>SSNR01000003.1:2514007-2551868 GCA_006937965.1 Callopanchax toddi | reverse complement strand
GGGGGGGGGGGGGGGGGGGGGGGGGGGGGGGGGGGGGGGGGTTCGACAAAGTGTATCAACGTGGCCAAAGTCCTGCAATCTCAGAGCCTCTAGTTATTATTCCTTCTAGTCTCCTTTTGAAACTGCTTAAAGGAGGTGCTCTTTTTCTTTGCAAACACTCCTGAGAAGTTTACCAGGAGCAGAAAAAGGTCCAATAAAGAAATGATGAATGTGTGACTGAGACCACTGTGACGGAGATCATATCCAATTACGGCAAGTTGGAACTCAAAACCGACAAGAAATCTCAAAAGGTCGCTGCTTTAATCCCATGAGGCGCTCTCACAAAACACTCCCATCTTTTCAATTCATCGATGACACCAAATTACAGAAGTTGAAAAGAATGTCACGATAGGCCCAATATAAGCATTACATTTCTGTATTATTTGTGAGGTTAAAATCAGGCTAGGCTCATGTTTTATTGCTCTTTAATCAGTTAAGGTCCTGTGGTTTTGTAAATGTCACTGCACCTTTAGCAACGTATTAAATGGATTTATTTGGCTCATATTTGTAGTTTAGGACTTTTTATTTGTATAAAGCTACACGAGTCCGACCGGTGGCACCACTGTGATCCGAGAAGATAAACGTAAAGGTCAGCTTTTATGAAGCCTGATTGGTTGAGCTGATTTTAACTAGTAGCTGAATGTTCTTCATTACAGCACCACCTTCTGGAGTCTGTTAAATTACTCAGGGCCTTTTGGATCACATTAATTTGAACCTTTTACAAAATAAAACAAGTTTTCCCTTAAATGTTTAGATTTAATCCCATTTATCTATTAATTTTTCTTATGATCATTGCCGTTCTCCTGATGTTAATTTCCTTAAATCACTAGAACGTATTAGAACGACCTCAACATTATCACATCAGTGGCATAAAACTCTAATTGTCTACCAAAACTAAACTATTAGCCATCTCAGGTTTCTGATAACCAGTTCCTGTCAGAGATGTTGAGATTACTAAAGTAAAAAAAAAATTAAAACACATTAAAAAAAAACTTTTATTGACGACATTCTTGAATGTCAACAGCTGCATTAGATATTAGAGTGGTATTCAAAGAACAATAAAAAGACACCAGGACAGCACTTTAAAAAAACTTTCAAAATAAAAGAAAAAATACACTACAAACTCATAAATCTCATTTTTGAGTTGTAACATCTAAAGACTAGTTACTTTCATACTGATATGTAGTCCTCCTATAGTTATAGAATATGGCAGGAATAAAGAACTACCACTAGGGAAATTAAAAAATTAGGATATGTAGTGTTAACTTTACAAAAAAAACAACAAAAGAGATTAACACTGTACATCATAAAAACATTAAATATACACGTTTCTTGACTTTAGATTCAAGACGGTGAACTGAGTACATTAAGATTATATGGCATAAACAAAACTTCAGGTCCCATCTCCAGGGAATCTACTCATCATCTTCGTCGTCATCGTCCTCCTCATCCTCGCCCTCTTCTTCATCATCGTCGTCATCAGCAGCAGCAGCTGATCCAGAATCCACTTTGCCCTTTGTGCGGTAAGCCACAATATCCTGACATTTTAAAACACGACAGAGAATTAGGTCAAAATGATCGAATATCCTAAAAGGACATAACTAAAAGTAGTTTTAACTACATTTACCTTGTCGTATTTTTCCTTCAACTTGGCAGCCTTCTTCTCATATGGCTGCTTTTCCTCTGCTGATGAGCCGTTCCACATCTCTCCTAGCTTCTTAGCCGTATCCCCGATGGAAAGACCAGGAGTCTCACCTTTTACCTTAGGGCGGAAGTCGGCACAGAAAAGAAAGAACGCAGACCTGAGGGCAGAAGAAGAACAATGATGTTGATACAGATTTAGAATTAAGTTTAAAATACAAACAACCCAGGAGGGAGTTTTAAAATATACACTCACGGTGGTCTCTTGGGGGCGTTAGGGTCCTTGAATCGCTTCTTCCTCTGGCCCTTTGGGGGATCGTAATTCTTCATTTCCCTCTCGTAACGCACCTTGTCTTGCTTGGCCATATCTTCAAACTTGCCTTTTTCTTTTGGCGACATCGTCTTGGAGAAAACAGATCACTTTTAGAATCTAAAACAAACATGACTTAACTAAATGTTTAATTTATTGTAATTAATTCTACCTTCCACCGCTCAGAGCATTTTTTGGAGAACTCTGAGAAGTTGACAGAGGCATCAGGATGTTTCTTCTTGTGCTCCTCTCGGCATGTTTGCACAAAGTAGGCATACGAGGACATTTTACCCCTCGGCTTCTTTGGATCCTTCCCCATCTTGGCTTACTGTAAAAGATAAGAAAATGTATCCAGATCGAATTAACTTGCAATGATAATATGTAAATGTCCCTTTGCTCAACTGTCTGCCTCCTGCTTTGTTAGTCCCTTCTATTGTTTAAACAGGGAGGAGAAAAAGGAGGAGGGGGGGGTCTGATGATGCATTCAAAAACGAACATGAGGTTTCTTACAACTAAATAAGCAGCATTTTATTTACCGTTATAAATAAGTCGTGGTGCAGTACTGCTAACCTGATAAACAGTGAACTAAATACTATTTAATGTAGCTTCCTGGTGACGTGTTGTGAACAAGACTTAATTAGCAACAGATTCCGCCTCCTTTGAGTGCTCGCTAGCTGTTAGCATCATGGCTCCGCTCTTTGCTTTGTGTCCTTTTAGCATTAGCTTTAAGCTAGGCGCGTATCATGAGACCGTCATTAAAATGGCTGATTAGTCTGCAAACAATGGCCTTCGCAGTTTTTAATCAAACCCCCAGTACGTTAATCACCCATCAAAGCAAACAACCCTTCCCGACTTTATTTATTAGTTAATTATAATTATTTGCATTAAAACTTTTGGTAAAAGTAGCCACAATATTAGGAGATATGCCTCAGCACCAGTCAGCAGTAGCGGTTCATCAGCAGCTAGCGCTAGCATTCAAAGAGCAGCATGGATAACACAAACAACGCAAGGCCAGTCTGCATGTTTACTCACATGACGTCTCTAAACCACAACACGAACATGGTAAATCTATCAATACACACGCTATCATGTATCCGTGACAGAAGCTAATGTATGCTAACGTAGTCAACTTAGCGGGGCAACATTAAACAATACAACGGTTAGCATCCGATCAGACCACAACTCATGTAATATAATCCACAACTCACGTAATGTTTTATTCATAAGCGATGCCCGCTAGTAGCCTTGTTCACAGGATGTAGGATGCTTACCTTCTGCCTTCAGAGAGCTGTACGTCTCAAACAATGGGGCGAACAGTATGGCAGTCTTTGGGCTGCAGGGATTCGTCTGTGTTTATCCGGTGTGCTGGACTCCGGCTGGCGGACATTGGCTGCCGCCAACTTCTTTGAGTGTCTTATTGGACGCTCTCTGTCTCAGGGCTGCTTGTTGTGTGGTTGGTTGTCCAAAACACGGCGGCGTGATGGCGCCAAACTCAAAGTCTGGATGGCAGCCAGTCAGATTCAAATCACTTTCACTCTTATGTGAAAAACAAACCACAGTGCAACTTGACAGAAATAGACTCTAAGATTATATTCTGTAAAACGTGTATTCAAAATGCATATATTTATTTCAATAAAAGCAATATGGATCGATTCTAAGTTTTATAACAATAATATATTTTTAAACGGGCACAATTCAAAACACCCCATCACCCTACAGCCCTTATGGATAAAAAACACATGGGATTATGTAATTGTAAACATGTTAAAAGTGTTCCAAAATCACATGGGAATCATCGTGTATTTTACATGTTAATTCAACATGTTTTTTACATGTGAAAATGTTTTTTTTCTTCCCCATGTTGTTCCCATTTTTTTGTTCAAAATTCAAAGAAAACGTGAAAAACGTGTCTTTTACATGTTTAATGCCACATGGAAGTTTCACGATTTCCACATGTGAAGTCCATGTGGTTTGTCTGTAAGGAAGGACACAGTTAAAACAATGTCAAATCAAAATACAAAATAAAAACAAAGTTAAGAGGGTTCCAGAGGTGGGAGGTGAAGTGGGTCCCATCGCGGTCCAATCCAGGGCCAGTATGAAAACCTCAGAGTAAAGATGGTGATGTGCAGAAGATCAGAAGGACCAATTTGACCAATTTAGAATTTAAAAGAGAGCCAATAAATCTGCTGAAGAACAAGGATGGTGTTGTATACTCGTTGAGGTGACCAGGATGTCGACTACAATAGCAGTGTTGTTTTGTTGTTTCCCATGCAGACACAGACATGTTTCACTGAAATTATATAATTACTGAAAACTAAATGTTTTCCCATAACATTATAAGTAACATCAGATAATTAAATATAGCGCCATACATTATTCTGCTCAGACATAGGATTCTTTTACAGTACTTCAGTAAAACAAGCTATTATTTCCATCGTGAGCTACAGCAGTCTTACATTTTTAATCAATCATCTCCCCAGCTGAGCGCCACAGAGCAGCCATTCAGTTGTTGAAGCTCTTTTAGAACCACATACAGAAACATCCTGCTGTGATCGGACGATCAATGTATGGATAAAGCTAACGCTTAAAACAGATTTTTTTTTTTTTAATCAACAAATTGTTTCTCGTGTTTTTCAGGGAGACGTTCATAGAGGAACCTTCATCTGAAAATGGAAAAAACAGGAGTTATTTCCTCAGTGGAAACCAAAGGTAAATTTATGTTTCAAGTTCTGTTTTATGGCATCACTTACTGAGTTTACAGTCATATTAAGAGACTTGTTTACCACAATTTAGCTTTAGTTCTGTAATATTAACACTTGCACTATAATAGTCTATAAAAAATAATCATTGTTTTTATATTTTTGGAAATTAAACTTTATTTTCAGGTATAAAGTTGTGATTTTGTTATATTTAATTAGGACAATAGTGGATGGCTGATTTTGAACATCAAGGTAAATGTGTTTGAGTAATTGTCATGTTTAAACAGTTTTCACTCATTCTTATATTCTTTTTACAATTATGTGTCAGGTAAACGGTGCTCTGATCCCTGAAACATCTCACAGATAATAATTTTTTTACTAAACAAATGAAGCTCCACAAATCCTGCTGTAATTTTTATCTGTAAGACTAAATCCAGAAGATGAATGCATTTTTATGTAATCCTATATACATATGTGTATATGCCTGCGTAAGCACCCATTGTCCAATATATCCAAACACAGTCTGGACCTCTTGGCTCAGCTCTACAGCCCTGCAGGACTCACTCGGTTAAAATTGTGGTCAGAGGTCATGATTCAGCAATAAGAAAGAGACCAAAATGGCATCAACGAGGGAGTTTCAAGGCCAAAAACCTTCTTCTGACCAAACAGAACACAAAGGCCTGTCTCAAATTTGCAAAAAAACATCTTGATCCCTAAGATTTTTGAGAAAATGTTCTGTAAATCGCCAAGACAAAAGTGGAACTTTTTAAAAGGTGTGTTCCGTTACATCTGGAGTTAAACTAACACGTTATTTTGGAAAAAGGACAGATGTGGTGGTGGTGTCATGGTGGACCTGGACCACATGCTGTAACTGATGAATTCTGCTACCAGATAATCCTTTGACCTTAAACAGGGTGTTCGTGTTCTCATGGAATCATCCATAAGGCCTTAAAAGCACAGTACCGCTCCACCTACACACGGGACTTCATGGGAACGTCTCAAGGTACTTTATGTGATTTGTTCAGTCTTATGTTACAACAGCTGGATAAAGACAAAACGCAGCATTCACACAACTCTTTTGACAGGACATGATGACTTTAATAAAGTAGATGGAAAGCTGCTCAACAGACGGCACGCACAGGCACCGCTCTCTGGCATGGAAACGACCAGTTACCAACAGACAAAACCAAAGGCTGAACTGGTGGCAGAGCTCTCCCAGTACAGCAGCAGAGATTCATACACAGTCGGCTGTGGAATAGGTAAAACCTCCCACAGTGAATTAAGACACAAGGTCCTTTTGATTTAACGAACTAACCATTAAGGGTGTGTATTGGCAAGAATCTGGAGATACGATATGTATCGTGATACAGGGTAGGGATGCACCGATACCACTTTTTTTCAAAACCGATCCGATACTTAAATCTGAGTACTCGCCGATACCGAGTACCGATACAGATACTTCTACCACACAAAAAAAAAGCAACAAATTGGAATACAGGTTTTATTTTTTCTTCTCTGCTTTTTACAACAAATAACTGAGTTAGATAAAAAAAAATTTAATAAATGACCACAAAACTAAAATATAAGGTGAAAAATTATGATTTTCTGTGATTTCACAGTGAAATTATTATTATTAATCCACATTTTAACCAAATAAAATGAACTATTTGGCACCATCTCCAGCTCAATAGCTCCCCCTAGTGTTCAATATAGGAAACTACAACAGAAATCACAAGTGTCAGACAGTGAAGCCACTGGTATCGGTTCCTGGTATCGGGTAACTTTAACCGATACCGATACTGGTAACAGTATCGGTGCACCCCTAATATAGGGCAGACAATATGATATATTGCGATATAATGCGATACTATGAGTAAGACCATTATGATTTTTAAAACATAATTTAAAAGTAGAAAAACTGTCACAGCATTTAAAAAACGTATCGAACAAAGAAGGTGAAAACAGCCACCAACTAGCGGCCATACTTTTAATTTTACTACAAAATTTACTGTCATCATTAATGGTTCCGTTATAAAATTTTTTTATACAAAATAAAAATTGATAATTTGCTTTAAATTTCAATACAGCAAATATCATGATACGGAAATCACAATATTGATATAATATCGTGACAGAAAATATCGCGATATATTGCAGTATCGATATTTTTTACACCCCTACTAACATTGTGTTACAGTTCCAACTGTTGTTCAAAGACACGCCGACACTCAGCAGAGAGGATCGGATCAGACGACCTACAGCTGGTTTTACGGGAAAAGAACCAACAAAATCTCACCTGTGATCAAGTCTCTGCTGCCTCAAGAGCTCCAGCAGCTGGAGAGAATCTTATCTAAAGGCGGTCAGCACAAAACATTTCTGGTTATTTAATTTCAACAAGTTAATCAGAGAAAGGTAACGCTTGATTTGTCCTCTTTTGCTGCAGAAAACAGATTTGTTTGGAGTACAAACCCCTTTCAGGAAGAACTGAATGAGCTTCCAGCAGTCGAGCAGACTTCCTGCTCACCACAACGGATATCAAGCTGGCCGGGACCTCTCTGAAATGAAAACGTACATTAGTTTGATTGTGTGTGTGTGTGTGTGTGTGTGTGTGTGTGTGTGTGTGTGTGTGTGTGACTTTTATGGAATATATCACTCAAACTTTCACCTGTGCGATATAGAAACATGTATTTCCTACAGTTTGTCCAAGAGTTGAGTTTGCTGTTCATTCATAGTTTGTTGTGTATATTCAATAAGAAGTAATTTGTCTATTTTTTGTTTTGTAACTTCCTCAGTTTGCAGTTTGATCTGATCTGTCAGCAGCTCAATAAATAAATAAAAAAAAATTCTGCTTTGATTTTAGGATTCGGTCACAACCAGCAGTTTTCCTGAAGGGAAACTGTTTTTTCCAGATTTCCAACAACAAATGCTTTTTGGGTTTTGCTTAAAAACGCTTAATAAAAAAAAAGTCAAATGTAAGTGTGATGTAAATATTTTAAAGTATTAAAAGTTAGAAACAGCATGCAGCAGGGTAAGGACTCTTTCTTTCTCGTCACAGTTCTGAGTTTTGTCCTATCAGTTGTCCCTCGTTGGTTCCTTGGTTACCGTGGCGTCGCCTGCTCTGCAGGTGTAACCCTAGAAGGAGTGTCAGGTAGACTCACACTGGATCTGGTTTGGACTATCTTAGCCCTTAAATCTATTTCCTTTTTTACATTTAAGCAATCACAAAGAAAAGATATCAAGAATGTCTTTTGGGAAACTAGTTCGCTCCTCTTCAGCATCAGGAAGGTTAGAAACCAAACATGTGACCAGGTATTTCATGATCTCTTTATTTTACGTAACACTTTGTTAAATTTCCTTCTGACTCAAATGCAAATGTATTTTCGGCTTAAATGTTTAGACAAAAACATGATTAGCATCAAGTCTGAGACTTTGCCTCCCTTCTATTTTGTGATCGGGAAATGTTAACTGTTGTCATGGTGACGGATTCCCACAGAAAGTCTGATCACCTGGGAATTATAATAACATTCCAGCTTCTTAAAACAGTGCTGACTGTTATATTAGCTCCTTTCATAAATAAGGATTAATAATATCAAAAACACAGCTGATCAAAATGTCAAACCTTGCAGCATCCTTTCTGAACTGGGAGGTACAGAAACGAGGACCAGAACCAATCCTGGGCAAAGGGTTCAGGCTGGAAAAGCAGAGGACATGTCGTCCCCTCAACCAGCTGGCGAGGACAAAGACAAACAGCCGGACTGGTTGGTGAGAGAGCTGCTGAAACAGAACAAACGAAGACATTCCTTCACCCATGGAGAAAAAGCTCTAAGACAACAGCACTGCAATGTTTCTTCAAACCACAGCCTGGAGGTACAGTTTACAACCCATCTATCGAAAATCGAAAGAAAACGGTTTAACAAATGCCCAAAAGACAAGTCTGACTGATTTTGCTTCCATTTAGTTTCAGATTTTTATTACTCTCATGAACAAACTTTTAAAAAGTTGCAGCTTTTGGCCTGAAGATGTCACTAGCAGCATGCTGCTTACCCAGCTGGCTTGAACTCAACTACCACTGGCAAAATAAATGTACTGTCATGCAAAAACGTGCCAATCTGAATAAAGTTGACGACGAGTTTACACACAGCCTGACAGAACATCAGATCCTTCCCAGAGCCAGAGCGCTCCGAGCCAAACTAAAACAAACACCGAGCCAACTGCTTAAAAGGTCTCCAGTAGATCCAAACGTGAGCCTTCAGCCTGACAGCACTGATAGACTGATGTAGGAGGATGTGTTACAAATGCACTGGCTGAAGTTTCAGGGTTTCACTTCTAGATGTCAGTCACACTCTCCTGCTTAATGTAAAGAGCAATGTGCCGTAGCAGATTAGGAGGAGCTGGCTCCCGAGTTCAAAGTTGTGCATCCCTCGTAAAGGGATTTGGAAAGCAAGTGGAGGATATATGAGCACTTTCTCCATCGCTTTGACTGATTAAACAGTTATCTTACCAATTCAGAAAATACCGTGGGGAAACTTCAACTCTGGTTACATCCTTGAGGAATTAAGCTGTTTATCCCTGTTATTCATTAATGGTAGATCAAAGAGCTTCGTGGATCGAGGACCAGTTGCTAGGAAACCAGTGAAAAACTTAGGAGAGCTGTCAATGCAGAGAGCGGTGGTCCTGATGTGGCCATCAGTCGTATGCTGAAGTGAAACCTGGTGTTCTCTATAAAAACACGTTGTTTTATCTCCTCTCCTCTCTGACTCTGATTTATGTTTTTAGCACTCAGACTTTCTGAACTGCCTGGTGAGTGGATCTGAGTCGGGCCAACCAACAGAAAATTAAGTCTAAATGCACTTTGTTAATTTAATATTTATATGGAAATATGACTAACTATTCACTTCCTTCTTTATGAGCTTGATGGGAAAATATCACTGGACGCCCTCCAGAAACTGAAATCTGCCTTTGAGGTACTGTCAAATCGTTTTTCACTATCAAGTGAGACAGATCATAAATCTGACTTTTTAAATGTTTTCTTGTGAAGGAATTTGAAAATCGTGGCATGAGAGGGATTTCAGTGAAGAATTTTGGACATATCCTAAGAAAGACTCTGGCTTTGTCTACCATGGTGAGACAGGCTCGGATTTCCTCTTTATGTCTCTCGACTTGGATTCTCTCATCTCTGTTTTCTGTTTTAGAAATACGTGTTTGTAAGAACTGCATTGTTCCAGAAAAATTCTCATTTTTCTTTCTGCTTTTGATCTTTATAATCACCAGAGTAATGCACAGATTCATGGATTGTTCAAAAAGATTGATTACTCAGATCAAGGAAGAGTTTCATGGGTGAGATGACGTCCATCTTGTCTTTATTTCATATATAGGACACAGGCAATCGTTAACACAGATAATATACATTTCATAAAGTTAGGTTGTTGGCATGCAACATTTTCACAACAATAATTTATGATGCCAATATGACCAAAACATAGCGCTAAGTTTCTAGAATAAATTCCTAAAATGCTCATTCCTTGTTTGCCTGATATTTTTGCAGACTGTATGCAGTCTGACATGACACACAGATGTTTCGAGCACACGTACCATAAGATATTTGGTTACATCTGGTTTGTTTGTAAAATTAAAAAGTGATGTGATGTGATGCAGGCGGAGTTCTCCTCATATGTGCTTCAGGAGTTTAAAGAGAAGGAGGAAACAGCAAAGCGCACCAAGCAGGTGGCCTTTAACCTGCCAGCTAGCGTGAATAGCTGTGATCACGGAGTTCCTGTCGTCAACATCCAGTGTACTGATGACGGCGCGGCGTTAACAGTGAGAGAAGACGGGTTCATTTGTCACTGGAGTCCAGAGCTCAAACCCCACAAGACCCAAAACATGTTTGTAGGTTTGAACTTGTGTCAAAGTTTATGCATGTTATATTTTACTTTTTATTTTATTTTAGCTTAGTTTTAGTTTTTTTTATTTATTTTACCAGTATTTTATTTAATTAATTTATTTTATTTTTTGATTCATTTATTTATGGTTTGTTTTATTCATTTATTTTACCAGTATTCTATTTTTTTAATTTATTTTAAAGTGATAATATGCAGTTTTGCTTGTTTTGGGCTCCCTCTGGTGGCCGTTTTAAATCACTGCATTAAACAAGTTACCAGATCGTTTCAGCTTCTAAACGCCAATATCTACCTGTTGAAATGTCTCCTCAGCCTTCATAGCTTTCTACAGGAGCGGTTATTTACTCTTTCAAAGAAATCAGCTGTGTTCAAGCAGGGAGAGATGGAAAAAAATCAGGAATCATGAGCTAAAAACACTCCAGCGCTAGCATAACAGCTAGCCACTTTGGGTTAGCCTAACCCTCGTGAGACACGTGACTTTGCGACGGAGATCTTGCAATCGTGGTTTTCCGGCTGTAATCACCAGATGGGGCTAAGTGACTTTTCATTAACTCTGTAAAGGGTCATATTAGCACAGACTGGCTCAAGGAAAAGATTTTAAAATATGAAAAAGTTGCATATTATCACTTTAAATTTTTTGTTTTGTTTTATTTATTTATTTATTTTTGTTTTGTTTTGTTTTATTTACTATTGGGCTGTCAATATTAAGTGTATGCTGTTCTGGAGGCACTACCACCTAGAACAGACGTCTCCTATCTGGGTTTCCATGGAATCTCACTCAGACAGGAAGATCTCTCTATCAGCAATCCTGGGTTCTTCGCTTCCTCTTATCCTCACCTATTGATAACAAAACTGTCAATCAGTCTCAGAGAATTTGGTCCCAATTTAGGAAAAGTTTTGGTCTTCAGCACTTTTCACTGTTAAACCCAGTTGCCGCAAATCATCTATTTGCTCCATCAATGACAGACAGTGCATTTAATACTTGGCACAGACTAGGCGTTAAAAGTGATAATATGCAACTTTTTCATATTTTTAAATTTTTTCCTTGAGCCAGTATGTGCTAATATGACCCTTTACAAAGTTAATGAAAAGTCACTTAGCCCCATCTGGTGATTACAGCCGGAAAACCATGATTGCAAGATCTCCGTCGCCGTCACGGTGTCCAGGAAGTCACGTGTCTCACGAGGGTTAGGCTAACCCAAAGTGGCTAGCTGTTATGCTAGCGCTGGAGTGTTTTTAGCTCATGATTCCTGATTTTTTTTCCATCTCTCCCTGCTTGAACACAGCTGATTTCTTTGAAAGAGTAAATAACCACTCCTGTAGAAAGCTATGAAGGCTGAGGAGACGTTTCAACAGGTAGATATTGGCGTTTAGAAGCTGAAACAGTCTGGTAACTTGTTTAATGCAGTGATTTAAAACGGACACCAGAGGGAGCCCAAAACAAGCAAAACTGCATATTATCACTTTAAGTCATTTGGGGATCTATATATAGATGGAAAGTTTGCCAGTTTTTCACAACTTTCTGCCAAATTTGGCATGATCTCTACACAGTTTTTCAGGTTTTTACAGGTCAGACATTATGTGCAGACTCTTACAGCGCAATTTCCTCTGAAACCTCCAGATAATCCAGTCGACAAGTTCCTAGTGGTGGATCCAACTGTATCTGTTCTAATTTAATATCTGATTTACAACGCTCCTCAACATGCGACATTGGAACTAAATGGGAGCAAGATCTTCACCTTCATATTACAGATGAATTATGGGATTCTACACTAGGACAAATTCACACCATATCAATGTGCGCCCGACATGTTTTAATGCAATTCAAGATAGTACACCGTGTACACCTGTCTAGGGTTAAGCTGGCGCGCATAAATCCACAGGTAGATCCAACTTGTCTGAAACGTAACCAGGCTCCTGGTACACTACTTCATAGGTATTATTCCTGTCCTTCACTCTCCAACTTTTGGAATTTTGGATTTGATTCAATATCAGAAATCCTGCAGCATCCAGTCACTACAGATTCAACGTGTGCTGTTTTAGGAATTATCCCAAATTCTGACTTGCCCAATTCTGAACTTAGAGTGTAAAAGTTTTCACTATTACTCGCTAGAAGAGCCATTTTACTTAAGTGGAAGAACTCTGCCCCTCCCCTGCACTCGCAATGGGTTAAAGATATACTGCACAGTATGGATTTATTAAAAAATCAGATACACTATACGTGGATCTGTAAATAAGTTTTATAAACAGTGGTCCCCCTTTCTAGATTTTTTTGAAAGGTTAACTGATTTTTCTAGTCCCCTCCACCTGTTGGTATATAAATATGGGGTTTGTAATTTAATTAATGACTTTTTTTCTCTCTTCTTCTTCTTTTTTTTTGGAACTTATTTAATTCATTTATTTATTCATTTATTTTTATTTATTTATTTTTTATGTATTTATTTTGGACTCGTAATTGCTATTTTAATTAACTTTGTTATTATCGACTTGGTTTATATTGCGGGCATTTGTTTATTCAATTAAAAAAATTTTTTTAAAAATTTTATTTATGTGTGGTTTTGGGAGAAAATATGTTGAAACTGACTTTAATTTGCATTGTACATAAGACTGAATTTTATTTTTGCTAAGTGAAATATGAATATATATATATATATATATATTAAAAATAAATAAAGTACTGGTATATTTAATAACGACACTATGGAAAGCAAAAAAATCACAACAAGACAGAATAAATATCTGTATAATAATAATTTAAAAGTTCTCTGTGACAAAGACAGAGTTTTGAAAATGTTCACGTATATTTTGAATAAAAAAACATGGTTACCAAATACAGATTCCTTTAAAAATCCATGTATAAATGTCTTTTTATATCCTTTTTATGTAGACTGAGAATATTTGTGTCCAAACATCCACCCTGTTTAGCAAAGAAGACGTCTTTAACTTGTGAACTGATGGTTTTGCAGAATGAGGGACCGACTAACTGGAGGTCAAAGTGGGTCAGTGATTCCACTCTGATCTCAGAACACAACAAGCTGATAATCGGAACGGGGTAACAGCTCCTGATTGGGTCTATTAAACATATTGATTTGTTTTATTAATTTGATTAATTATAAGGGTTGAAATCTTTACTTTTCAGCGACAGAGAGATCCAGATTTATGACGTCTTCACTCTGGAGCCTTACTGTCAAATCAGAGGCCTGGACACCATACCTCTGACTCTGGACTACAGGTGAGCCCCAGAATCACCTTTACTCAGAGAAAATCATGTGATTGTTATTAAATATTGTTCTTTTCCTCCTCATATTGAAGCTGCACTGACCCTGATGAGTGTTGTGTTCTGTATGGAGACACTGAGGTTGGTCCGTTTGTTCAAATTAAATCAAACATCTGAAGCTTCGTATCAGGATGATTTTTGTGTCACAGGGATGTGTGACCATCATTTTAGTGCCGTCTGTTGAAGACACCCTCAGGTACCCGTTTACGACTCACACTCTTCATTTTAATGTGCAGCATCCAAATGGTTATCTTGAATTATGTTAATACGAATTGAAAGAAACCACAGCAGTGTATGAAAATACATTAGAGATGTTACCAGTGTCATCTACTGAGTAATTGGATTTCAGTACGTTTTGCGTGGGATGTGCCTTCACTTGTTTTAAAAGCTGCTGCATTCTGGATGTGCTGGAGCCTTAGAAGGGATGTCTGCTGAATACAAACCTCATTAGATGAATCCATTCCAGGTGTTAAGAGAGGTTCACCCTTTTAAAGTCATTAAACAATAAAAACGACTTGACCTTGGATAAAAGCCTCACTTGGCTGCTCATCTGCAGAAAGACAAAACCGTTTAGGAAAATATATTTTATTATCAACACATTTAGAACTAAAATATGGAGTTTCCTATTCAATAATAAATTGCTTTAATTATAAATGTATTGTAGGGCTTTGAGAGATAAGACTTTTAAGTACAAGCTATGAAATCTGTTTAGAATTAAAACAATTGTTTTATATTTTCCCAAAATGCTTTAAGAATTCTTGAAAGCAGAAAGATTCTAAAGTTATTTATAACAAATGTGTGGAGGAAAATGACACCTTTCCTCCTGTTTGACCTCCACAATCAGAAGTATTATGCTGTGTCTGAAGCAACATCCATAATCTAACCTGATTGCACTGGATCACGTCTCTGTTTATAGAATATGGAGTAAATTGCCAAAGATTGACAACATACCCAGCATTACGATTGAAAGCGCAGTGCTGTCTCAAAAGGTGACATTTGTCAGGTGGAAGGTTCATCATGACTGGGTGACTCAGGTAACCTTTTCTCTGTTTGTGTTCATTACATCACAAATAATAGAAGAGACAGCTTTCAAACCCAGATCCATTTTAGAGTTTAATCCTTAAACGCATCCAGAAGCTCATTTAAATGACTTCCAATCAGACATTTTACCGTTTAAACCTTTAAAATCGGAATGATTAAATAATAATTTGAAAAATAAATGTAAAAAAATAAAAATTTTATTGGTTATTCTTTTTTCAACATTTTATAAATACATAAAATTTGTAATTAGATAACAATACAACAAAAAATTTAATTGGCACATGTTACCTGCAGTACCTAGATCCTCCACCAGAGGGTAGAAGAGTGGTATGATTCAATACAGCAGGATTTTGAGGAAAGTACTATTGTTGTTAAAGAGGTAGAGGCATGGGTGTAGATTTGGCGTGGACGGAGGTGACGTGTCCCTACCAATACCCAGTAATCACTGAGTTGTCCCCACCAATATTTTGAGCCAAGGGTGCAGAAATAGTGCTGCATACCCACCCCAACGGACCAGCTGCTGTGTGCAGATGGACCTGTATCCAGGGCATGGAGGCACACATGTCTGGATCGACCGGCGTGACTCGCGCGAGCCCCTCACGGCCCGACCCAAGCCGCTCACGCCGATGGCACTTGCTCAGGGTCTGGATGTGGACCGGGCTGGGCTGGCCATCGGGCCTTTTCCCGGTGTTGATAAGTTTGAGCCGGTCCGGATCGAGACCAGCGTTACAGGACTGATCGCTTTAATTTGCACTTCCTGGAGAGAGTGTCCCGTCCTGGTCCCCATCAATGTCAAGAGCAAATCTACACCACTGGGTAGAGGTCTACAAAAACTAAAGTAGGCATATTAAATATGTCACATTAGTTCTTAAAGGGTTAAATCCATTTTTCTACCTAAACTTGTTGTGGTTTGATTTTATTTTTATCTGGATTTGCTGCTTTGCAACACCTTAATTTAACCTTCCAATAATTTCTCCTCATCCGACTATTTGCTCCCTGCCTCCTTTCTGTTTTAGAGGTCTCATTTAATTACTAACCCTGCCAGGATTTCCATTACATATTACACATCACTGGCTGATATCATTATTTGCTTAAGTCAACTATACAGTATAAGATAGTTAAAGAAAACGTGTTGAACCATCAGAGCATACTTCCAGAGCAAAAGAAAAAAAAGGTCAAAGGCACACTATGCATTTTTAGCACCCCCTAGTGTCCGTTTTAAGTCACTGTTATAAAAACGTTAGCATGGTCTTTGCTCAGAAACCCTTAAATCTAAGTGTTGAAATGTCTCCTCAGCCTTCACTGCTTTCTACTGGAGCAGTTATTTACTCCTTTAAAGAAATCAGCTGTGTTCAAGCAGAGAGAGATGTAAAAAAATCAGGTATCATGAGCTAAAAACACTCTGGTGCTAGCATAACAGCTAGCCACATTGGGTTAGCATAACCCTCGTGAGATACGTGACTTTGTGAGACTTCAGGCACCGAACCAGAGACTCAGAAGTTACAGACATGGTATTCTGGATCCAAGCAGCAGATGGGGCTGAGGGACTTTTCATTAACCCTGAAGGGTCATATTAGCACAGACTGACTCAAGAAAAAGATTTTAAAATATGAAAAAGTTACATAGTGTGCCTTTAAGTTTTGAAAAAACATTTGCTCCTAAGGGGAGAAAAAAATTTGCAATATAAAATACATGGGGGGGAAAATTCTATATTTTATTAAGAATTTAAAGTGACTAGTGTGTGACTTAACTGGAGTCTGAAAGCTGCAAATAAATCCATGAATGCTGTGATAACCTGTTTAAATTAATGGTGCAATGTTTAGTATAAAGTTACAGTTCCGTGATGCAAACTTTTCTCTCCAAATGCAGGCAAAATATTTTCACAGTCTTCGGGCTGTTGTCTCGTCATCGAATGAAGAAGCGTCTTCTCTGGTTGTAGGTAATGTCTGTTCAGTTGATTTTTGTGCATCTTCTGGGGTTTTCTGTCTCTAAAAACACACCATAAATATAAAACACACACACTCAGTTCAGGAGAGAGAGGGATAAACCGTCCATTGATGCATCTTGAAAATATTTGTTAGAAAGACTTTTTCTTTTAACTGTTCACTAATTAAGCTCAGTGATAAACATTAACGGCTGAGAGGACTGACTTGTGATTACTCATTTATCATAAAGTCACCAATCAAGGCCAGTGTGTGTGTGTGTGTGTGTGTGTGTGTAAGATCACCTTGTATGTTGGCGTGTTTACTTGTGAGCGTGATCATTTATTCTCATAATGACTTACCCTTGGTCCTAAAGCACACTGTGATTGATGTGTAGAGTGATGCTTCTCCCTCCTCTCTCCTGAGGCTGCTTGCTGCCTTCGACAGATTCTGCTCAGCAGCTGAATGAGATCAGAGAGTTCTGTTTTGAGGGCAAAACCAGGAACATCCAACTGAGCTGGACTCCACGGGTCCGGGCGTCTGGCGAGCAGATTGTCTTCTCAATCCACAAAGGTGTGAAGACCTTCGACTTTTGTCAGAAACGCAGTCTACTGGTGACTGGGGGGATGGACAGACTCATACGTCTGTGGAATCCACATTTTTCAGGGTGGGGAACCAGAAATATCAGTTTCTGTTTAAGACAAGATCCCTGAAATGGATTTCTTCTTCTGATTCAGATTTTTTCTTTTCTTTTAGGAAACCAACTTGTATTTTGAAAGGCCACTCTGCTCCCGTCTCCTCCCTCAGAGTTTCATCAGAGGACAGTCGGATATTTTCGGTTTCTGTTGATGGCACATTGAAAGTGATTTGATGAGACTTTTAAAATTCATTTATAGCATCCAAACATCCATAATGCGCAAGTTTAGTGCATGGCTGAAATACAGGCATCGTTAACAAACATGAGGATAGTCACTTTGCATTCTGCAGAAAATAACTTTTTTAAAATACCTGAGTTAGTGCTTTAATGTAAAGTATATAGCACTTATAATGTTAGTTATACATAATTACAAATGTGCATAATCTTTAATTCCTCCTTATCTGCTGTTATTCCAGATTTGGGACATTCAGGATCAGTGTTGTCTGTTCACAGCAGAACCCAAAGCCAGCGGGATCCACGGAGACGTTTCTGCAGCCTCTTATTCCCCTGCTCTAAAGTCTCTGTACATTGCAGCAGACTGTATGGCTGTGCTCACACTCCAGTCTAGGTTGGCTGTCTTACCTTACCGCTATGTTCTTTTCTTTTGCGCTTTGAAGGTGTTTTTGAAACGTTCCCTCAAGTGAACTAGTTTAAGGGTGGTGGATTGTGGAAAAAGTGACAAAAATAGCACCGATTTAATGTTGGGGAAGTTTTGTTTCTATACAGTTTGTAGAAAATGTACAGTTTTAAATTCCACAGCCTTTTAATATTAGTTTGACTTTGATCGACCGTATTATGTGTTTTCCTGGTCAGACCACGGTTCCACGGTCGTATGGACATTTCTCATAATGAGCCTGTGATGTGTTGTGGTTACAGTGGAGAGTTTCGCCAAGTAGTGAGCTGCAGTCAGAGATCTGTGAGTATAAAGCACGATGAGTGTCTCAATAATACCAATAAAGAGGCACGTTATGTATTAAAGCTGTTTTCAGGTGAAAGTCTGGGACTTTGACACCGGGCGTCAGATTTTTGAGTTTGGTGGTACGGGTGATCTGACCTCCATCACATGCATGACCTTTGACTCTAAAGGGAGGAGGTACGGTTTATCAAGTAGCTTCACATCATTAAACGTATTCCTCTACTTCATATAATGTCTGTGTGTTTGAAGACTCATCACAGGTGGGAGGACTGGATGCTTAAAAATATGGAACTTTAACAACGGTCGATGTCTGAAGACATTAAAAAATGGTATTTAATGTTTCTATCGCTGCATTAAAACTGAGAAAATAATGTATTTGTAAAGAATTAATCTTTCCTTTCAGAAGATGAACCCCAAGAGGTGTGTGACTGCATCTATCTCAAAGTTCAAACTAATTCGTGAGTGATGACGTGATGCTGAAGTATTTAGTATAAATCTGAGTCGACGCTGACTCTGTGTCATTTGTGTTTGAAGTTATGTGATGGCCGTCGGAAGAAACCGGAGGATTGGGATTTACTGCGTGAGTATAAAGTATCCTGTTCATTTTACAGTTACCTCATGCACCTATGATTGAAGTTTTAGTGTAGAAATACATAAAACAGCCTGGTACTTTCATACCAGAAAGTTACAGCTGTGAGTAACGGGTATTCACTGAGGTACATACAGGATAAGTACTGACTACTCACTGAGGTACATACAGGATAAGTACTGACTACTCACTGAGGTACATACAGGATAAGTACTGACTACTCACTGAGGTACATACAGGATAAGTACTGACTACTCACTGAGGTACATACAGGATAAGTACTGGCTACTCACTGCGGTACATACAGGATAAGTACTGACTACTCACTGAGGTACATACAGGATAAGTACTGGCTACTCACTGAGGTACATACAGCATAAGTACTGACTACTCACTGAGGTACATACAGGATAAGTACTGACTACTCACTGAGGTACATACAGTATAAGTACTGACCAAAGTACTTATAAGTACTACAAGTACTGTAGTTTTTACCAAAACTACAATCACCGTCTATGAATCCTTCTGAACAAGTGAAGAACCTGGGCGTGATTTTTGACTCTGAGCTGACTTTTATCCCTCACATTAAAAACGTTACTAAGATAGGTTTTATCACCTAAAGAACATCGCCAGAGTCCGCCCCATTCTCTCTGGGGCCAACACAGAGACACTGATGCTTTTATCACCAGTAGAATGGACTACTGTAATGCCCTGCTTTCTGGTCTTCCCAAAAAGAGTATCTCAGGTTTACAACTCTTGCAAAGTTCAGCAGCACGTGTCCTGATGAAGACCAGGAGGCGGGAGCACATTACGCCCATGCTGAAGTCTTTGCATTGGTTACCTGTGTGTTTTAGGATCGATTTTAAGGTTCTTTTAATGGTTTTTAAGTGTCTTAATGGTCTTGGGCCTTTTTATCTCTCAGAATTGCTTTTACCGTATGAACCTCTGCGGTCTCTGCGCTCCTCTGGCAGCCGTCTGCTTGTTATCCCTAAAGTTAGAACGCATACTCACGGTGAGGCGTCTTTTCATTATTATGGCCCTCACCTCTGGAACAGGCTGCCGGAGAACCTCAGGGCTGCAGAGAACGTTCATGTGTTTAAAGGCTCAAGACCCACCTTTTTAAGCTAGCTTTTAACTGAGTATTATTTATTATAGTCTGTTTAAATGCTTTTAGTCCACCTTTTTACTTCTTATTTATTTAACCTGTTTAATTGTTTTTAGTGTAATTTTAACATATTGTGTTTAATTACTTTTAGTCTGTTTAACTGCTTTTAGTCTAACCTTTAGCTGATTTTAGTCTAATAGATTTTAGGTATTTAGTTAGATTTTATCACAGTTTTATTGTTTATTCTTATATTTATCTGATGTTATTTTATATTTTAACTTGTTATTTTAATCGTCCTTCCAGTGTTTCCTCTGAGGGAGTCCTCTGCCTCGGGAGCGGTGGTCTGCTGTGGCTGCCTGGATCTCCAGGTGGTTCCAGGTGGAGGTGGGGTCTCAGCCCTGCCTCCTCTGGTCGCCCCGTGTCGGTGCGTTGGCTGCTGCTGTTGACCTGCTGCTGCCGGTGCAGAGGGCTCCTCTGATGGCGTTTCCTTAGAACCTGCTCATCTGTACTCAGCCCAATGTCCTTTGTGTGTATGTGTGTGTGTGATTTTTATGGGGGAGGGATGGGAATGTGGTTTATGTGGGGTCATTTTAACTTGTTAAGCACCTTGAGTTACAGTTTTTTTCTGTATGAAAGGCGCTTTATAAATAAAGATTATTATTATTATTATTATTATTATTACTCACTGAGATACATACAGGATAAGTACTGACTACTCACTGAGGTACATACAGGATAAGTACTGACTACTCACTGAGGTACATACAGGATAAGTACTGACTACTCACTGAGGTACATACAGGATAAGTACTGGCTACTCACTGAGATACATACAGGATAAGTACTGGCTACTCACTGAGGTACATACAGGATAAGTACTGACTACTCACTGAGGTACATACAGGATAAGTACTGGCTACTCACTGAGGTACATACAGGATAAGTACTGACTACTCACTGAGGTACATACAGGATAAGTACTGGCTACTCACTGAGATACATACAGGATAAGTACAGGCTACTCACTGAGGTACATACAGGATAAGTACTGACTACTCACTGAGGTACATACAGGATAAGTACTGACTACTCACTGAGGTACATACAGGATAAGTACTGACTACTCACTGAGGTACATACAGGATAAGTACTGACTACTCACTGCGGTACATACAGGATAAGTACTGACTACTCACTGAGGTACATACAGGATAAGTACTGACTACTCACTGAGGTACATACAGGATAAGTACTGACTACTCACTGAGGTACATACAGGATAAGTACTGGCTACTCACAGTAATGGATACTTCTAGGGATGGTTATGAGGGTACATTACATGGTATACTTATAGGTTACTTTTGTACTTTTGGGGGTGCATACACTATACCATTGGGTGTACATTACAGGGTACTTACCAGGTACTCACAGTGGTATGTAAAAGGTACTTACTAAATACTTATGGAAGTATTTACTAGGTATTCACAGGGTAACTTTACAGGGTAATTACCAGGTGGTTACAGAGTACTTACAAAATATATATTATATAAGTACAGGGTTATTATGGGGTAATATCACAGGATATACTTATTGAGTACTTACAAGGGTACATACACTGTACTTATAGGGGTAGAAAATGTGTTCACACAGGGTAATTATCAAATAATTATGGAGGTGAGTACTGAGTACTTATGGGGGTATATACATCATACCATTGGTGTATATTACAAGGTACTTAGCAGGTACTCACAAGGGTAAGTAAAGAGTACTTTCAAAATGCTTGTCAGTGTATGTACTAGGTACTCACAGGAGTACATACAGTACATGGTACTTAATTGGTTTTAAGGAGGTACTTGCAGATAACTTACCTACCATCTGTGTCATCCTATACCCAGTACTTACCCTGAACATACCCTTAAGTACTAGGCTGTATTATGTACTGCTACTAGTTTTAGGTTGGTTTTATGAGCTGAAGTTCTTCATTTTACGACCATATTTGGTAAAAACAACAGAAAAAAGGTGCAGATTTTTCCTGACCTGACTTTCTCCTCATAGTTTGTTCTAAATAAATTCTATTATTAACAGTAAATCCGACCTTTTATTCTCAGGACGTTCCTGAGGAGTTTCATCATGTCCAGAAGCCGCTGCCTCCTTGGAAAGATGATCTGGTAAATTATTACTACAGATTTGAGGATACATTTTTAACTTGCTGTATGTGTGTGTGTGTGTGTGTGTGTGTGTGTGTGTGTGTGTGTGTGCAGTTTTAAGTTAACTTTATATTTGCTCTATTAAATAACACAAATACTGTAGAAACTGAATGGATTCATTATTTATTCATTTGAAAAACAGGTTTTTGTGTTAAAAGAGTCAAAAGACAAAAGGCTGCAGTGAGTATAATGTTTTAGTCCCTATTGTTTTTTTTTAATATGAACTGTACATGACTAAATAAAGAAAATTCAACAAAAAACTATTATAAAAATATGTTTGTTTGAAAAAAGTCTAAAAGTTATTACCTTACATGATCATAGCATCATATTTTTTTCCATTTTTTAATAACCTTTATTGCTAAAAAAAAAAAAAGATCTAAACCAATCATTTCCCCTGCTTTGGTTTTGGTGTGGAAGTGAAAGGGTTCAAATGATTTTAGCCTGTTTGTGTACATCTGCTCGGCTGGTGTGTCTTTTTCTTTTTGCACACTATGTCCTCTCAGGTGATGCAGACCATCTCATATTTTCACATTATTCTGCGCTGTAGGAGTGAAGGGCAATGTTCTGTCCCCCCTGACTCACTGCTTCCACCTTAAGAGATCTGAATGAAGACAGAGCCTCTGTTCTCAGTCTCTGCTCATAAACAGTGGACCCTTAATGTCATCGCTGTCCTAAGTTTTTTTTTTATTTTTTACTTTTATTATTTTTAGCACAGGCTGCAAAATTCAGAGCAACTTGAAACCTTCCTGATCTCTGTGCTTATGATGTTCAAGTTTTCCTTAAAAGTTCACCCTGATTTACTCATGACATCATTTAAACCATCAATCTGGTCAGAAATAACACAGGACTTTTCTCAAGAACTCACACAATCAGTTAGAGCCTAACCCCTTATGGCAGGCATGTCCAAAGTGCGGCCCGGGGGCCAAATGTGGCCCTCAGGGTGATTTTTCGTGGCCCTCAGCTGCAATTTCAAAGTTATATAATTTAGTTTTCCTGCAGGATTTTGATGCAGAGAGATGCTTTATGACATTGTTTAGATTTTTACTAACATGAGACCTAACAAACAAAAAATCCATGTAAATTAAAATGTTTTTAAATGCAAAATTTTCCAATCAAAATATTCAATTTTTTTTTTTTTAGACAATTCAAGAGATAGAGATTTCCGACTTTATTTCCTGGTAAAAAGAACCACAAATCCTCACTGACTTTTACCAAAACGCTGACCTGTGAGCTCTGTTCATAAAGCCTGACTAAATCCAGCAACAGGACTGAAGAAAGACCCAGATCCTGGTCTTGTTGCTGAGGATGGAACAAAATGTAGAAACCTAAAAACAGTCGACCAATCAGATCCAGTGAATTTGATGCTTTTTATTGTTGAGTCAAACATACGAGATCCCTGTGTCGTATTGACAAAGACTGTTCTTTTAAATTTTGCTTTTATAATGAATTTTTGAGCAGAACAAAATATTTTTTGCTTGTTTCTTTTAAGAAACATTCTAACTTTTGTGGCCCTTGAGGACTTGACACTTGGTGATTTTGTCCCTCATGTTGAAAAGTTTGGACACCCCTGCCTTATGGATTAGTGTATCTAATTAGCTTCAAACCCAGTGGTCCCCAATCTTTTTTTCACCATGGACAAATTGCGTGCCAAGCTATATGTCTACGGAAGACTGATCACAGTTCTGCAGGCTCCATGCGACATAATGCGCCGGTGTCCAGCCAGATCTTTCAGGTGTGATCAATATATCAATAAATTGTTTTTATTCTGCCGTTCTTACGGCCCAGTACCAAATGACCTACAGACCGGTACTGGTCCGGGGACTGGGGGTTGGGACCTCAGAGATAGAGTATTAGGATTTGTACATTCATCACAAACCTGCCATAGAATATAAAACTGATAATTATACTGTAAAGTTCAGTTTTAATAATGATATATTTCAATTATTATTATTATTTCATAGTTCAGACTTTAAAGGGTTAAAGTATGGGATGTGAAAGCCTCTCAACTACGACATTCAATTTTAGCTCAACATTTTAAAAAGTTTTTCGTGTCCGCTAATGTTGATTATCTTCGGAGGCCATCTTGAAATTGGTTGACTCCAGAAGTTTAGTTAATTAGTGTTTTAGCTGCTTTAAACAAACATAACAATACAAGGAAATCAAACAGTTGACATGCTCAAAGTACTATTAAAAAATTTAATATTCATAGTATAATAATCCATTATTTTATTATATCACAAAAAATGCAATATAATAAACACATTCATTATTCTCATAAACACATCCAACAAATAACAGAAATGCTAAATTCTACACATTCACATTCATACCCTAATTTATTTTGGTTTTTTCTCTATTTTTAGTTATATTGGATGTTTGCAGATTTTTCTCTTCGTTTTAATTATTGATGAAGATCAAAAATGGAAAATGTTTGGACATTCTTGTAGTTCAGCTATAACTTTACCCCTCAAACAGATAAAAAAAAAAGGTTTCTTTGTTTTTTGGGCCTAAATTTCTTTCTCATCTTCCTCTAAAATAACCCACGTCTCTGTCATTAAACACCTTTCTTTATATTTTCAGGAAACGTTCTGCCTTATAAACTTTACATTTACACAATCCAGAAAGTCGAACACACACATGAAGCTTTATAAACCTGACCTGATTTATTACTGGAGGCAGACGGACGTCCTTTGATTATTCTGAGTTTCATCTCATTTGTTTGAGACAAATTCTGTCATCCTGTTTTATGATAGTTGTTATTTTTTTCCCCTTTAAATTTTTCTCCAAAAGACACAAAACACAGCTATCATCACAACAAATCTATAACACATAAAAGAAAACCCAATTTGAGCGACTTTTACCATTAAACAGTCATTTATTTCATCTTTACAGGCTAAATTATGACTTTAAAGTTAAATAATCATTCTCCAAAAGTACAAAAAGACATGTGTGTCTTTATCTGTTGTTTTCTGTGTAATTTGTTGTAGTTATCTGTGACTGCAGGTCTCAGCTCTCTCTGTATGAACCACAGGAGGGAAAAGCGATTCTCACTTTAATGCTGTATGATCCATTGGAAGAGGTGACTTTCAGAGAGCTGAAATCTCTTTCATCACGGCTGGTGGTTACATTCAACCCCAAAGACAGCCATTATCTGCACAGAAAGATTGCATTACTGTAGCCAAGAAGAAAAGTGACCCCTTTGATTATCTACGGAGGGCTCTCTTCAAATTGTTTTTCATTAATGGCTTGCAGGAGGAAGATCAATGGTTTGTTTTATATGCATTGCTCTACTCCCCTTTAGCTAGGGAGCTTCTGCTTCTCCGTCAGCTTTTCTCTGCCTCCAGATGGTCAGTAGTGTGTTGCATCTCATAAAAATTTTAAAACATGACCCGGCAGAGCTAAATATTCCATTTTGGCATGCAATATAATGTAACACTTCCACCCACCATCTGCTTTTCCTGATTTGGCTTGTGGTGTGTGTGGTTTCATGTGAGGATCACTCAGAACAAACGCTCTTGTTGAGTACAGCAGAAAGAAAGAAAAGATGAGTAAGTGATAGCAGCAGGAGTTATATTTGGCCTTTCTTGTTTGGGCGGGGGGGTTGATATGGAGTAAGCTGTTTCTCTGTGTGACACTTGAATGGGATTTATTACAGAGTGAAAACAGAACTGAACTGAAATCGTTTTCGTCCATGATTCGTTTTTGCTCTGTGACAGTTTGTTTCATTAGATTTCTCATGACTGAACCCTGACCTGTCAGACATGCTGTTGGTTTGTCAGGTTTAAAAACTCCTTCATCATTTCTTTAAAAAAAGTTTAGTTTCTTTCTCTTTATGCTGTCTTTGTGAATATAAATAATAAAACACACTTTACTCTAATGCACAGAATGCTGGTAAAATAAACTCATTTATGAATATTTTTACCGAAAGACTAAAAATAAAAGTCAGTATGAAATTATAATTTATTTATTGCATAAGCTTAACTCTTTTAATGCCTGGTTAAAAACAAGAAGATTTCTCTCACAAAGGTTTTTGATATTTTGTCAAAACAAGCTGAGATATTCAGAGAAGTATTTTTTATGCAAATAAACAAAAAACTTAACAGTAACTCACTGACGCTGAACTTTAAAGTGACATTTGAGCTATTTTGAAGCTTTTTTCTGTGTAAAAGTTGTAGATAATGACTATTTTACCCATTATACCTACCGGTAGTTCTCTGAATGGCCTCTGTGTGGAGAAATAGAGCTTACATCCAACAGGACTGATGAGCTAACGGCTAGACCAAAGGCTTTCTAAAGAAATCCTAAATTTCATGACAGTTCATGAAAATGTTGGCTTTTAAACCTGTACGTAGGGATGCACCGATACCACTTTTTTCAAAACCGATTCGATACCAATACTTAAATCTGAGTACTCGCCGATACCGAGTACCGATACCGATACTTCTACCACACACACACACACACACACAAAAAAATGCAACAAATTGAAATACAGGTTTTATTTTTTCTTCTCTGCTTTTTACAACAAATGACTGAGTTAGATAAAAAAATAAAATATATTAATAAAAATGATCACACAACTAAAATATAAGGTGAAAAATAACAATTTTCTGTGATTTCACAGTGAAATTATTGCAGTTTTCCACATTTTAACCAAATAAAATGACCTATTTGGCACCATCTCCAGCTCTCAACCCACACTGTTCCTCTTTAGCTCAATAGCTCCCCCTAGTGTTCAATATAGGACACTACAACAGAAATCACAAGTCACAGACAGTGAAGCCACTGGTATCGGTTCCTGGTATCGGGTAACTTTAATCGATACCGGTATCGTATCGGGCCGATATCGATACCGGTATTGGTGCATCCCTACCTGTACGCCATCATTAGTTTAACATTGCAGGTTTATTTTGAAAGACTTGACTCCTGGAAGGACAGGAAGTGCTACATTTAGCTAGCCTGGCAAGCCATTCTATACTGCATATGTGAATATCCATTGAAACGACTCATTTAACGGTTGTCAATCAAACTGTCTTCACATGCTACTGGATAGCGCTAGGACCAATCAGAGCCATTTAGCAAGAACTGGAGCCAGCTGGTAAACTATACTTCCCCGTCAGAAAAGTAGCCTTTTTCAAAATAAAAGACTTTAGTGCCTTTATCTGTTCACGTCTTAAAGAAAAGCCCAAATCGAAATCGTCCAAAGTTGACGACAAAGCCGTTTCAAACAAACATGGTTCCTGAGCTGCCGCTTAGTAACCATAGAGTTCAATGTAAACAATTAGTGAAACTAGAGTTTATAAAAAAAAGGATCTCGTGTTTTTTTAAGACACCAACAAAACATTTAGTTTGTACTAGCTGTTAGCTCATCAATCCTGTGGAACATAGGCACCATTTCTCCAAACAGAGGCTGTTCAGGAAGCTTTCGTCAATGGGTAATAGAATAAATATTTCGAACTCTAAAGCAGGAACACTCAATCATTTGAGAAGCGTTTTGTTTGTCCTCAGATGAACGGCCATAAGGAGGACATCCTGTGTGTGGAAGCGTGTCCTCCGTCTCTCCTGGCCACCAGCAGCTACGATGGAGAGATCGTTGTGTGGGACGTGGTCTCTGGATGCATCCGGTGTCGGTTTGTTGGTCCTCCTGAAGATCAGAACACTCAAGGTCATTCCGAAGCTTTATTTAATGTGTGCGACTTTAACGTCTGGTCAAAACGCTGCATTCATCTTTTATTTTGTCTGTTTTTAAAGTAGGATTAGACTCAAGTGTTCCAAGCTTAGTTTTCTTAAAGAACTTCAAACTGCAGCAGTTTCCTTCAACTACAGCTCTCTTGTCAGCTGGTGTCAAAGGTCAGAATTTTGTCAAATGCTGATTAAAGTTCCTGACTTCACTTTCCACATTCCCATGGTGTTTTTATGTTTTCCATCTCCTAAAGGAAGTGTAAATCTCTGGGATGTCCTCGCTGGAGGGAAACTCCTGAGCAGCTTCAAAGTTGTGAGATATTTCTTTTGTTTTCATGCATTTTGAATGTCTGACTTTCCGTTTGGCTTTCCAGGAATAGTTTTTTTTTTTTTTTAATCTTTTGTCTTGGAAAATTGCTGAACAAAGAAACAGATCATTTATTCTTTCCTACCTTTTAGATTTTTTAAAACCTTCCTTGCAGGTAATTAATGCAAATCATGAACTCCCACTTGGTTTGGGGATATAAACTCACAGGCCTTCCTCAATGATGAAAGTAAACATTTCATTTTATTTATTGTTTATTTATATAAGGACAAGTCTTAGGTATTATTAATTACAGCACTCTATAACATTTATAGCCTAGGATAGTTAGCGAGTTTCCAAACGTACACAACTTTACCTTTATACCCACTAGCAAAGAATACCCTGTTTTATTGTTATTTATTGTAACATTAATTTTGTTTAAGGTTTAAAATTAGAGAAATACAACGGCACATAAAAAACATGAAATATTACTTTATGTAAATGTTTGTTTTACAAATTTAGACCAAAACACTGAACAAATAATGAATGTATTTATATTTTTATGACCTTATAATTATCTCACGTCATTGTCAATCAATCAGTCAACTTTATTGTTATTGAACCAGCGTCCTGATACAATGACATTTACGTTTCAGTACAACCATTCCCCAGATCAGACAGATCAGACATACAGCCAGCCTGGCATCATATGTTAGGCGGGGCACAACTCAAATATATAACTGTAGCGCAAACTTTCACATTAAAAATGCAATTTAATCTAAATCTAATTTAAGAAATCAACTATTTTATACATGAAATTGCAAATAAAGGTTCACTCACCAGCGTTGTTCATTTCTTTAAAAGAAAAGATGCAAATCATTTTTAAAAATCTACTTTGAATTGTCTTTTTGTCCTGTTAGCTCATGAGCTAAACAACACTAGATTGAGAAGCTCTGCTTTCCCACCGAACGTGAAGGTAACGTCACGTGTGATATTCCAGTGTTTTAATTGGGCGGTCTGGGTTTGGGGCCCAGCGCTTCGTGCCCCGTGAGTGTCTATTGAGAGCGTGTTGCGCATGCGCACAGTGATTTTCAGATGCTCGTCTTTTAGACAGGCTGCGAGGGGCCGGCCCGTCGCCAGGATTTCAAGAGGATTTAACCTCCTTAGCTTGTCAGTATCAAAGCAAAGACTTAGATATGATTACACAGATATTTATAACAGAATATCTTAGTAACAGAATGGGTTTTTATGCAGTATTAGTCTAAAAACGAACTATTCTTTCCCACTGATCCCCACAGCGCCATCTGGTGGCTGCTGGGGCCGGGACCTACCGGCCCTACATGATGAGACGCCACTGCATACAGCACATAAACATAACAGATCGACTGTGGTTATGTGCAAATTCCAGCACTATCGTTTGCAGACTGATGCAGCTGAACGTCATCCACCATCCAGCAGAGGTGAAGGAGACGTTAGGAGGAGAGGGAGGTCAGAGCAGCTGCTCCATTCATTCTGTAGCACGTGGGCTTGAATTCTTCAAGGGACACCGATAACATAAAATGTGTTATGACTCAAGCAGCGCCATGTTCTCTCCACTGCCTTACTGTTCATTTTGCTGGCTTCATCCCTTCCACACAGTTGAATCATGGCCATCCCCACTGATCCGTGCAGTCAGACACCTCAATTGTAATTCGCTTTGCGCCAGAGTTTGTTTGCAGCCAGTCCTACTAGATTTTCTAAGCACAAATCAGCCCCTCCTGAAGTGCAGGACACTTGCAGGACCAATCGCACCTGCAAGCTCCGTTATTTTCCGATGAATCAAGCCCCTGCGGATGCCAGTGAGCGTAGACGTGATCCTCATTAATCCAGAAACACGGTCCTCCAGAGACACAGTGTGCGTCCTCGTCAGCTGAGTCGGAGTCCTCCCTCCGTTTTGGAAAAAATATATCCATAGTGTTGAGAAACCAGCAAAACAGATCCATATTGAAAAAGAGTATTAATCCAGAATGAAGGAGGAAGTTGCTCAGGTTAGACGAGATAAGAGCTGCAGGGGGAACACAGAAGGGAGAGAAGACCGCTCTCCAAGGAAGCCCCAGTTTTTACATCAAGTTACTGAAAGTTCTAGGTTATTTGTTTATTCTCATTTCCTGCCAGATCATTACATTACATTGAACGAACGTGTTCCAAAAATCTTTATATTTCTGTCTAAATGCAGCTTTATTAAACTAAAACAGAAGAGAGGATTCATCCTGGTAAACTTTCTGATCAAACCACATTCTTTCAGTCTGCTTTGACTTTTGACCTTTAACCTGACAGCTGAGAGTACGTATTACAGCTTTTTTTGTTTTGGACATTTTGCTTTTTCTTTAAGCATGAAACAGTTTGACCTTTGGGTCAAGTTCACTCTGAACTCTTCATCCTGCAACATCTGACTTCTGGAAAATGGAATGTTTTCTACTTCTGAATAGTCCGTCTCTCTCGGTCTGTTTGGAAATGATTTTATTCATAACCTTTCACATAATAACATCAGCAGCATTTCCTATCTGTTAGCACTCCTGTGTGCTCCAGACTACAGTAGATACCCTAACTTGTGTTTTTATACTCTCTCTCTCACTTGCTGATGATTGGCTGATGAATTTGATTGACAGCACCTGCCTATTTACTTGTATAAGCTTGTGTTTTCAGACACTACTTCTCCAGTTTTCCCTTGTTTTTGTAAAGGTTTTTAAAATGTCCTGACACAGCGTGATGTGTTAGGTGTTGTTTTTCCTCCATGGCTGAATTTACATAATAAAATAAGAACCAGATGATCTTTTATTAAGCGCTATTACATGAATTGCAGGAATAGAAATAGACTTATTTAAGGTACTTTCTTTAGTTTATTGTCACTCATTATCGAGTTATTTGGAGAGGGCTGTTATCTCGTGTGATTGTGTTAAATTTGTCTGCAGGGAAGGTAACAATGTGTGTGTGTACGCTTTCAATAGAAAATCTGTTGTTTTCATTTGTACACTTCAGTCTAAATTCCAACAAAAGATCACCAAGCTGGCCCAAACCGGTGAGAACACACTGCTGTACGCTGCTGACCGAATAGGCTACGTCTATATTTACAGCATGGAGGAGTTTGACCCAGAGCAAAGGTCACCCAGAGGTCAGTTCCAGCGTTCCCTCACTTTTTCTTGCCTTTGATTCTTCCCTGCTGTAACTATGAAGACGTGTTGTTTGTGAGAGTGTTGTCAGATTTTCTTGTTGTTTTTTTTTTGTCCACACTCAGCCCAACACTTCTGGCGCGCCCACACCAACACAATTACCAGGTTTGTAAAACCCACAAAGCACTCATTTAGATGATCACTCTAAAAGATCATCACCTAACTGTGAACAAATAGTGCTCGGACTTTTATTTTCCTGTGATTTTCAGCGAGTTTTGCTCCTAAAATGTGCTCGTCCTTAACGAACCCAATCGCTGTTTGGTCTCAACGGCAGCGTGGTTTTGCTCTGCAGCTGCAGACAGAGTGTGAAGCGGTGTGTGGGAAGGTTTTCAACACACAAAATAAGCCTTTAACATGCCAGCGGAGGCCTGTGGAGTCTGAAATATCGCTCTTGGGGTTTTGTGCACGTTCTCTAAGTGTTGCACAGTCTGACCTTGGGCTGAACTTGTTGTGCGGATGATTAAGAGTCTTCTAGCTGAAAATGCCTTCTGCCATTTTATCACACTTTCTTTTTTTTTTTCCTTCCTGGTCCAGCCTGCAGATTGTTGACAGTGATCAAGTGGTGCTGACTTCATCCACAGACCACACTGTTCGCCTTTGGAGTGCACAAGGACAATACATCGGTGGGTGACTTTCTGTTCACTTAAGCTCCTTATTCTGGACTAATCATAGTGGTTAACCCCGAGATAACCTCGTAGCCTTTGGGTAAACCTCCGGCGGTGGATAAATCTGCAGGTTAGTAAGGAAACAAAGACCTTTTATTTCAAATCTTTACCAACTATTGTAATTTTAAACAAACTACAAGGATTGAGAAAACTAAAAATATATAAACAAATGAGCTGTCTGAGTTTACTCCATTACAGAGAAATGTGTTCTGTCAAGAATGAATCCATCACCCGTTTTTTACATTTTGGTGTCAAAATAATGAGAAAATGAGAAATGTTCTGTGCTTGGGTGAGCCGGGGGTGTGTCTGCTGAGAGGGAGCGCTGAAAGATGTCCTCGGATTGTGAGTCTTCGACGTGTTGGAGGATACATTTATCCACCTCTGAACAGAACACGGCTGATTACCGTGCGCGGTCCAGTCCTGTATCGAACCGTTTGAGCAGCTAAACACTGTCAGTTCACTGGTTGTAATTTGTATAAGTCAGAACTTTAATCCAATTCACAATTATTATTTATGTCTTTTTATATCAGCTGGAAAAATGTACCAATAAAAATGAACGTCTGTGGATCCACACGTGGGTTAGTTTTAACGTTAGTCCAGTCTGTCTGCAGGGACGTTTGGACAGCCTGAGACCTGGAGTGTCTCCAGCCCCTCGTCCTGGATCCACCCCGGCGCCCCCTATGCGGTTCTGATCGATCCACTTAGTATGCCGGATCACGAGTTTCTGAATAGAAAATTACATCTTTCAGACGCCATCAAACCTGACATGACTGAGGCTGACAGAGGGGAACTAAAGGTGAGCTGCATTATTTCAAAAGCGATTACCGGAGATGGTTCTCCTTCCGTCTCGTCTTCCTGTGAAACTGAACCAAAGTTCTGACGATAAAAAAGATTTAGAGGCTTGTTTTCCTCTGAGAAATACAAGTCTGGGTTTTAATTATAACCATTTCACCTGGACAGACTGCTGCACATACCATCAGACTAATAACGGTTTAAAAAGGCTCAGATTGATATTTAGTGACTGTTTCCTTCTTCATTACAGACGCTGTGATGAAATTGTCTGGCATACTAACACGAGACCAAACCGCTTCGCCCTGAAAGGCTTTGATACTGTGGAGCTACCAGACCCCAGTGACTCACCTAAACTCTGGTATTGATCCTTTGATAAGCTGCATCGGGGAACTGGAGTCAACAGAATAAGATGAAACTGTATTGATCAAAACTGGGAAACTGGGTCATTGCATCATTGTTGCTATAAAGTCAGAACAAAAAGGGATAAAACTGAGTAGAATGAAGGAAACACTGTAATTAATCCACATGGTGTCACCTGGAAGACATGATATTCTGAGGAGACTGACAGCTAAACATTGAGACTGGATTTATTCTGGACGTCACTGGACTGAGATGTCTTCAGATTTGGCACACAGATATCCACCTGCAGCTCTCCAGTTAGGTGACAGTTTGACATCTTATTGTGACATTTCTTATAAATAGAAAACTCTTTTTTCCCCCACATTGTTAAGATGAATGGGGTTTGGGTAAAAATACAAGGTAGATTGTCATCTCTTGTTAGAACCTCCGGGTTCTTTATGCTCAAGCGCCTCACAATAAAGAGTCTTTCTTACCAGTGTTGACCTATGTTGCACTTTTTATACCCAGTAGAAACCAATTTAAAGTGAACAAAACCTCAAAGAAAAAACTGTTTTCTATAACTGGACGAATTTCTTAAAACTTCAAACCTAGATTCTCAGTCATCAAGAAGATGGGATTTTAAGAGTTTCTTTTAATTTTTAACTAAGACAACTTTTAGGATACATTTTTTTTGTCAGTCAAGAAACCGTACTATGTAAGTAAGTAAAGTTTATTTATATAGCACCTTTCACAGAAAAAATCACAAAGTGCTTCACAGAAAACAGAATCAAGCATGATTAAACAAATAAAATCAATAAAACAAACAAAATATCATTACAAATCAAAATCATTAAACAACAACAAGAGAACACAAAAGAGATTATTTAAAAGCAGTTTTGAATAATTGGGTCTTCAGCTGCTTTTTAAAGGAGTCCAGACTGTCTATACAGCGTAAAACTAAAGGAAGGTCATTCCAAAGTCGCGGTGCAACAGACTGGAAGGAGCGATCACCTCGACTTTTAAATCTGGTCCTTGGAACTGTTAGGAGATTCTGGTCTGTGGACCTGAGGACTCGGGTTGGAACTGTTAGGAGATTCTGGTCTGTGGACCTGAGAGCTCGGGTTGGAGCGTACGGCTTTATCAGTTCAGTAACATAAACAGGAGCTTGACCATGTAGGGCCCTGAAAGTTAGAGTCAGGATTTTAAAATGAACTCTACATTTAACAGGTAACCAGTGCAGAGACCTCAGAATAGGAGTGATGTGATCTTTTCTGTTTGCTCCAGTGAGGTGCCTCGCTGCAGAGTTCTGGACCAGCTGAAGGCCATAAAGGGCTTTTTGGTTCAAACATGTGAAAAGTGTGTTACAGTAATCTAGACGGGAGGAGATAAAAGCATGAAGAACCATTTCCAGTTCAGGTTTTGACACCAACTTTCTCAGTTTGGAAATATTTCTCAGATGATAAAAACAGTTTCTGACCAGCTGTTTTGAGTGACCTTCAAGAGACATTGATTGGTCGAAAATAACACCCAGATTCCTCAGGTTTGACTTTACAGCAGAACTTAAATGTCCAATCTGTTGACTGATCAGAGGGACCATCCTATCAGGGGCAACAATCAGACATTCAGTCTTTTCAGGGTTTAACTGAAGGAAGTTATTTTCTAACCAGTTAGTTGCTGACAGACACTCCAGTAGTTCAGACAGTTTGTAGAACTCTGAGTCCTTGAAGGAGCAGTACAGCTGAATGTCATCTGCATAAAGGTGGTAGGAGACATTGTGACATCTACTAATGATCTGTCCAAGAGGATGGATATATAGTAAAAACAGGAGTGGACCCAGAACAGAGCCTTGGGGTACCCCACAGAACAGATCTGTAGTATCTGACATGATGTTGTTTATATGGACACTGAAACTTCTGTTTGAGAGGTACGATCTGAACCAGTCTAAAACTGTTCCAGAGATCCCCACCAGGTCACGAAGTCTGTTCACTAAGGTGCTGTGATAACAGAAAGGTCCAACAGAACTAAGACTGTAAACTCCCCGGAGTCTGCTGCCATCATGATGTCACTAGATACTTTGAGTAGAGCTGTTTCTGTTGAATGTTTTTTACGGAAACCAGATTAAAATTGATCAAAAATGTTGTGTTGTTCCAGAAAAGAGACCAGCTGATCAGCCACGACTCTTTCTAAAAGTTTAGAGATATAGCTCAGTTTGGAAATGGGCCTGTAGTTATTTGGCTGAGAGGAGTCCAGACTGGGTTTTTTAAGGATGGGTTCAATAACAGCGTGTTTAAAGATGGAGGGGACAGAGCTGGTTTGGAGGGATAGATTGATAAAATCCACAATGCATGGGCCAACTAGGTCAAAAGCTTTAAGAAGCAAAGAGGTTGGGAGAATATCAACTGGGCTTGAAGTTGGTTTCATATTTTTAAGAATGAGACAGATGTCCTGAAAATGAACAGGTGTGAAGAAGGACCAGGTATGGGAAGGAGGAGGGTGGATGGGAGAATAAGGAGCAGATGGGGGTGAGAAACCTGACCTGATGTTTCTAATTTTGTTCTCAAAGAATGAAAGAAAGTTGTTACAATCAGACCTTGAGAACACAGGGATTTGGGGCGTTTTAGGTGAAACTATCTGATTGATCGTGTCAAACAGAACTTTGGAGTTTTTATTTGAGGAAATGAGTTGAGAGAAGTAAACAGCTCTGGAGTTTTTAACCATTTCTTTTAAAGATGTTATCAATTCCTTAAGGTACAGTCGGTGAATTTCCATTTTTATTGATTTCCAAAGCCTCTCAGCTTTACGGCATGTCCTTCTGAGATTATAAATATGTTCATTCATCAGGGACTGTTCCTTCTATGAGATACCGCTGTTTGTTTAACTGGAGCTACTTTATCTAAGATAGTAGAACACTGCTGATTAAATGACTGGATGAAGGAGTTTGCATCTTCACCATGAACTAAGTTTCTATCAAACATTACAGAAAAACCTTCAGCTGCTGACTGATTAATGATGAACTCAGTTTGTGAGGGACAGGATCAACATTAGACTGAATCTTAAAGAAAACACAGCTGTGGTCACTCACATGAACCTCTTCAACATGTAGCTGATTGATGTTTAGACCCAGAGAGAAGACTAAATCCAAAGTGTGACCCATATTATGGGTTGGTCCTGATACATGCTGAACAAAGTTAAAAGAATCAGTGATGGATAAGAAATCAGCTGCTGTGTTACACTCAGGGTTATCAATGTGGAAGTTAAAGTCACCCAGAATTAAAACCTTTTCCAGCTTAATCATGGATGATAAGAAAACTGAAAATTCAGAGAGAAAAGGGCCACTTGTTCCAGGAGGTCGGTAAATTAAAACACAGTAAAATACTTCTTGTAACCCTACTTTGATGATCTGACATTCAAAAGTAGTGAAACAGCCACTGTTGATCAGACTACAGGCGTGTTTGTCCTTAAAGATCACAGCGAGACCTCCACCATGTCGTGAGGGGCGTGGTGTGGTAAACACAGAGCAACCTGGAGGACAGATTTCATTAGAATGGACAAAGTTACCATCTTGTTCCCATGTTTCAACTAGAAAAAAGAAGTCTAGGCCCTGCTGGGTGAACAGGTCATTTAAGATAAAAGATTTGTTAGAAATGGATCTGGCATTTAACAGGGCACACTGAACTGAAGGATGCAGGTCATTTTTCTTCTCTGTTACTTGGAGATGGATGGGTCGTAAGCACCTGTTGAGTTCCCGGGCTCTCTGATCAGAGTGATTAGGGCAGCGGGTTGATAAATGGACTGGAATAGGAAAATGTTCTGGTTTGAGAGCCGAGGAGGAAACTGTGGGGACAGAGACTCTGGGAAGAGACATAGATGATGGTTGAATATGTGGTGGACTGTAGGGGGCAACGGCGTTTGGAGTGGTGGTGAGACCGAAGGCTGCAGAAGGTGTAGATGACTCGGATGTAAACAGTCATGTCTGTGTAGAGGAGTCCACCATAGATATACATCTATAGGACTGCACAGCGTACTTGATGTTAGCGGTCAGCATGCGTGAGCCAAGTCGGTTTGGGTGAACACCATCTCGCCTAAAAAAGGAAAAACGCTTCCAAAACAGATTAAAGTTGTCGATATAGCCAATATTGAGGGACCTGCAGGCAGACTGAAGCCAGGTGTGGAGAGAGAGGAGACGGCTGAAACTTTCATCTCCACCAGAAACTGTGGGAATCGGGCCGGAGATGAAGACAGACATTCCACTGCTCTTCTGGATCTCCAGCAGCTGGTAGAAATGCTGTAATGTGACAACAGACTGCCGACGGGAGACATCGTTGGATCCAACATGAATGATCACTCTTCTGACTGAAGTCGGGACGGAGCACAGCAGACTCGGAAGTTTCTCCAGAATATCTTGAACGGTGGCCGATGGAAAACACTTTGTGATGACGTTGAAGAAGCGGACGTTCCTGATGATTGAGTCACCAACCAGCAGAGTGGTTGGGGAGAACAGTGGACGAGGCGAAGAGGGTTCTGGGTTTG
>SSNR01000003.1:2452786-2513560 GCA_006937965.1 Callopanchax toddi | reverse complement strand
AAAAAAAAAAAAAAAAAAAAAAAAAAAAAAAACAACAAAACAACAACAAAAAAACAACAAGACAACAACAAAAATCCACAAGACAACAACAAAAAACACAAGACAACAACAAAAAAACAACAAGACAACAACAACAAAAACAACAAGACAACAACAAAAAGCCACAAGACAACAACAAAAAGCCACAAGACAACAACAAAACTCACAACACAACAAAAAAAGCCACAAAACAACAAAAAAAACAACAACAAGAAGCCACAAGACAACAACAAAAAGCCACAAGACAAAAACAAAACTCACAACACAACAACAAAAAGCCACAAAACAACAACAAAAAAACAACAAGACAACAACAAAAAGCCACAAGACAACAACAAAAAACAAGACAACAACAACAACAAAACAACAAGACAACAATAAAAAGCCACAAAACAACAACAAAAGCCACAACACAACAAAAAGTCACAACACAACAACATAAGCCACAACACAACAAAAAGTCACAACACAACAACAAAAGCCACAACACAACAAAAAGTCACAACACAACAACAAAAAGTCACAACACAACAAAAAGTCACAACACAACAACATAAGCCACAACACAACAAAAAGTCACAACACAACAAAAAGTCACAACACAACAAAAGCCACAACACAACAAAAAGTCACAACACAACAACAAAAAGTCACAACACAACAACAAGAAGCCACAAGACAACAACAAAAGCCACAACACAACAAAAAGTCACAACACAACAAAAGCCACAACACAACAAAAGCCACAACACAAAAAAAAGTCACAACACAACAAAAGCCACAACACAACAAAAGCCACAAGACAACAACAAGAAGCCACAAGACAACAACAAAAAACAACAAGACAACAAAAAAAAGCCACAAGACAACAACAAAAAAACAACAAGACAACAACAAGAAGCCACAAGACAACAACAAAAAACACAAGACAACAACAAAAAGCCACAAGACAACAACAAAACTCACAACACAACAACAAAAAGCCACAAAACAACAAAAAAACAACAACAAGACAACAACAAAAAACACAAGACAACAACAAAAAAACAACAAGACAACAACAAAAAAAACAACAAGACAACAACAAAAATCCACAAGACAACAACAAAAAACACAAGACAACAACAAAAAGCCACAAAACAACAACAAAAAAACAACAAGACAACAACAAAAAGCCACAAGACAACAACAAAAAACAAGACAACAACAACAACAAAACAACAAGACAACAATAAAAAGCCACATCATAACAAAACTCACAACACAACAACAAAAAGCCACAAAACAACAAAAAAACAACAACAAGACAACAACAAAAGCCACAAAACAGCAAAAAAAAACAACAACAAGAAGCCACAAGACAACAACAAAAAGCCACAAGACAAAAACAAAACTCACAACACAACAACAAAAAGCCACAAAACAACAACAAAAAAACAACAAGACAACAACAAAAAGCCACAAGACAACAACAAAAAACAAGACAACAACAACAACAAAACAACAAGACAACAATAAAAAGCCACATCACAACAAAAAGCTACAACACAACAGCAAAAAGCCACAAGACAAAAACAAAACTCACAACACAACAACAAAAAGCCACTCACAACACAACAACAAAAAGCCACAAAACTACAACAAAACAACAACAAGACAACAACAAAAAATACAAGACAAAAACAAAACTCACAAGACAACAACAAAATGCCACAAGACAACAAGAAGAAGCCACAAGCAACAATATAAAGTCACAACACAACAACAAAAGTCAGAACACAACAACAAAAGTCACAACACAACAACAAAAGTCACAACACAACAACAAAAAGTCACAACACAACAAAAGCCACAACACAAAAAAAGTCACAACACAACAAAAGCCACAACACAACAAAAGCCACAAGACAACAACAAGAAGCCACAAGACAACAACAAAAAATACAAGACAAAAACAAAACTCACAAGACAACAACAAAATGCCACAAGACAACAAGAAGAAGCCACAAGCAACAATATAAAGTCACAACACAACAACAAAAGTCAGAACACAACAACAAAAGTCACAACACAACAACAAAAGTCACAACACAACAACAAAAAGTCACAACACAACAAAAGCCACAACACAAAAAAAGTCACAACACAACAAAAGCCACAACACAACAAAAGCCACAAGACAACAACAAGAAGCCACAAGACAACAACAAAAAATACAAGACAAAAACAAAACTCACAAGACAACAACAAAATGCCACAAGACAACAAGAAGAAGCCACAAGCAACAATATAAAGTCACAACACAACAACAAAAGTCAGAACACAACAACAAAAGTCACAACACAACAACAAAAGTCACAACACAACAACAAAAAGCCACAAGACAAAAACAAAACTCACAACACAACAACAAAAAGCCACAAAACAACAACAAAAAAACAACAAGACAACAACAAAAAGCCACAAGACAACAACAAAAAACAAGACAACAACAACAACAAAACAACAAGACAACAATAAAAAGCCACATCATAACAAAAAGCTACAACACAACAGCAAAAAGCCACAAGACAAAAACAAAACTCACAACACAACAACAAAAAGTCACAACACAACAACAAAAAGTCACAACACAACAACAAAAAGTCACAACACAACAACAAAAAGTCACAACACAACAACAAAAAGTCACAAGACAACAAGAAGAAGCCACAACACAACAACAAAAATTCACAACACAACAACAAAAGTCACAACACAACAACAAAAAGTCACAACGCAACAAGAAGAAGCCACAAGACAACAAGAAGAAGCCACAACACAACAACAAAAATTCACAACACAACAACAAAAGTCACAACACAACAACACGCTTAGGGCACCCAAATGGCTAGCGACAGCCCTGCCCGGAAGTCTCTCAAAGTCACATATCTCACGAGGGTTAGGCTAACCCAATGTGGCTAGCTGTTATGCTAGCACCAGAGTGTTTTTAGCTCATGATTTCTGTTTTTTCCCATCTCTCCCTGCTTGAACACAGCTGATTTCTTTGAATGAGTGATGAACCGCTCCAGTAGAAAGCAGTGAAGGCTGAGGAGACATTTCAACAGTTAGATTTAGGGCTTTCTGAGCAGAGACAATGTGTGCTAACGCTTTTATGACAGAACGGATACTAGGGGGTGCCAAGACAAGACAAAATAATATTAATAATAATAATAATACTAATAATGGATTGGATTTATATAGCGCCTTTCTAGACACCCAAAGCGCTTTGACAGAAGCTCCATTATTTTTTCACGCACACATTTACACCGGTGATGGTAAACTACGACAGACGTCTGTAGCCACAGCTGCCCTGGGGCAGTCTGACAGAAGCGAGGCTGCCATAACTGCATAGTGTGCCTTTAATGGGAGAGTTCCCAGGCCATAACCTGACCAAAACACCAATTTCACAAGCAAGCAACATTTTGATGATCCCAAAGACATTTGGGAAAATATTCTGTCAACTGACAAGGCAAAAGAGGAACTTCCTGGAGGGTGTGTGTCCTGTTCCATCTGGAGTAAAACTAACTCTGTATTTCAGAGAAACATCATCCTACCAACAGTCAGATGTGGTGGTATTGTTATAATCTGGGGCTTCTCTACCGTTTCAGGACCACTTGTTTTAAAGCGGCACTCTGGAGCATTTTTCTCTGTATCAAAGTTTTCTAAATGTTTTAAATGATATTTCAGGTCTAAACTATGATCTATGGGTTGAGTTCCACAACATCTGTTATTCTGATGAAGACCCTCCTTCCTCCTAGAGACCCCTTTCCATTATTTCTTGCCGCCGACATTTTTCAGCCAATGAAATTCAAATTTCTGCATTGTCTGAACATGCACGCGCATCGACCAAACCTGTACCAGTAGGGGGCGCTGTCGTACAGGACGCTCCGTGTGTTTCTCTGCCGTCTCAGCCGTTCCCTGAGGACTCACAGCTCATTTCTACTAAAATCCTACCCATTCTCCAGCTAAAGATGGATTTATTTTTATTTTTAAACCTTTCACCTCACAGAATGGCAAGGCTTGACAGGGTTACGCGTTTATTTTGGTCAGAAAGTTCATCCAGGGCCGAGTCAAGTTCAGCTTCAGAGTCCAGCAGCAGCTCTCTGCTAACAGAGCTAATATCAGAAGCAGCAGGGACAGAGAGGGCTCTTCAGACCCTCGTAGTGTTGTTGGAATAAGATTGTGAACTGTGAGTGATTAAACCCTACACATTGAGCTGTACAGTTCATGTCCGAAGTATATGCACCGCGTGCACGCGCGCACACGCGACCGGACGCGCGTGTCGAGATGTTTTGAGGAGGAGCCTTTGGACGCTAGATTCAAAAACTGCTCTCCTGATGAAATCCTCCGGAGTGCCGCTTTAATTGATGGAACCACATATTCAGAAATCCTGACAGAGAATGTTTGACCTTAAACAGGCTGTTTGTGCTGGAAAACCCTCCAGTGTGGCTGAATTGAAACAATTCCGTAAAGAGGAGTGAGTTATGAGACTACATTTTTCTCTACCTGGTCATTTAAAAATAAAGTGTTATAATTTAATAGACGTGCCATTAGTTTTTATGTTAAATTATAATTTTGAGCTTTCAAAGACCTGAGAAATCTACACATTAGAAATGAGGCCCCTCAGAGGATTTAACAGTCTGTCAGTGTTGCATTTAACCGTATGTAACAGCATCACAATCTGAATGTGTGTCATATTTGTGCAAGCAGAATAAAGTTTGTCATTGAAGAAGAACCAAGGGAGCGAGGCGCCGTGTACAGTGTGTGCACGTAACTGAATTCTGCACAGTCCATCAAGTAAATTGTCACCTTGGTATTTATATTTTGTCGGTTCCACCGTTCATGGAAACAATATCCATGGAGATCTTGAAACCTGCAATTCATCATCCCCTCACCCACTCACACAAACACACACACACACCCCATCAGTTCTCTTATTTGGAAAGTATGGAGAGCGTGGGACTCGTTCTCACCAACATTAATTACTAAGAGGGAGGTTCTACACATTAAATTTATTTATTTCGTATTACAATAACTATTAGCACTCCTTACTGCCATAAAACTTAATTACAAGCACATTCAGAGCAGCAGGAGAACTGAATTATTCAGAAGTGCTCAGTAAATACCAGCAGCTACAGAGCAAAACCAGAAAGGTCACTTTAAAATTGGTGGACAGAAACATTCTGACACACAAACCTGTGTGCTTCAGTTGGACTAAAGCTGATACGTTCAGATATTACTGAGTTATCATCATCATCAGAATGGAATGATAGAACATTTCTAGTCCAGACAAAACAGATAAATCTCTTCACGTGAAACAAATAAAAACATAACAATCGTAAAAAAGATGCCAAAGCCGTGTTTTATTTTGCAGTTTAGAGTCAAATAGAGCGTGCTTTCTTATTTCGTGCATTCGTGTTTTCTTATTCCCAAAGTTTCAATAAACTCTCAATTTAATTAAAAACCCTCTCAAAAGTTTTATAATTCATAACCAAAGGGACACATTTTAACTTTAACACTGAATCTCAAAGACTTTGCTAAAAAAAATCATCTGGATTTCAGAAACACACAGACTCAAACACCCTGAAACACCATGTAGTAATGAATAATGAACTCTTTTATGGATGTAAAAATATCCTCTGCTCTCAGATCAGTTGTATATTATTGTAGAAATGAAAAGCGAGCACATATCCTTCCTCTGGGATCATGTGATGATTATAGATCAGCTGTTTACCTGAGCGCACCTGTTTTAAGTTACTAACGAGGCCTACTGTGTGTTCAGCTGATTTAATGAAAAACTACTGGACAGATGTGCTAATAAACAGTAAATCCCTGGATGCACAATAACAATCTAAGAATCTGAACGTGGTGTTTACAAACTTTTTTCTTTATATATCAGAAACGCACCTTAAGAGCAGATAAATGTGGACAAAAAAATGATGAGTTCTGATCTACTAACTAGTGCGTGAATGTGCTTGCAGGTTATTGTACTATTGTACATAAAACAAATTAAAATATAAATATGTAAATTAATTAATCTCACGAGAATCTTCCTAAGGTTTTCATTGAAAGAAGCTGCAAATTTTGAACCAAAGAAAACAACAAAAATCTAAAAGGCACCACATCATTTTCCTGTTTTCGTCACATTCAGTTAGGATTTTTATCATTTATGATGCTTCTTAAATTGGCCAACTTTGTCTCATAACTATTACATCATTTGTAAGTCTTGCTCTCATTGGCTATTTTGAATCATTTCGGAACTCTCCAGACGAGCTACGGTAACAGCGCAGCTGTGCGTATGCTGCTGTGACTTGTAGTGTCAACCAAAGGATTTAAGAAACGGCAAAACAAAACTTCACTTCAAAATGTTTCAACAAACAAAAGTGGAGGACCTGTCCTGTGTTACAGGGTTAATGTGCTTTTTGTTCAAAGATCTTTGTCGATTTCTGACAGCGGTTCCTCTCTTCTGCAGTTCACACTTTGCAGCCTTGTACTTTCGCGGAATGTTTTGTGCAAATTTGCATGCTTTAAACTTTTTTTTACAGCGCAGTGTTCATGCGTCCTGACTCCCTTTTGCGCGCTGACCAAGAGTCTGGATGAGTAGCGCCCTTATGCTCCCTTCCCTTTACGAGCTTCTTTGTCTGCAGCAAGGTGGGAATGAAAATCGACACTTTTACAGGTAGAAAAGATGATTTTGACTGATTGACAGACTGCAGAATCAGAACCATGGAGCAGCATGATGTCTCCAAACGGTGCGCTCTCCGCTTCTCTCTTTTTCCTCTCTCTCTCTCTCTGTTTGACCTGAAATAATTAACGTATTTGACCCGACCCGATGGCTCGGGCTGAAATTGAGACCTCTAGTGATAAACACAGAGCAGCGCTCAGATCACTTCTCTCAGCTGTGTGTTGTTGTTTATTTACCACAACGAGCAGGTGTCTGTCAGTCGCGATCAGAAACATCAATGAAGTTATTTATTCAGCCGTTCTGATGGTCAGGTTGTGTTTAAACAAAATCAGTGTGAAAATATTGATGCCTGTCTGAGAGAAGTGTATAAAGTTTGTAGTGAGGGGTTTTACAGCCTTAAAACTTCTGGAATCATTGTAAAAATATAAAACTGATTCTTGGTGGATTCCACCGCAATTGCGGGTTATTTTTAGAACGTAACTCCCAGAATAAACGAGGAATCACTGTATAGACACATTTCTGCTTAAACAAAAGTGACATTTACAAATACACTTATTTTCAATGACATTTTTGGGCCCACCCATTTTTTATTAGGCCCGGCCGAAAATCTATTTCTGGCTACGCGACTGATTTGAGGACGCGTGAATGAGTATCCTTCGAATTCGGACAGCACTCGTCGCAGCGCTGTGACGTCATCGGTCTCGAGATGCGTCCTCATAAGCGTCCTACCCCTGAAATCGGACACGGCCAAGGCATTCTGGACTGGGGCTGAGTGACTTTTCATTAACCCTGTAAATTAGCACAAACTGGCTCAAAAACAAAAAGGAAAGAAAAAGTTACATAGTGTGCCTTTAATTAAAAAAAATTTACATTTTATCAACAGCCTGGAAACAAAAATGGCTAAAACGTGTTTTAATTTGATTTCCCCTCCTCATTTCTCCACAGTAGTAAAAAGTTAAAGCAACTTAATTGTGTTTCGGGTCCTAAAATCTGGTCTGATTTCCAGAGTGTCCCCTGAAGGCAGCAGCTTCGGATTGTTTGGGTGTTTCTCTCCATCAGGCTGCTCCTCCAGCTGAATTCATCCCGCCAGCAGAGCGCGTCCCTGCGCCGCGCCGCGCCGCGCCGCGCCTCGCCTCGGACACAAAGTGAGGGCGCCTGCTAGCTGAGCACAGACCCACTCCCCGTTTTTTTTTTCCCGTGGAAACAAAAACTGTGACCAGGAATCACGCAGTGTGTTTCTAACAGCGCCAGAAAGCCCATGCGCTGCGAGCTTTAAGTCGCAGGACTGCACCAGGATGCCGTTCAGCCACCAACTCGGACACAAAGTGGCAGCAGGCTGGCTCGGCTTCCTCTCCTTCCGTAAGTACTCACTTTACTTTCTAATCCTGCTACGTGAGGGGGGGCTCGGAGCAGACAGCTGGAAGGGGAAGGTGTCGGGATTCTCCACAGCGAGCAGTTTGTCTTGTTTTGAAGAGTCTGGATTCAGCGTTTTTCTAACAGTTGGAGAAGTCCGGAGCCACGATCCGCTACAACTTCCTGAGGAGTTTACAGGCGATCTGCGCTCATCAGCCGGCGAACCAAACCCGGTAGAGTGATTTATACAGAGGTGTCTGGAAGCTCTGAGAGTTTTAAAGCCCGTTTTTGTTTGGGAACCATCGCGATAAGCCGCGTCGCTTCTTCCTGACACATCGACACCCGCTGGCAGGAGTCAAGCCCCGGATCAGTGCTCCTCCGGGGGGAGGGTCTCCCTGGAGCTCCGACTTATTGTTTTCTCTGTCAGTCAGTCAAGGTGTGTGCTGGAAATTTATCAGCAAAAAGTCCGAGATGTTCACGTCTTTATGCTGCAGTGGTGGAAATGGGACTCCTATGTAGACTTAACCAGTGACATTACTGATGAAAAATGTCTAAAAATAACATTTTCTAACAGCTGCAGAGCCTTGGCTCAATACTGATTCATTTCTTTCTGCAAATCGGAACATTTTAAATCACACATAGAGGTCAACTGTTGGGCAATTGCCAATTTAAAAATCAGGGCAACTAGTGGCCGAAATACAGTAACCGGTATTTTTTTCTTTTTTTTTTTGGTGGGTCAATATTAAAAATGATCATATGTGGATAAATTATCTTTAATATTATTTTAGTCAATAATAAAACAATGATTTTTTATTGAGTTACATTTTGAAGACGCTGCAGAACCAATTTAAGTCAGCAGGTGGCAGAGTTGAGGTCTTTAGTTGTGATTAAAGTTATTACAGTATAAATGGGGTTTATGCACGGTCACTTCCTGGTTGCGATAGAGGCTGCCGCTCCCTTCCGGTTCAACGCTGTTCCCACACAAACTGGACAAAATTGATTTTTTTACCCGTTTTCTTCAAGACCTGCCGCGCATCACGGTAAACGATGTCCACCGAATTTTTGAAAAACACACAGAGACGTCTGCGAGCAAGCGGGCGAAGGACTTTAAGCTGTATATAACCAGCTTTATTCATGAAATTGAAGGTAAGCTAACAGCGTTAGCTCGTAGCTTCCATCATCAAAAAACAGTGAGACAGATCTATATAGCCGTGATCGTGGGCTCCAACTGCTTCCCAACTTTCAACTTTCTCTGGTCTAGCTGTACGTTATCAAACACCAAGTCTTCATTCACCAAAAGAATAGTTGTTCCAGTGAAATAACACACGAACGGCGCCGCGCCTCCTCCTTTAGCCTCCTCCACTCGGCTCTTTGACTACTGTGCTGCAAAGTGTGGACTGCAGACACGGTGTGGTTAGAAATGATCACGTTTTCTCTTCTTAAGTTCACAATCCTTCCTTTTTGTAGTTATTTATTCAGTGGAAATGTGTGGAAACGGACTGATGAATTCTATTCAGCTGATGCGGTACACAACGGAGCACAGCAGTGTTCAGCTGTCAAGGCTTCCCGTCCGCTGATACTTATATGATGGCTTCATTTCTTAGTGCTATAATATATATATCATTCTGTACTATACTATACTATTACTCGTTTTGATTATAAACAATATCTTTAGCTGGAAATGCACTCTAACTCTGGAAATCTTCACGTTTCAAATGGAACCGGAAATGGTCCCGCGAGGTAATTTTAAACCGGAAGTTCTACTAAGTACTCTGTGCATAAAGCCTATTATGAGACTGAAAACACACTAACATTAATGCACCCTACCATTAAAAGTTTAAACATTCAGACGTCAGTTACTTCAACTCATTTTTCTACTTGATCAAACCGAGTGAGAGCGCTGCTCTAAAAGCAGAGAAGAGCTTCTGTAGAAGTCTGGATGCCCAGGCTAGGAATGAGTTTACTTACATTTAGAGATGCACTTAAAAATGTTGGGTGCATGTCATTGGCCAATTAGAAACTTCAAAATAAGATTTTTACCTTTAGAATGTGAATGCAACATTGCTAGGTTTTTGTTTTTTTTTTTTGCTTAGAATTGAGATCACGATTCGCTCATGATTTATTTCCAATATAAATATTTATTGCACTTATTACCTGCACATCAACTTCGTCACAGCTGACGCTGAACATAAAAACAATAAATGTCTCTCTTACGTACACAATCTTTGAATAATTTTAACAATAATAACAATTTTGAACTTTGTCATTTGAGGGAGAAAGAGGGAGCGCTTGTTTTCATGCAGATTACATCCCGGATCAGATGCGGTACAATCGTCTTCTTTTTTTAAGAATTGTCATTTGGGAATGAGATTACATACAAGTCTGATTTTTTTAACGATTAATTGTGCAGCCCTACTAGGTAGCAATAAAAAGATCTGAAATTTTTCCCAACCTGTGAACTCATCATTGCTAAATGCTAATTTTCTCTACTAACTGTGGCTTTTTTCCCTTAGACTTTTATCAAAATAAATCTGAAATTGAAAAAACAAAACAAAAATTCTGTTAGTTATTTAAGATAAATTACAATCAGTTTGTTAAAGAAATCATCTCCCAAAACCAGATCGGTTCATCTCTATGGATATCAACAGGATCACTGCTAGGAAAGAGAAATCTATTTATGAATTTCTCTGGACACCATGCTACAGATTGTGTTTTTGACATTGCTCTGTCATCTTTAATTGCACTGAATTAAAAAAAAAACACACCACAAGACACATTTTTTTTATTGTTTTTTGTTCAGAGCCAAAATTTAAACACAAATCATTTTGCAAAAATATCTGAGTGTGATTAATTGTACACCTCTAATGACATGCATATAGTGTGTTTACTCATTTAAATTCACACACACACTGTGCAGTCTGTCTGCTGAGGGGTCAGCTCACAGTGTGGCTGCCGTTGGAGATATTTGAGCTATGACTAGTATTTCATGTGTCCAGTGCACCATGTGGAGGTCCATTTGAGCAGAATGAGATAAATGCTGAGCTCAGGAGAGTCTGTCAGTCCTGCTGGGACTGAAAATGGTCACGATGTCAAATAAAAGCAACAGTCTGAAACGCAAGATGCCATAAAAAAGGGAGGAAAGAGGTTCGTGTTATGAAACCAAAATCCTAATGATGCAACAAATTGTACTTTTATTGATTTATTATAGATAATTGAATTCAGCTGAAGATAATTGGATTTGAGCTCCACTTAGTCACACCTTATCGCTCACCTTATCCCTGCTAAAACTCTTAAAAATGTGTTGTTGTTTTTTATTAAGTTTGTTTGAGAACTGTACCATATCTTTTATGATCACCTGTTTTGCTACATCAAAAACATCGAGGCTCATCTCTGTTTACGAACATCTATAAAATGCACTTCGGGCATCGTGTGCAGCCGTGGCTTTTACTGCCATCGACCACGTAAACAAACAAAAGCCGTGTTTGCATGCTCGGCACCGAGTCGGGGATGTTTGGCCGGACATCACGCTCTGACAGGGCTTGCTCCTCCAGAATGTAATATTCATGGACCTAAAAATCTCAGCACAGCATAAAGGGGCTAGTTTGGCGACATCAGGGTGCCGCGTCTGCTGCTTTTCCTCGGTGAGGTTTTCTATGAGGTTTTCACCCGCTGTCATTTCTGATGTGCACTGGAGCGGTTCTGCAGCAGAGTGTGACTCAGCCCGGATGAGGAGCAGCACCTCCAGGTTCGAGGCCACGTGGCACCTGTGGTGGCTCCACAAGATTCGAATGTGCTTGTTGACTCAGAAAGAAAAGGGAGACAGTTGCTCAGTCCAGCCTCCAAAGATGAGATATTTTAAAAATATGTTTTATAAAAGTGTGATTCAACTCCAAAACAATGCACTGATGTTACCTGGAGATGGTTTTTATGTTCAGATTATGAGAAATATTTTAGATTTTCCGTGTGACGATTGGGAGTTACAGATGGGTTTTTTTCCTACAGAAAACCTGTCCACATGTCCCCTCTGTGAAATGTCTGAGTTCAGTGACAGAAAAACAAGGCTGGCAGACTGGAGGGACTGTGGTGAAGAGGAAGCTAAGCCACATTTCAAACTACAGTCTTTACTGTGACCCTCGCGGTCACAAGTTTTGGGATTTGGAAGAAATGAGATCCAAGATGCTGCAAGGTGAAATAGGTTGGAGTCAAACCATCTTCCTGAAAATAGAAACAAAAACACGTGGATTAAAGGGATGTTTTTTGTTAATTTTTAAGTGTGTTTTTGTGTCAAAGCTGTGAAATATTTCTCTCTCTCCTGTTGTAGACGGCTTCTTGAACAGTCTCTGTTTAGAGGAATAGAATTTCCCTCTTACAGGACTGATGAGCTCATTTCACCATATTGAGCTAAAAATGGCTAAACTGAACAGAAAATATTTTCACTTCCATCAACTTATAACACACTGTTTTTGGTAGAAAAGTCAAGATTCTCCTACTGCTTGACCTCTGGATGCACTGGAAGTGCTACATTTTGCTTATAAGGAACCAGAATTTTTTTAAAAATAAATAGTAAATAGCTGTTTTGTTGTGAAATTTATGGTTTAAAGGTTTATAAAATACTGTTACATCACTTTAAGGCTGTAAAGTTTGACAAAATACTCATATCTCAGTAGAAGTATTTCTTGTAAATTCTGCTGTGTTGTCATGAGACAGAGTTAGCTAAGTGAGGCTAACGATGGCGCCCTTCCTCTCTCTTCGGGTCGTTGCTCATTTTCTGAAGGATCCAGTTACTTCTTCCAAATAACAGACGTTTAGATATAGGTCTGATTAGGGCTGGGCGGTATACCGGTTCGTACCGGATACCGGTGTTTTTTTTTTTGTTATGATATGAATTTTTCATATACCGCTATACCGGTGAATAGCCCACACAGCGTCCTGGATGTTGGCAGTGGGGACACATTTCACCGCGACACACAACACCACAGCATGAATAAACTTTTGAACCAAGAATGGTGATTAGCAGGAGCTGTCACGGCAACTTAAAAATTACGAACCCAGAATAACTTTTTCCAAAAAGAGGAGGCACGCGCACGTCTGTTGTTTCGGGGTTTTTCAGGTTTAAAAAGTCGAACGCTGTTAGCCGCTAGCCGGCGGGGCTAACGAGCAGCTTGCTTCACCACCTTAGCCGAAAACATGTCTTGGAATAATAATTATCAGAATGTCTCAAGTTTAGATCTGTACCCTTCACCTCCGCAGCTAAAACAGCTAGTAGCAGTCAGTTAGACGTCCATTAAAGACACGTTCGCTAAAGGGACCGCTGATGAAAAAAGCCAGCGGTGGGTCAGATAACAACGCAAAAACGCTTCACGGTAGGTACCTGCCAGTGACTGGACATGAAAAAAGAAAAAAATATGATTTTCTTCATATGAAAGAAAAAAGGACTATTAAAAGCCGATCTAGTGCAGTAATTATTTCATAATTAAAAAATATTATGGCTAGTAACGGCCGTGTTAAAGAAATACCGTCAAATACCGTTAAACCGATATAATTTAAAGAAAAACCATGATAAAAAAATGTTGCCATACTGCCCAGCCCTAGGTCTGATAAAAGCTTTGTTTAGTGTTGGAAGTGTTTGATGCTTCAGAGGACCTCTTCTCCTCACCTGTCTCCTTCTTCTCACACAGATGCTGCAGCAGACAGAATTTAGTCTCTCCTTCATGGTCAATGTTGTCATTTGTAAAAAAAATAAAACATATTGATTGTTAGAAATAAAGATTTGCCGTATTAAATCTATAAATGAAACGAAACGGTTTGTTTTAGTCCTTCTGTTTGGAGCTAACAGGTGTTATGCTGAGATGTGTTTCCCTGTTGGACCTTCAGATCGGTCTCATCTTCACTCCATGCTGCCAGCTCAGTGCCCGCCTTCACGTTGTGCCGTAGTGGCGACGATTTTGATGGAAAGAATCCGGCCAAACTGTGACTTTTGCAACACCATGAAACAAACGATTATGAAATCATAAAATTTAGTGATATATCACGCAGCTCTATGAACTACTGGAATGTTAAATTAAAGGAAAACTCATCAGATCTCAGTTGTAAAAAAAAAAATCCCGCTGGATGAATGATATGATCAGGAAGAAAAGTCTCATTATTTGATGGAACTGAAAATGATCAACCTACATCGGACTTCATTTGAAGTCGTGGAGTAACTTCCTGTCTCCTAGAATCTCCTCCGCGCTCTTCAGACACAGAAAACCAATATTGATGTTCTATCTGATGGAGTTAGACTGACCGATACCTCTGTAGGCTCCAGGTGTTGCCTCGTAGTGACACTGACTCTAGTCGAATGCAAAACGGCTGAAAAGCAGTCAAAAAAGATGAGGAGGACAAATTGTCTGTGGCCTCCACCTGCAAAGACTTTCCTGTTTTGGGGTTGTCTCATTGTGTCTGCTTTATTGCACCTGTTGTTAATTTCATTAACACCAAAACAGCTGATTACCAACCCCCTCTGCTACCTAACTGACCCGATCAATATCCCAGAAGTTAAACTGATCTTGAGTGAGTGTTCCTTTTGTTTTTTTGAGCAGTGTAACAGAAACACACTTCAAATTGACTGAAAAATCCTTTGATGAAACATTAAAAGCTGTGAGAAGTATCTGCTAATGCAGCAGCTGAGATACTTAGTTGTTTCTGCTTTTATTATTTTTTTCCACAATATTTCTGATTTTGAAGGCTGATACCTATAGGGCTGGGCGGTATGGCAAAATTTTTCTATCGCGTTTTTTTTTTTTAAATTATATCAGTTTTATGGTATTTGACGGTATTTTTTTACATGGCCGCTACTACCCATAATATTTTTTAATTATGAAATAATTACTGCACTAGATCGGCTTTTAATAGTCCATTTAACTTTAGAATATCATAGTTTTTTCATGTCCAGTCACAGACAGGTAAATACATAACCCCTTCAAAGTGTTTGTCAAAAGAGAGAAGTAATTAAGAAATAAATAACCTACCGTGAAACGTTTTTGCGTTGTTATCTGACCCACCGCTGGCGTTTTTTCATCAGCGGTCCCTTTAGCGAACGTGTCTTTAATGGACGTCTAACTGACTGCTACTAGCCATTTTAGCTGCGGAGGTGAAGGGTACAGATCTAAACTTGAGACATTCTAATAATTATTATTCCAAGACATGTTTTCGGCTAAGGTGGTGAAGCAAGCTGCTTGTTAGCCCCGCCGGCTAGCTCCACCAGCTAGCGGCTAACAGTGTTGCTCAGTCATGTTCGACTTTTTAAACCTGAAAAACCCCGAAACAACAGACGCGCCTCCTCTTTTTGCTCTTGCTAGTCGCCATTCTTGGTTCAAAAGTTTCACTCACGCTGTGGTGCTGTGTGTCGCGGTGAAATGTGTCCCCACTGCCAACATCCGGAACGCTGTGTGGGCTAATCACCGGTATAGCGGTATATGAAAAATTCATATAACCAAAAAAACCACCGGTATCCGGTACGAACCGGTATACCGCCCAGCCCTACAATGTCAGATTCTTTAATAACTGCTGATTTTGGTCGATTCCATCTCATCTCAAAGATCTCAAATACTTTCAGATTTTTTATCAGTACTTTTAGGATTACCTTCAAAATTTGATTCTGAAAGTAAAAACCTTTGCATGGATGAGTTATACTCATGGTGTGAATAAGTTCTTAGGAACAGTGCGTTCATACACCAGAAAAACGTCAGATTTTTTATTCCTGCTTAGTAATGGTGTGTTTATGAACTGAAAAAGAAAAAAAAATGTTTTCACTGATTTAAGATGATCTTGGCTGATTCCATTTGACAAGCTGAATTTTTGGGTGCATCTTCGAGAAATTTTTTGCTCTTTTCCACAGCTCTATCTATTATATATAAAGATTTTTTTTCTCTCTAAATGAATTCCAGAGTTGTGTTTGGAACTCATAAATAATGGCAGGTAAACCTTGTTGATGCTCCTGTCTTTCAGAGTTCAGCTTGAACTTTTGGCACCTTTCTTGCACTTTCCACTCGCAGAACATCGGCAGAAAATAGAATTTATTTGGAAACAACTGTTTGTGAAGAAAGAATGACAAACTTTTTGTCAGATCGGATCACAACGAAGGTTGAGAATAAAAAAAAACCCAACACTTCTTATTGGGTGGAGAAAATGTTGAGTTGACAAACAAAACTGAACATTCAGAAACGTGATGCTGCTGCAGTCAGTGAGCTGGCCAAAATATTCTGTTGTGACTGATGATTTAAAAAATAAAGATTATTAGTCTGAGTTAAAAAAGAAAAGCCACATTTTTCTTCACACTTTGTGTCTTTACATGCATTTATCTTGATTTTATCTCTGTTAAAAGTCCCATATTATGCTCTTTATATCCACTCTGAATCATTTCTTTTACATCTCAATAACAAAGCTATGCATTTGTCAAATTGGCCCTTACCTTAAAAGCATACTATGTAACTTTTTCATATTTTAAAATCTTTTCCTTGAGCCAGTCTGTGCTAATCTGACCCTTTACAGGTTAATGAAAAGTCACTCAGCCCCATCTGCTGCTTGGATCCAGAATATCATGTTTGCAACTTTTTAGTCTCCGGTTGGTGCTCTACAATCTCATAAAGTCACGTATCTCCTGAGGGTTAGGCTAACCCAATGTGGCTAGCTGTTATGCTAGCATCGGAGTGTTTTTAGCTCATGATTCCTGATTTTTTCCCATCTCTCCCTGCTTGAACACAGCTGATTTCTTTGACTGAGTGATGAACCGCTCCAGTAGAAAGCAATGAAGGCTGAGGAGACATTTCAACAGTTAGATTTAGGTGTTTCTGAGCAGAGACCATAGTGTTGATATTTTTACGAGAGTGATTTAAAATGGACACTAGGGGGAGCCAAAACAAGCAAAACTGCATAGTATGCTTTTAAGTGCAGCTGTTGTTCTTCCACCCCCTCATTTAACCTCCTTGTTACTGCCCGATCCGTAACGGAAACCTGATCGGTTCTGCTGAAGCTTTTTACGGTAATTACGGGTCAGAGTATCTGTTAAGATGTTAACAGTGATAAGTATTTTAAAAAAGTTTACAATAATGGCAGCGTTTCATACAATGTCGACAAATATAAAGAATAAAAAGGGAGTTACGGATCAGGACGGCCTGATCGGTTCTGCGCATGTGCAGAACGCGTCCACTCACACTGAAGTTTTTTACGGTAGTTATGGTTCAGAGTATCTTTTAAGGTGTTAACAAGTATATTAAATCTATATACTGTACATACATAATGTATACAATGTTTATACACGTTGTTTAAATGGTCCGAGCAGTCGAGAAACAGGCTAAGCTGTTGGGAAAAGCTAAGGGCTAGCTGAGAGCTAACCGTCTCATTCAAAAGACTTGAATGTCGCTAAGTTGGCGAAAAGAGGAAGTGACGTAGGCTTCGCGCATGTGCAGAACTGATCGTGCTTCTGGGTACGGATCGGGCAGTGACACTCCTAAAGCTAAACTTTTCTTTCAAATGGGCGGGGCAGTTTGGGAGCCGAGCTTCTCTAAGCCCCGCCCATCTCTCTTCTCCATGTGTTCTTGAGACTTCAGTGGGTCTTCAGGGGCTCAGATGAAGGGAGTAAAAAAAAAGACTTTCGTGCTCGTTGATGCAACATCTACATGCTTTGCTCGTAGCTTCACCATGACTGTTAGCTAACGTTTGTGAGGATGAGCGCTCCCGTGGTTTTTAAAGGGCGGGGGTGGGCTCAGGTAGCCAAAGGTGCTCGTGATTGGCTCTGTCCTCTAGAGAGGAGTGGTCTTTCGCCTTCTTGACGTCAACAGGGGAAAGATTTTGAAACCACCTGTTTTAGCATTAACTCAAAACACATTTCCCAAAAATGAGAATAAGTGAAAACGGTGAAAACATTTTAACACTTTCAGGTCTCAGTCTTTCTAACAGATATGACTGTTCAAAGATCTTTTAAGAAGTGATTTATGGGACCTTTAAATCTTGAAAGTCTTTATGCATTGGTTAATTAAAAAAAAAAAATAAAATAAAAAACTGCTGACTCGTGCATTTAATTAATTTTCACTGTAACTAAGCTCCATGAATTTTTCACACTAAACAAGATGTGATGTTAAAAAAACACTATTTAATGTTGGAAAACACTAAAATTAAATAGTAAATTAAAATGTTAGCAGTCATGCTACATTTTCTAAAAATGGCTGTCAGCTGTATCCCCTGAACAAAGCAGTTTTTTTTTGTTTTTTTTTTGCTGTTATATCTGTTATTTTATCAGTTGCATGAGTATAAGCCTTTTTCACTTGGAAGTGTGCCGTTGACTCTTTTTCTTTTTAAGATCTGAGCCAATTTGAGCTTTTTCTTCAGGCTAGATTCACTCACAGTGGCTGAGTGTGAGGAGGTCAAGGATTCAACAGAACTTCAGCGTCTAGCTGTTGATGTGACTAAATAATTCAACAGAGGCTGGAAAGAACCGTTTTTAGTTTAAGAACAAATGCTGTTGTGCATATTAGATTTAAGCAATAAATATACTTTTTATTAAATAAAAATACTTCTGGATGGAAGATGTGAATATAATTTATCCTTCCTGAGAATGCTCTCTTCGGTTTAGTGTCATAATATTTTCCTTTGAAAACATTCGGCTGCAGTATTAGATCTGATCGGCCACTAACTCTTCATTTCATCGTCTGTTAAAATCAGGATTTTTTTTCAGATTCAGAAGTTGTTTTCAGCCCAGACATTTTGACTTCTTACAGTGGTGAGAGCACATTAAGCTCCCCAGTAATCCATGAAAATAAATCAGCAAGTACAACATCAGGATCTGTCCTAAATGGAATGCAGCCCTCTGTTCTGTACCCGCTGTGACTCAAAATGTCTGCATGATTTGGGAACGTTGCTTCTACTTTTTCATTTATTCCTTTTATTTGTGGGTTAATATGCCAGAAAATGACAACAATCTGAGTTAATATCAACCCTGTGACGATCAAACCGACTTAATGCGAGATGGGATTTTATCCACAGGAGACGTTAGTAATAAAACGAGGTTCTCTTTCACTGGAAATGGTATTTTTCCAAGTCAGTGAGGTTAAAACCAAGTGTTGCAGAGATCATATTTGTCATTTTTGCACTTTTATAAGAAAATCAATTTGCACAAGATCAAATATCAGTTCTTTACATAAAACCTAAGATCCTATGAAGTCATTCCTCTGTTCTTTCTCTTTAGTTTACAGTGCTGCCTTGTTAAAATCCCACTTTTCGTGCAGCCCAGGCTTCCTGTGCATTTTCAGAGCTGTAATTTCACTTGAATTATGGCCTGTTAAATGTGCAAATTGAGATAATTTCAAAGTTTTTTTCAAAAGTCCCTATTATGGTACTTCAAAGCTACCAGCAGCGTGAACAGTTATGTATTTAACGTTGCCTGTATTTGCATAAAAAGCCAGATCTAGAGACATTTTCTCAGCTTTTAACTGGATGGAGACGTCGTTGGTTCCCATGGCTGCAGGCGAGACTCAAGCTGCGACACAAACTTAAAACTTAATGTGACACTTTGCCAGATGATGATTGTGCTGTTTGCGATGCATCTCTCAAAAATACAAACTAAGCGCATTGTTAAAACTACGTGAGATTCTAACGGCGTGCCATCTGTGCCAGCTCTCCGAGGAACCGCTTTGGTAAAAATAGATTTTGTGTCTCTGTCACATCGAATTGTGTCTGTAGAGGAATTACTGGCATCTTTGAAGTTTTAAACATCAGTGAAAATCGTTCCATGGAATATTTTTATCTCTGATTATTAGGGAGCGAAATGTTTGGCAGCACTTTGGTGTTTTTTTACTGTAAATTTTAAAAGTAAAACAGTTCTCTAGGGTGCAGAAACAAATCAGAGAATATTGTAGGGTTTAAATGGGCAAATTCAAATCTAAGACAGGAAAACTACTGTAAACTTCCAGGATAACAATAAAACAACTTGGTTTTAAACAGGAGGCTCAGATTATGACATAATAGACTAGTTCACATAAACGCTATCTTACCTTTAGATCAAAGGGTGTCCAAACTTCTCAAGACAAGGACCAAGTCACAAAAACAAATGATATTTTTTAGGGGAAAAGTGTCTACTGCTTACAAATGAATTATAAATATAACATATCATGTCACTGTGAGACATAAAAACCTTTATTTATGTTTTTCCTAATAAAAGAAAAGCATCAAATTCCCTGGATCTGATTGGTCAATTGTTAATTAAAACTAAAACGTCCTCCATCATCAGCAACAAGAACAGGGTCTGGGTCACTTCTTCAGTAATGCTGCAGTACACGTCAGATAGGGTTTGTGGGGTTTTTTACCTGGAAATTAAATTAAAATTAAATGAAAACCATGATGGGCTGCATGGTGGCGCAGCACTGTTGCCTTGCAGCACGGAGGTCGTGGGTTCGTGTCCCTGGCTCTGCGGCCTCTCTGTGTGGAGTTTGCACGTTCTCCCCGTGCCTGTGTGGGTTCTCTCCGGGTACTCCGGCTTCCTCCCACAGACCAAAAACATGACTGTTAGGCTGATTGGTGACTGTGAATTGTCCCTGGGTGTGGGTGAGCGTGTGACTGGTTGTTTGTCTTGTTCGTGATGGACTGGCGACCCGTCTCGCCCCTTGATTGCTTGGAGATAGGCACCAGCTCCCTGCGACCATAGATATCAAATATATCACTAGATACCTTACCCGTGCTGTTCGCCAAAGGACCCTGACGTAGCTACGCCAGCAGCCATCTTGGGGCAGCGAGCTGCCCCCTTCTTAACACTGGTGTCAATGGAGCATGTACCATTAAATACCTCTAACTTGCTCAATTTTTAACCAATTTTCAAACGGTTTGCATTTTTATAAACGTCAGAGACGTGGCTGTGAATATATATCAAAATATAACAATAATGGTAGGGAAATTTATAAATTGTAAAAGTATCATATCTCAAGTCTATACATAATAAGGTTTGTAAGAAAGTAAACCGTTTGTAAATCCGTTCATTTTTCATCAAGTTATGCATGTTTTTAGTTAAATTGATGCTCACCTTCCATCTGCTGCCATAGAGAGCAGAACGTCTGCTGGCTGCCCCAAGATGGCCGCCGTGTAGCTACGCTGGTGAACCCTGGATGATCCATCTAGCCTTTATATATGATATCTATGCCTGCAACCCTCTGTGGAGGACTAAGCGGTTAAAGAAATGGATGAATGAAAACCATGACTAATATACAAGATTGATTCTTTGGATCGGACTTTCACATGTTAAAAGGACAAAAACACAAAAGTGTTAACCTGCATCATCATGGAGTGCTAAATTCTGCCCTTCTTAAAATGCATTTGAGGACCTCAAATGGCCCCCGGGCCACACTTGGCCATGCCTGCCTTAAATGCTCCTCTTTAAAGCGAGCATATGGATGTAAACCTCCTTATAAGTGGAACCAAACCTGAACTTTAATCACAGTCTCGTAAAACTCACTCATTTACTCAACTCAAAAACTTGCATTTCGATTTAAACCGATCCACCATACAGATCATCTCATCCGTTTGATTTAATTAAGTTATAAAGCATCAAAAAACACATTAAAGTCCATTCTCTGATCAGCAGCAGCTACATTTAACTTTTTACAGTCTGCAGTGTTGCTTTGCTGAGTGATTGCAGCTCTTCCATAATTAAAGCTAGATGAAAATTAATTTCAGAGCGTTTTCAATACTTGATATGAAGAGAATCGGAGTCCTTTCGCCACCTGAGGATGTTCGATCTATAATTCATTCTGTTTTTTATCTCGGTTTTTATGTTCCTGAGTTTTCAGTTCTCTCCTCGCCACCACATCATATAATAATGCGCCGCCGCGGTAGTTTCCCTGTGTAAACTTGTGGGCTGGAGCTGCTGTGTGATGTTGGAGGGAGATGGGTAAAAGCTGGATTTAATGGCCCTCAGCGTGTTTGTTCATTGGTCTCAGAAGTGATTTGTGGATGTGGCAGCTCCGCAATAAACTGTACATCAGTTTTGTGATGGTGAGATGATTTTAGATCTTATTGTTTTTTACTGGGTTTTCTCTTTTTTTGGGAGCAGCTGCAGCTTTTGGTTCTTGCCTGTTTGGCAGCCTCCAGTCCTCAAAGTGGACACGGTGATTGTTGGAGCTCATTTAGTGCAGCTGCTTTCTGCTAATTTCCATACAAGTTAATATGTCACACCTGCACTGAGGCCTTTGTTAATGTGATTTAGAAACTTCAAAGCACTTTCCATGTGAGGTCTCCATTTACTCCCTTTTTGTTTTTTGCTCATTAAAAGCTGGATGAAATGAAAAGTGGAGAAACACACTGACCGCCTGTCAAATAAGCAGAGTATAGCTTCAAAATATGGATGCACTCCACTTAATTCCCCCGTCCTGTTGATATGAACGCCGTGTCTCCCTTCTGGGTGATTTCACTGGACATCTGCTTTTATTACAATAACAATAAAAACAGATTGCAGAAAAGCATTCAGAGAGATGATTCAGGGCTTTCACCATCTAAAGCGATTTCCAGGATTTTCTAAAATTAAAGCGAGCCGGTTGCGGTTCCCCTCGGTGTGGATTAATTGAGAACATGGCTGGAAACAACAGACCTGATTATGCAGGACGAGGAGGCGATGAGACGGAGGTGCTCCCATCAGCGCTCCTCTTCATGAGGGGAGTCACTCCCCCTCCTCCTCTCTGGGGTGAGCCATGAAAAGATTGGAAGTTTTCGAGCAGATGTAGCAGAATGTATTGTGAATGAGAATGTATTCCTGAAGGAAGCCTGGTTTCACCCCAAACGTTGCATTTTTAATAGCAGCAGAAACCGGGATGCTGGAGGACGCCGTCGTCACGACGATCACTGAACAATCATCGGTTTGCTTTAACTCACTTTCTGTTTGTGGAGCTTACATGGTTCTTAGGAGTTTTTGACACAAGATAAATGATTTTAGTCTTTTTATGATTATTAAATAACTGTTATATCATGTTTTTCACATTTATTATTTGAAAATCTTTTGTTTTGGACATCATTTTTGACTTTGGAGGAAACAGAAGGCTGAATAAATATGTTGTCGACTCTACATGATCTTCACGTTGAGGTGTCTGGATGTTGATCTGAAGGTGTTTAAATAAACATCTTTAGATGGAGGGTGATAATGTTTTTGCCCATGTCTGTGTGTCTGTGCAGGCTTTAATTTGTCTGTAGTTTTAGCAAAATATTAGATATCTCATCTACAACTGATTAACTGTTAGGGATGTCTCAATACCGATATTGATATCAGAATATCGGTATCGACCCCCCCAAAAAAACAATATCAGATTATATCGGACTGCATCAAAAATCTCCAATATCAGCAAGTCTGTATTATAAGCAGGAATTGTAGTCATCCTTTTAGTTAACCAACTATTATTTGTTTTCTGCTTGTTATGTTTATTTTGTTTGCACTATTTTTTGTGGACACTAAGAGCAATGATGTCATTATTTTGGGCAGTGTGTCAAACTTTGAACACTCAACTTGAAGCAGTTGGTCAGTCAACAATATTGTGTACATTTTTTCTCATGTCTTTTTCTTATGTATTATATCGGATTGATATCGGTATTGGTCAGTACTGAAGGCTGCAATATCGGTATCGTATCGGAAGTGAAAAAGTAGTATCGGGACATCCCTATTAACTGTAAGAGTCAACCCCCTTCAACAAAACTACCACAGGTTATTTATATCATCAAATGGCTATAAGTCAGGGTTCTTACAGGTGCTTTAAATTCTTAAAAAGGCTTGAATAATGAAGGGGTATTTTTAAAGTTTAAAAAAAATGTTTGAATTTTAAATAAAGTGCTTGAAACTGTTACTTTAATTTTTGGGCGCAGAAAAACATTTAAAAGAAAAAGAAGTGAAAATAGTTTTGAGTAGAGTTAAAATTAGCTGGTGCTTGGAATTGGCCAGCATTCAGAACAACCTGTGTACCATCTGGGGACGGCGTGGTGCTGGAGGTGCAGCAAGCTCCCGCGGTGTATGAGCGCTCCTCTGCAGCGCCCCGCAACAGGATGTGAAGCTCGTCAGTATGTGATCACTGGCCGCGCTATCGGTATCGTGAAAGCACGGGTCTGCAAAGGAGCGTTTGGGCAGAGGGATCTGGTACGCATCAGATCTCAACAAAGGTGTAAAAACCTTGAAATCAGTCTTTGTTTTTGTTTTTTGTTTTACAGATATTTAACTTAAATATGCAGTGACTCTATTGTGTTTTGAAAATATTCATGGATACATTTCATGTAACACTAGCCTCGTTTCCACTATCGGAACTTCGGGGTAATTTCTGTGAGGGGGAAAGTGACCGGGACATTCCTGTGGCTCGGTCCTCTCAGCTGTTGTGTCTCCATTTTCTTGTGCCAGTATGTGCTAAAATGTTCTGCTGCTTGTGTCCAGAATACCACGTTTGCAACTTCTGAGTCTCTGGTCCAGTGCCCTGAAGTCTCACAAAGTCACGTATCTCGTGATGTTAGGCTAACCCAGTGGTTCCCAATTAGTGGGGCGCGCCCGGTTTACAGGGGGGCGTGGGATGAAGGAGAATTCATTATTTTTTAGCACATTTTCTTCATAATGAAATGCTAAACCACCCCCAGTCACTAGGTGGCAGCAGCGTTCAATCTAATCAATAGGCTTCCCTTTTAACCCAGCAGAAGTAGACAAACACGAGTGCCCCAGTGTACATAGTGAGAGCGCTGATGGAGGAGTAGAGGTGGAGAAGTTTATGATGGGTGAAAAGAAAAATGGTGGTGACACAAGTAGGGGTGGGAATCGAGAACCTGTTCCAGCTTAGAACTGGTTCCAACACACCAGTTCCATCAGAATTGTACACCTCTTTAACAATTCTTCTTAACAATTCTCTTGATTCAGTTTTTCCCGAATTTTGCTGGTCAGTAATCTTTTCCACGGAGAAATTAGACTTTTATACACCTCTCTCTGGCCCGACAGAACAATAACCCGGTTTTTGTATGACAAGCGCAGCGGAGGGGCTCGAGTTGAGGTCCTGATGGAACTACTGCACCCGACCCGCTGCAGCGTTTACAGATGAAGTCACAACAAACGCCGAGCCCCCCACTCCGCTTTACACAAATCACACTCTGCAATCTCTGAGATGACTCAGGAGGCTGAAGGCTCTGCAGAGGTTTGAGTCCAGAAGCAGGACCAGGTGACCCAGGTTTGTCGTGCATCTCCCCTCGTCGCTCTGATGCAGTTGCAGTATGGCAAGCCCTTTTAACATTTAATCAACAGTCCGACCTCTCTGTAGTTCTTGTATTATTCAGCAATAACTTAATTTATCCTAGTACTTGGAAAAAAAAATTTAAACACACACAAATCACACCATGGTTGCTTGTGGTGCAGAACACTGAGTAGAACTTTTTTGCTGCTTAACAACTACTGAAGAATTGATAAGGAATCTGATCAATAAGCAGAATCAATAATGGCATTGATATCGATAACCTATAAATTCCCACTCCTACACAAGAGGCAAGTAGTGACGGTAGCCTGCAAAAGTAAAAGACAGACCCGTTTGTGTTTTCTGCCTAAAAACCTCGGCAGCTGACAGAATGAAACCAAAGCAGCACCTGGAGACCTCACACCCAGTGCTTTAAGTGGGGCGGTACGGAACGGTACGCCGTACCGGGACTTCTAAATTTCACCCCTCAGCGGACCGGGACTTATTTCCAGCGTTCCGTCCGTACCGGGAGTTTTTCCGGTATTACATCAATATAATTTTGAGCTTTTCCGGTGGCCGTAGTTGCCTCATATTACGAGCAGCGCATGGCGGGAGGTGCAGAGGGCGAGCGCAGTGCAGGAGAAACGCAGGTGGATGAGAGAACTCATCTGTCACCCGTATTTAGGGACTCCAGGAGGGTGACAGAATTTGGTGAAACACCGGATGAGAGAGGACAAGCGGAGACTTGCGTCCCCTGAACGGACCGCTCCAGTTGGCTCAGAGTTCGGTCCTGGAGGAGAGTCCCGCTGACTCACAGAGCTCCGTTCCCTCCTGCAGCTCCAGATCTGTTGCTGCTGCGGCAGGTTGCGAGACACCCCGCGTCAGGAAGCTGAGATAATTCTTCAAATTGGTATTAAAAGACAATAATTTAAATATTAATGACGGAGATGGAAAGAGCTCGCGCTCATGGAGAGGAAAGCTGCGCGTCATGACGCAGCTGGAGAGGAGCAGCGTGCCGTGGCACAGTGGATCAGACAGGTGGAGGGAGGAGGAGCTGAGAGAGCAGCAGGTAGACTCTTTAGTAATGATCAGATCATTGTCAGTTATAAGTTTGTTCTTTTGGGGCACAAAATGGACCAGAGTGTCAAAACAATGTCGACTTGTCTGTGTCTGAACAGCAGTAGAAAAACAACTATTTTTCTCAAAACATTATTTCAACCACAAACTAATTAATGGGGATCTCGTGCACAAGAACATATGTTTAATTATTTAAATATATATATAAAAATAATAGATTTCTATTGGTATTGTAAATATATATCTATAACTAATATATTTCTATATGATGGATGGATGATGTCTACATGGTGCCTTCAAGTTTTTGTATTTTTTCATCCTAGAAAAAGTCAGTAAAACCTGTTTTTGCCCAAATGAAGGAGATTCATGGTTCATTTTCTACAGATCAAGTAGCCATTAGCCCTCATCATCACTACAAGGTGACATTTACAGTCAATCAATGTGATTGGTATCGGTGATCGGCAGCAAAAAAACGTGATCGGAGCATCCCTAATTATTATACATAATAACCTGATGAAGTTTAGATTTAAAGGTTGTAATAGATGTCAGAGTATAAATCTCAGGGTGTTTGGTAAATGTTCCAGTCTCATGCTGCTGCAGAGCTGAAGACAGTAGAGGTGTTGGAGATGATGAGCTGAAGATCTTCACTAGACCTACTGTGACATTTATTATGGTCCAGGTGTAGAAGAGAGGACAGAGAGAGAGGTGTCTTGTCTTGAATTGTCTTTTAGACAAATAGAATCCAGTGATGGAGTCTACAGGTCTGAAGGAGGACGCACTGGGAAGAATTAGTGACTAAACTGATGACTGAGTGAATCTGAATTTCTTTCATGAGGATTTGATTTAGAACTGGCTTTGTTCTTTTTCTATTTCTGAACAATAAAACTATAGATATTTCTCTCTGTATGTATATATATATATATATATATATATATATATATATATATATATATATATATATATATATATATATAATCCCGAACTAATAAGGAGAGTACCGGCACTTATTTTTTTCCACTTAAAGCGGCACTCCGGAGGATTTCATCAGGAGAGCAGTTTTTGAATCTAACGTCCAAAGGCTCCTCCTCAAAACATCTCGACACGCGCATCCGGTCGCGTGTGCGCGCGTGCACGCGGCGCATATACTTCGGACATGAACTGTACAGCTCAATGTGTAGGGTTTAATCACTCACAGTTCACAATCTTATTCCAACAACACTACGAGGGTCTGATGAGCCCTCTCTGTCCCTGCTGCTTCTGATATTAGCTCTGTTAGCACCGAGCTGCTGCTGGACTCTGAAGCTGAACTTGACTCGGCCCTGGATGAACTTTCTGACCAAATAAACGCATAATCCTGTCAAGCCTTGCCATTCTGTGAGGTGAAAGGTTTAAAAATAAAAATAAATCCATCTTTAGCTGGAGAATGGATAGGTTTTTAGTAGAAATGAGCCGTGAGTCCTCAGTGAACGGCTGAGACGGCAGAGAAACACACGGAGCGTCCTGTGCGACAGCGCCCCCTACTGGTACAGGTTTGGTCGATGCGCGTGCATGTTGAGAGAATGCAGAAATTTGAATTTCATTGGCTGAAAAATGTCGGCGGCAAGAAATAATGGAAAGGGGTCTCTAGGAGGAAGGAGGGTCTTCATCAGAATGACAGATGTTGTGGAACTCAACCCATAGATCATAGTTTAGACCTGAAATATCATTTAAAACATTTAGAAAACTTTGATACAGAGAAAAATGCTCCAGAGTGCCGCTTTGAAGCACTGCTCACACCCCAGTTATGTTAACAAGCCCCTGGACTTTTTAAAAAGAAAAGTTGAAGACTATCGCTAGTCTGGTTAAAAATTGGTTTAAAATGTTAAAAATTTTTTGAGGTTTTGAAAAAGAATTCGATGTTGAAGTAGTGGACAGCTAATGTTTACAATTAATAAAAAAGCTTTGAAAAAGTTAATAAACTAAACTTTGAAATAGTTTCAAAGTGTTGAAGCTCATTTCTTAATTTGATAATCATATTTGTGATGCCAGAAACCATCCAGTGGTTTTTACAGATAAATAATTAAATGTTCTCTGGTTATTGATCAGATTTTAATTCAGGGGGGGGGGCGCAAATGTTTTTCTTACCCCAAACGGGGGGCACGACAGAAAATAATTGGGAACCACTGGGCTAACCCAAAGTGGCTAGCTGTTATGCTAGCTCCGGAGTGTTTTTAGCTCATGATTCCTGCATTTTTTCCATCTCTCCCTGCTTGAACACAGCTGATTTCTTTGAATGAGTGATGAACCGCTCCAGTAGAAAGCTATGAAGGCTGAGGAGACATTTCAACAGTTGTATTTAGGTGTTTCTGAGCAGAAACAATGCTAACGTTTTATGACAGTGATTTAAAACGGACACTAGGGGGTGCTAAAAACAAGCAAAACTGCATAGTGTGCCTTAAAATTTGAAAACTAATATAAACCTCTGTTGTAATTCTGTTTAAACATCCTTTTAAAAGGGTATATTGCTTTATTTTATTAGTTTTATTTTTAAACATCAAAACTGAAGGTAAAAATCAAACACTGGATGATGGCAGTTCTTAAATAAGTGGGTTTTTAAAAACCAAATTAGAAAACTTTAATTTTTTAATCTCGTTTTGACGGCTTCGGTCTGTTTACAGGCTGTGTTCTTTCTTTGTGCTTTCATGGATAAAATAATTAGCTTCATTTTAGAGTTCTTTTGTTGTGAGCTGATGGCTTCAGTCCAGGCTTTGAACTCACAAGTGTTTTAAATTGGACTCGGTTTAAAGAGAAGCTCGATTTTCAGTGGATGAAATGATCTGACCAAATGAATGTCGACTGAGTCATAACGGAAAGTGACGGAGGTTCATTGGCTCTTTGAAACTGTGACTACATGTTGGTCTTTTTATGTTTATGGTTGGTTTTTAAACAGAATTAACTTTCGATGACATTTTGATAAAAACTTTGACTCCCAGTTGCCCTTTTGGTCTGCTGTAGCGCGTCAAGAAAGGAAAATCAAATATTTATTCCCTTAATTAACTTCATTAATACATTTTCAGGGAAGCCTGGGAATGTTTTTGATGTATTGATTTAAAGTCACTCTGCAAATTTGTCTCTAAAGATTTTCCAGTCTCAGAATCAACAACAATATAATTAGCTACATGCTCACCGGGCTCTAATTACAAATTATGATGGATGAACGGCGCAGCGCGCTCACTGGAATCCAACGCTGACTCTGAAATCTGTTTCAGATCTTTGTAAAACTGTTTATGCTTTAGTTTCAGTATTTTTCTGCTGCTGCAATAATCTAAAATAATCATATTTCTTTTTTTTTTCAGTTTTCTTCCACTTTGCAGTCAGCAGCTCAGGAAAAGATTCACAGGTAAGGAAACCACTGGAGGCAGATGGTTCTTTTGTTTTCTGTGTAGAAATTGGTCTTGAAACTTTGTGCCTTCAGAACCTCATCATTCACTTCCTGTTTCTAACATTTCTTGAATAAACTTCATCTTTCAGATCATCAGAACTACACTTGCATTAGATCTATATTTTACATATATGAAGTAATTACCTCCATTTTTATTTGGTCAGCAAAACAAGTCCATTCGCTCCTTTAAGTTCATGCTGCTGCCTTTTCTGCTGTTGCTACTAGATAAATAATTAACAGTTGCTCTACTTATTGGTGTGAAAAGATGTTGACAGTAAACCTCCTGGCAGATGTGCTTACCGTCAGAAAACAGGAACTTACCACCCTGCTTTTTCCTTTTTACTGATGTCAACTAATTCTCTCCCGGCTGAGGAAGTTTTGTTCTTTTTCTCTGCAACTCTTTTGTTGTAAAAGATGAAGGTATCATCCTCAGCTCGAGAAGTATTTGCCTCCTTACAGATGTTTTATGTATTTTCTTTGTTTTGTCACATTTAAACGTTTCAAATTTTGATATCAGACAGCATGAGGTAGGCTACAAGATCTCAAAAAGCAACACATCATGCTCTGTTTTAAAGAAATGTAAGAACATAAGAACCCAGAACGACATCTGAAGCACTGCAGGCCTCACTTGGTTTAGGTTAAAGTTCATGATTCAACAAAAAGAGAGAGATGAAGGGGCAAAGATTTCATATTTACAAAAAAAAGCATCTTGATGATCCTCTTTTGGGAAAATATTCCGTGGCCCAACAAGACAAAAGAGGATATTTTGTACGGTTTGTGTTACATCTGGAGTGGTGGTGGTAGTTTGATGATCTGGGTCTGATTTGCTGCTTCAGCCCCTGGACAACTTGCTGTAATTGATGAAACCATGAATTTAACACTCTACCAAAAAGTCCTGAAGGAGAATGTCTGACCTTTGACCTTAAACAGGTTGAAAACTATCGGGTGCCATATAAGGACAAAATCTATCTTGTGTGTATGCTTAGTGGTGGGTGTGTGTGAGAGAAAGATAGATTTTGTCCTATATAGGGCTGGGCACAGAAACACGGTACGACACTGGTACCGACCGAAAGCCGACGGTAGGTACTGGTACCGAAAAAACACGGTACAGATGTTGGTACTTTTACAATAAAATGTCCCTGTAAATAGGGTTAGCAGAGCGCCTCTCCCCTCCCTTTCAAAACAGTTCTCCCACAAGCGTAGAGATTTTTGGGTTAAAAATTCTGAAAGACTCTAAAGTTTGACTGCATTTTGGAAAGGTAAACGGTAGGGATACTGGTATCGGCCCGAGTTACCCAATACCAGGAACCGATACCAGTGGCTTCACTGTCTGTGACTTGTGATTTCTGTTGTAGTTTCCTATATTGAACACTAGGGGGAGCCATTGAGCTAAAGAGGAACAGTGTGGGCTGAAGAGCTGGAGATGGTGCCAAATAGTTCATTTTATTTGGTTAAAATGTGGAAAACTGCAATAATTTCATTGTGAAATCACAGAAAATTGTTATTTTTCACCTTATATTTTAGTTCTGTGATCATTTTTTTATACATTTTATTTTTTTTTATCTAACTCAGTTATTTTTTGTAAAAAGCAGAGAAGAAAAAAATAACACCTGTATTCCAATTTGTAGCATTTTTTTTGTGTGGTAGAAGTATCGGTATCGGTACTCGTATCGGCGAGTACTCAGATTTAAGTATCGGTATCGGATCGGTTTTGAAAAAAGTGGTATCGGTACATCCCTAGTAAATGGGAACTGAGCAAAATGCAACATATGCAATGATGTTTGTGCCGTAAAAAACAGAAATTCCAGCAATTAGTCAAAGCCAGGCATATGGAATTTACTTGCTGCTGCAGCGCCGTGTTCAGTCCAACGGGAAAAAAAAAGAGGAGGCCCCGAGCTGCCAGCCTCTGTTGTATCAGGGGGTGTGTGAGGGGAAGACGGTAGTGACGGGCACTCCGGCTCTTTTCAAAGCTTCGGCTCTTCTGAATCGGTTCCCTCTTACTGATGGCTCTTCATTTAGTATTGTTTGGATGCTTATATTTTAGCCTAATTAAGCAATTTTTATTCATTGTTTTCAGACATTGTGTATTTTTATGCATTCTTTCATTATAAAAAGTACAGTTAATATTGTTTAACATTTTAATAAAAGCTTTAAATGAACACTAACACAAAACCACAGCAAACACATTAAATAAGCTTAGCTTTGCAGTCACCAATATCACTGAAATGCAGCTTCTTTTTCAGCTTCCACTCATTTCTTCACTCCTTTTTTTTAAAGATGTGTTTGCATTTAAAGCTGCTTCTGGTCTGTTGCAGCGAGGTGCTGTGTCTCTACCTGGCCTGTACAACACTCGCTGTCTTTGGAGCGTCTGCCCCCCCTTCCTTCTTTTGCGTAATGGTACGATCCTCGTCCGATGTGTCGTTCGTGAACGAGCCGGCATTATGAGCCAATGTTCTGTGCGCCCATAGAGGTAAACTTTATATAGGAAAAATCCATTCGGTGGGGGCGGGGCTTTAATAAATAAATGGATTTTCAGCAAAGCTGACGGGCAGTAGCAGCTGAACTGAAGCTTCTCGCTCCTCTCGTTCGCTTCAAAGCATCGGCTCTAAGAGCCGGCTCGTTCACGAACGACACATCACTAGAAGACAGTGACGTAACAAAGCTCCAGAGTTAAGCAATAAATACCGGTAATAATAGTAAATGCATAAATATGCCACAAAATGATGGTTTTTTTGTTGTTGTTTTGTTTAATTTTAAAAAATGTTTAATAATTTGTTATTTTCTCTCAGAATTATACATATAGGTACAGAAAAAAGTACCGATATCGAAAACCAGGTATCGTTAAAATAGTAGTATCAACATTTTTTTACCAGCCCTAGTAGGGCTGCCATGATTAGTCCATTAGTCACGATTACGTCAACTATTAAAATCATTGGTGTAGTAGTCAACTCGTTTGACTTATCGCAAAACTCATTGGTGATTAGTCAACTATCAAAATAATCGTTTGTACGGCACCCTGTATAAAACCCTCCAGTGTGGCTGAACTAAACAATCTGCACAGCAATGCAGGACTAAACTCCTCCACAGTGATGTGAGAGACTGTTTTTCTCCTGATAAACCAAATAATAATTTGAGAACTTCATTTTAAATTTCCTAAAGTTATTTTTGTCTGATACTAAAATGTGTTTGCTGATCTGAAAGGGTTAAGTGTGACGATAGGGCGTAGACAGAAGAAACCTGTAAGAGAGCAAATGCATTTTGCACTGTAAATTTTTTGTCTGTTAAAACAAAAAAATTTAAAAACTTTTGGATTTAGCTTTTTATTCACAAGAAGCAAACCGCTTCTGGCCATTATTCTGTTAAAACAACAAAACCGTTTCACGAATAAATCATGTTTCCATTATCTACCAGCATCTTTAATAGAAGACCCACGGGTAAAATTGTTTTCTAAAACAAAACCAACACAGATATCCATTTTCTTAGATGATGATGCAAAGATTGAAATGTCTTCATTCAGGCAAAGAAACCCATTACAGATATTTTCACCATAAAACACAATCAGCAGTATTAGTCCTGTGTAATGTGCTGGGGAAAGACTTATAAACAATGAGAAACTTGTTTTTTTAATACATATTTTTCAATGAAACTGATAAATATCTGCATCCAAACGGACTGATTAATTATTCTAGTGTTGTATTTTCTTTGCAGCCAAGCCCAGTAGCAAAGTGTGAACCAGTTTGTTGTCCCCCTTTTTTTTTAGCGTTAAGGATTAACAAATGAGGAAGGAATACAGATTTTTAGGTCAATAGGATGTTCAAGGTTACTTAGGATGGTGAGGGTGGGCATATTGGGGTTGCCATCTCCGAAGGTTCGGCTTTAATTGTTACGGACACGCACATTCACAACACATGCGTATAAACGCGTCCTCTAAAGTAAACCTAATTGATTCCAAACACAAAGACATTTATGAATAAGGCCATTAATTACTCCTCGTTCCTCAGGGTGCCGTTCATTTCTACAAAGTTGTTTCAAGGCCGGGCTGCGGTTCATCCTGTGAGGCAGAGATTCACACGTCACCCCCTCCAGAGGGTTCTCCGGAGGTTCTTGTCTCAAGCAAACAGCCTCGAGCTGCTTTGATCAACGTTTTAATGTAAACTGTTCTGTAATCTGAATCGCTGTTAGAGATGTAAACATCCCAGCATCTTGTGCATCCTGATGAACAACGGGAGTCTGAACAGTGAGGGACTTGGAGGTTTTGGTGCAGGCAGGTACAGGTTCTGTGATGATCTGTCGCTTCAGGGCTTCATAAAGAGTAAACTATAACTACTTTTCTGCTCATGTAAGCAGAAGCGCCTTGTTCTTGTGTGTCTGGAGGAAAAGGGAGATTATAGATGCAGCAGGACAACGCAATATAAAATTACTTTCAAACCTCCTGCTGATCGTCCTGCTGAGCCAATAAAAAGCCTTGGTAAAGCGCATGACTTGATCGTTTTAAGTTTTTGAAAGAAATATGAAGATGCCCCTGAATGAATTTACAGGAGCTTTACGCTGAAATGTTAGCAGCATTTTGACTGTTACACATCAAATCGTCATTTTATTTTTGAGGTAGAATGGTTTTTGATTGTTTGGGATTACACATCTGGATATAAGAGGAAGTGACCTTTCTCCATAAGGTGTCCAGGCTCAGCCTTGGGGCTTTTTCAGACCAGAGTTCATTTCTTTGGATACGTTCAGGAAGGTGAGAAAGCTCATCTGAACTCTTTGTGTGAACCAAACAATCTAAATCTGGTTCTTCTGAAAACATTGGTCACTATCCAGCATGTTTTAGTGGTTTCCCTGCTCCAACACACCTGATTCAGTGGTACCTCTTCTTCAGGGCATCAAGCTCTGCAGAAGCCATGTATGTTGAAGCAGAGAAACCTTTAAATGTGCAGGACGGTGGCCCTCGGGGACCAGGACTGGACACCAGATGTGGAGTAGTGTGGAGGTGCAGGAGCATAATAATACATGGTAGGATGACTAAATGTTGCAGTTGTTTACAGCTCTATTTTTATTTATTTTTTTGTGAACAAGCTGGCTGAAGGGGATTGATGTCCTCGTTTTTGGTTTTGGTCTTGACCAATAGTTGAGCTTTTTTCCTTCACACTGTGTGCTTGTTTTGGGCAGCACCACCCTAAATGAGAAGCTGTTGAAACTGCTAAACTTTGTCCAGTCAGTGTGATCTCATGGCCCACTTTCAAATATTTAGCTCAAAAGAGAACCAAACCCAATAAAGTTAGTCTACGTTCCTGGTGTGAAAACACTCTTAAGGAGCTCCATCATCTGGGGAGAACTTGGAGTTCCTCTTCCTCATCGAAAAGAGTCAGCTGAGGTGGTTCAGACATCTGAGTAGGATGCAGCCTCCGGTTGTCTTCCTTTGGAGGTCCTCCAGACACATTTTCTGGCTTTTGAACACCTTGAGAATGTCTGGGTTAACTTCCTGGACCTGTTTCTATGACCTCACCTTGGATAAGTGGAAGAAACAGGACGGATGGATGGATGAGGTGTACTTTACTGGCTCTTTCTTAAAGGTGCAATAGGGAATTTGCAAACAAGCTAGGTATAGCTAGCTATTTTACCCCTCCCGTCGGGTATAATCTCTAGGCTGTGCCTCCCCCGGACACGGGACCGCGCATTGCCACAGTAACACGAAACGCTATTCGAATGTTCACTCTGATTTTTCCTCTTTCTACGTCCAAACGTTTTTTGCTGAAAATGTGTTTTTCTTTTTAGGACTCTGGTATTTTATCCTAAAATTAAAGCAGTAGAAGCCGGCCGTTTCTGTCACTTCTGGGATGTTCAGCTGCAAAATGCTCCAGCACGCATGAATGGAGGATCCAAGGAAGTGTGGCGCTTCGGCGAGACAGACAGCCGGATTGTTGCTTCTGGTCCTAAACGTATGATTGGCTGAGGTTTTTAGAGAACTGCGGGACAACCACTTTATTAATTTCTTTAGGTTTTTTTTTATATTACCACAAAATATTTATAGCTATACTATGTTAGAAGGTTGTGAGGCATGAAAAAAAAAACATTTTAAGCTACATTGTTTACCAAATTCCCTATAGTACCTTTAATTCCCATTTATTGTTCTGTTGTTTTTTAAATTACATTTATCTTTAAATTGATTTAGATAACTGTGATCAATCTTTAATTCTCATTTCCATGTATCCTAATACAAAGAGCCATATTTTAAAACAACAACTTTTTATTCAAACCACTGGAAAAAATCCTCCACTGCAGTTTTCAGGTTTTTGTGCTTCCTGCCAAACATCATCTGTTAAACCTAAAAGGCTGTCACTCCATGCAAAAAAAAAAAAGAACTCTGAATCTTCCCACATCTACCCCAGTGGTTTTAAGGAAATTAAATTTAGGAGAAGATGTGTCATTTCGATGGGTAATTTATCACTTTAACTCCTCTGCAGTGACCTCAGCTCAGAGGAGGAGACTGATTCTTTTATTGAGATGATCAAAACGCTGCCAATACTCACCTGAAACGCCCAACTGGACAAAAACTATGTTTGAGATCAGTCCCCTCAGGCAGTCCACACTCCTCTGCATCCACTTAAATATTTTCATCTGTGCTCTGAATTTCTTTTTGTAAAGTGAACTCTGGGAAACGCGTTGGATCCGAACTTGGGTCAGAAATCTCACTCACTCCGATGGAGCACATTTAGATCAATTCTTGCCAAGTTGCACGCAGTTTTATTCAGGCTTTGCAAAGACTTTGTCTCACAGATTAAACTCGTAGATAATAGACGACAGCCGACTTCACACCTGGATTTACAATCTTGCTTCATAAACTCCGTCCTTTATCTAAGCTGCTACCAGGATCTGAATACATTCTGACTCAACAAAAACTGCTCCGTTTGGCGTTTCCTGCTGTAGCTTCAGCCGGTGTTCTGCTTAGAATACATGTAGAGCAATGCTGCTACACGATTACAGAAGACTTGAAAAATAATGAAATTTCATCCAGACAGATGAGACATCCAAAGCTTGAATAGTATTTATCTGCGTGATTTTTTTTCCTATAAAACATACACAGCTTAAAACAATTTATTCCCATGTGAGATTAGATTATGACCCTAAATAACACAGCAGAGCATGACTAGACCGTAATCACTGCCTGTTACTCCAGGCAGCTGGATTTGGACAGCTGTCAACAATTTTGTGTGGCTGGTTGCCTCCGTTTGGCTGCAGTTCTCCTGGCTTTGAAAAACAGTGTTTAGCTCCTCTCACTATGGTCTTTTACACAAATAAGAGGCTCCCTATTAAATTATTTTACTGTGTAAATAACACTAAAAAGGCATATTGATAAAACAAAAGCAATTTATTTTATAGCAGCATCAGAGGCCAAGTAATTGTTAGGAAAAACATGTTAGAAAGCAACCCTCTGAATACCAGACGCTTTGTAAACAGGCCCAGATTTACCATCAAATCATCTGCTCCTGCTACCAGCACTGATTGTATCCTGGAGGAAACGAGGTTTGGGTGGCATCTGTTTCAATGCCTTCAAGAAAAAATGCACGGTCAGCGCCGGACCGCCGGTGAGCCGATGGTAACTTTGGGCCGGTCTCACAGTCCGCTTGTTTTAATAAGCACTTCCTTGTTGCGGCGCGAGCTCGTATAGCCATGGGTGTGTTCGCGAGCTCATGGTGGGATCCATGATTGAAAATGCTCGAGCTGAATTATGGTCCCAGTCCAACCCTGGTCACGGTAATACCGTACACTGCAGGAAAATGTGGAGGAAGTTTGATGGTGTCAAAATTTTGATACCGCCCAAGCCTAGAGGAAACGCTCCCTTGAAATTCATCAGGTTTGAGCGATTTGCACTCTCTTATCGTCTGATCGGAGATGCTGCTGCATAATAAAATGGAGTTCTGTCACAAACACAGCAGGAAATACTATGACGTCCACGTCTGAAGAACAAAGAGCTTCTTTAAAACTGGCAAAAGCTACGTACCATTGTATAAACAAGCAACATCCAGCATGGCATTTCCAAAATGATAATTAGCATTTTGTTTTCCAGTCCAGCACTGCATCCTTTTTTCCCCACTTAATAAAAAATAGGATGTAAAGTGAATGTCTTCTGTAATGTTCTGACTTTAATATAACAACAAAGTGATGTTACCACATCTTAGACAGTTTATTTATGCATACAATATGTTTGACACTCACTTAAAAAAGGGTTAAAGTGATAATATGCAGTTTTGCTTGTTTTGGGCCCCCTCTGGTGTCCGTTTTAAATCACTGCATTACATAAAGTAGCCCATAGTTCTTGCTTCTAAACTGCTAAATCTAAGTGTTGAAATGTCTCCTCAGCCTTCATAGTTTTCTACAGGAGCGGTTATTTACTCCTTCAAAGAAATCAGCTGTGTTCAAGCAGGCAGAGATTGGAAAAAAAACAGGAATCATGAGCTAAAAACACTCCAGAGCTAGCATAACAGCTAGCCACTTTGGGTTAGCCTAACCCTCGTGAGACACGTGACTTCCTGGGTACCGTGACGGCGACGGACATCTTGCAATCGTGGTTTTCCGGCTGTAATCACCAGATGGGGCTAAGTGACTTTTCATTAACTCTGTAAAGGGTCATATTAGCACAGACTGGCTCAAGGAAAAGATTTAAAAATAGGAAAAAGTTGCATATTATCACTTTAAAGAAAAATAAATAAAGTGAAAGTAAAAAAGACGCTTCCTGACATTCCTGCCCTCGTTTCATCAGGACAATAGTTCAGCTGATTTCTCACGATTTATTTCCTGTGATGAAATGCCACCCGTTCTCATGAGATTGTAAATATTTTATGTTAAATGCATGCCCCAGAATTTTGAGAATCTGATGCAATTTCCCCACAGCAGTAATTTACATAAACATGGGTGGGGGCTCCTTTAAATACATGCACATTTCATCATTTAAAATGTGAGCAACCTGCACCAGTGCAGAAAGGTGTTGCTTGGTTAGGAGTGCAGAATGAGCTGTGGGTGTCCCATCGCAAGGGATTTGAAATGTCAGTGCAAAAGGCTAATTTGCACCTGCAACAGATGAGTAACCCTTTTTGTGAATTTGGGCCTCAATGTAGAGTTCAACTCTGAGAACTTTAACTGTTTTGTTCTCCGGCTTCCGTTGTGTCTGAAGATCAGAATCTACCAAACTGTTAATTAAATCCGCCTTGTAAGAGTTAAACACCCGGCCCTTTCTCATTCATCATGCTGATGACATTACCTTGCAAACGTGAAATTTAAATTTGTCTGCTATGGTCTTTTATTCTGTTTTTCTTCGGATGATTAATAAAGATGAGCCTCTTGTTCTTAATCAAATCCACGATGCTTGTTGCTATGGATACTTTTCAAAGCTATCACCTCCTCCTTTTATGACAGGCATTTGCATTTTACAATTATCTATACTAGATACATATAATTACTCAGTGTCACTTTTCAGATGTTTGTATAGTAAAACTAAAAATATCAGCGTTCTTCCTGTAGACCCTCTTAGTGTCAAGTCATTGATTATGGGGTCATTCACGACAAAGAGAACAAACCCATATTGAGGAAATGTGACACAAATATTAAAAAGAAGATGATTCAGAACCTTGAAATGTGTTGCATACTTCAGCTTTGTGTGCATTTTTTTAAACATTTATTAAAAAGTCAATGTTACTAGGCAGGTCTAGTTACGTCTTTCTCAAGGTTCTAAGAAGATACAAGATTAATGACTAGTGAAAAACAAAAAGCATGTAGTTACACATCCATCTCTATGAATACATTAACTAATAACTATCTGAATGATCCAAATTGGGCTAAAAACATTTGTTTTGTGTTTCTCTCAGTAGCAGATTGGTGAGTGAGACTACGTAAATGAGAGGAAACTCACACTGTTGGGTCCTATTTTCAGACGCTGTTTATACTCGTTCATTGCTTTAATTAGAATTAGAGACAGCAGATTGGCCTTACTAAAGATTCACTCTGTTTGTGTTTTTCCTGTTATGTTTGAATGGCATTACTAAAGTCGAACTACAGTAACTTTATTTTCTTAATCTGATGAGTATAGGTCCAGAGAGCCTTGTGCGTAGGGAGGGTTGAGCAACACAACAGTTGAGATGGAGCGTTAGCCTCTTTCGATCCTCTCATTTAGTTGGATGCAGACTTTGTAGTTTCTTTATAAGAAAGCACCAGGGATCTCCTCTTTAGATGATCACATTTCACACATGTGTATATATATATAGGGAGGGATGTTCCTCAGGGAGCTGCTAGAGGAGATACATGACATGTATCAAGACATGGCTGGTTTATTGATTTTAGATTATGTATTTTATTTGCCTATATCCTATGATGAGGCCTAGCATTGAGCCTTGGGGTTTCCCAGTAGAAAAGTTAAAGGACCTAAGAATCTGACCTCATGGTGATCTTTTAAAGGTTGCACGGTTCGGTACAATTAGACCAAAGGTGCTCCATATCCTAAATGACTTTCTTAGGAAGTAAAGCTACTTTATCAGTGGTGTCCAATCTCTCATCAAGGGCTACTAACCTTCATGTTTTAGATGTTCTGTTGCTCCATCACAGCTGATTCAGTGTTTAAACTACATCTCTAGCATTTTCTGCATCTAAACATTCAGGGTAGTGGCCTTTAAGGACCAGGATTGGACACCATATCACAAACTGATGAGAGATGATTCTAGATGAGCACCTATGCTTCGCCTCTAGCTGCCTCGATTGACTATATCACTGACAGTAAAACCACCTGATTGGATTTGTTTGATTTGCATCAACAGTTTTCCTGTGAGAGGAACTCCAAAGCTTGTTTTAATCCCACCTGTTCACTAGACTTGGATAGAAATAAAAACAGGAAAGTTGGATGATAGGTCTCAACTTGTGAGGGGCACAGAGCAGACTTTACGTGGCGTCACCGTTGGTTATGAAAGTGATCGTGAAGCATTTATTCCATGTGTGAATGTAGACATGGTAGAAGAAATGATCTGGAAGTGGTTGGTGGGGATCAATTCCACTGATTCTACTGAGATGTTTGATGTTACCTCACTCCCAGTGATGGAGGCGGATGATGAAAATTATATGTCATTGACCAGAAACAGAAGAGAAAAAAAAACATTTTTGAACTATGCGTTTGCTGTGTGAATTTCCTGCTTCTGGAAGTAAAATTCTGATGAACGTTTGTCACTGAGTGAATCAGAGAATCGACTTCTGATTGCTGATACTTTCACCGTGAAGCGACTGACAAAAGACGTCAGCGGAGAAGCTGGAGGAGGTGGATGAGGACTGAGGAATGGTTTGAAGGTGGAAAATAGTTTCCAAATGTGAGCTGTGGCACTGATCTTATCATGGTAAGAGCGGTTGTCACACAAGTGATGGATGTAAAGAAGGAAATGTCACATATAGCTGCTCCTAGATTAGAAAGTTTGACGATTTGACCAGAAAACCTTCCTCCAAGTGCTTGTTGGTTATTGGTCTGAGCCTAAAGTTGGATTTAGTGTAGACACTTGGTAATTATCTCCTGTGGTTCACCTTATACTTAACCTCTCATTGCATCTGGTTTGATTTCTACCTGAAGCCTTCCTGTTTGGAGTTTGGATGTTCTCTTTGTGCCGTATGTGGGTTTTCTCCTCCTACACCTCGAGGCCATGTACTGTATGTTGGATTAATTGGTGATTTTACATTGACTGTAGGTGTCTGTGCGTGCATGTATGCTTGTCTGACTCTGTGTTGGAGCTCTTATATGCCAAACTGACATCAAGAACCAGCGGGGATGGCAGCTCCCCCCTGGTGTGACTCTTCACTTTGCCTGAGTCTGGAAGGAAAAATGGATTTGCGCTTGAACACAGTGCAAAAACGGCATCCAACTGCCAACTCTGTGGTACGATCTATATCTGTGCAGGAAGAGCCAAGTATAGTGAACTCAAATTTCATGTTTCCGTTTTAACACATAATTTGTTGTGTACATGCGGTTTTTTTAATCAGATTAATCTTCTCTCTCTGACACACACAGCACTGATTGAACGTGTTGAGTTGTCGGACAAAAACATAAACTGTGTCCAGAACAGTGATTGTGTGTTGCTAACAGAAAAAACTAACGCTGAAGAACTGGTTGACTGCCCACTAGGTTACCCACAATCCATTTTAGATAAACTGTTATTCAACCACAGGGTGGATTTTTTTTGACACTTTGCACAAATGTATGTTTTACCTGGTTGCCTGTATTTTTTTCTCCAATCATACACGGATCTTATGCTTTTGTCCCCTTTTATAATGTTACTACTCCTCTTTTCAATCTGAGATATAAAATAATGTTTGTAAAGTAACAAAACAAGAAGTACTGTATTGGGAGAGTACTTCAAGATAAAACCACAGTGTGTGTCCAGTAAAAGCACAGGACATTCACAGACAAATAACTGGGTAACGTTAAAACACTGACTTTAGAAATAGATTTTGCACAAACAACCTCTGCAGCACAGAGCAGTAGTGATGTAACGATGGTCATTATAGCTGAACAGGTCCACTTTAGTTTCATCAGACCACAGGACATGTCTCCAAAGTGAAGGTCTTTGTCCCTGTGTGCTTTTGCAAACTGCAATCTGTTTTTTAATGTTTCTTTGGGAGTAATCGAGAGACTGATAAGTTCTAAAGGCTACTTCACACTGAATGCATTTGCGGTGTGGTTGCGGGGCAAAGTTAACTTTCCGTCATTTTAACGTCATTTTTTCCCCAGACACCGCAGTGGATCGTCATCAAGTTAACGACATTACTTACGCCAAACAGGAAGTAAAACGCTAGCAGGCGAGGTGCATCCGGTATTTTTCAAAATAAAACCATTAGCTATGTTGCTAACGTTAACACGATTTGGATATTTAAATAATAGGGATGTACCGATACCACTTTTTTCAAAACCGATCCGATACTTAAATCTGAGTACTCGCCGATACCGAGTACCGATACCGATACTTCTACCACACAAAAAAAAAAATGCAACGAATTGGAATACAGGTTTTATTTTTTCTTCTCTGCTTTTTACAACAAATAACTGAGTTAGATAAAAAATATATATATTAGTGCTGTCAATCGATAAAAAAAATTAACTAATTAATCGCAAATTTGAAAGAAATTAATCGCGATTAATCGCATTTAAATGCTTCTTTTCAGAAAAAAGAAATTACATGCAGTTTACAATGTCCATCCATGAAATGTGCCAAAATGTTTTAAAAAATCATTTTTAAAGCTTTTATAATTGATGAAAAAATGCATTTAAATTGCATTTCAGTTCAAAACTGTTGAAAAACAAAAATTCCTGACTAAAACTGGACAGACCCTAAATACAGTACTTTATAAATCTATTTGTTTATTTTATGTACAATTTCAGGAGGGTGTTGTTTTAAAATAGTAATAAAAGATTTCCAACATGTGGAAACACTAGGAGAGAATCATTTTTTGCTGTGTTCAAACTGACCCACGGTCTGCATAGTTTTCAATGAGGGGTCCGAGTCAGGTCTCTATTGTTTAAAGACTAGTGTGGGAATGGGATCGTCCCGGTCCGGTACTGGTTTTACTTTTCAGATAGAGGTAGGGTCTGGGTTCGTACCGAACCGAACTGACACCTCCGTCCGCTCGGACCTCGGTGTCAGACCGGGACTGAACCCGTAACACCTGCTCCCTGATGAACTGAACCGAACCGGACCGTACGGCGGAGAAGGAGCAGGAATAAACCTTAAAGGCTAGAGACCGTCCAGTTTCACCGCCGATTACTTTCGGTTTTCACGGTGGAAGGAGCGGAGAGTTGAGTTCGTTTACCAGGGAGACCGGTGAAGAGAGTGACCTGATGAGATCTGAGGAGCAGGTGGGAGGGAGGACACGGGCTGCGACGGGAGCTGCAGGAAATCTGATGCTGACAAGCACTCCGCCTGGCTTCAAACACAAGTTGCGTTAATTTCGTTAATTTTTTTTAACGCGTTAAATCTGACAGCACTAATATATATAATACAGTGTTGGGGAGAATACTTTGCAAATGTATTCAGTTACAGAATACTGAATACCTGTTTTAAAATGTATTTTGTACTGTATTCCGTTACTTTGCTTAATCCTGGTACTGTTTTCTAAATACTTGGAATACTTAGAATACTTCCCCTATAAAACACGATTTAAGTCTATTGTAATAAGTGATGTTCGGAAAGCTCTTAACATGAAACCCACAATTGTGGGGAAACCACAACAACATCATCAAGCTAACGTCATTTCAGATACAACACCGACACTGTAAATGTGAGAAATGACAGAACTAACACGATACAGGCTGTTAAATAAAGCACTAGGGAAGCAAAACTAGAAAGATAAAACTAACGTTAAGGGGTTTCTTCAGATTAGATTAGAGTCTTGGGACGCAGCTAGTAGGTTGTTAGCTGGCAGACAAAGATCGCACTGCACTCTTTTTCGCTTGCCCCATTCCTTTTTTAGAATGAAAGTTAGCTTGAATTTCCAGGACATGAATGCATTTATTCCTCCACTGCTGGTAGGTTGATTCAGCTGCGGTTGTGCCTCCAACCACTCCATCTCTTGGTCTGAATCCATACGAGGCTAGCTGCTACCTGTTGCTACCAGCTGGTCGGGAGTGTACCCTCTTGTTTTGGTAGGGTTGTTATGGTAACGGAGGCACATTGTTTAGGGGCATTATGGGATAGATAACCTACACAACATGGAGACACAAGTATTCCAATGGTATTACGAAAGTAACTGTATTCTGAATACCTTGTTTAAAAATAGTAACTGTATCGGAATACAGTACGTCAAAATAGTATTCTAAATACAGTATTCTAAATACATGTATTCCGATACTACCCAACACTGTATATATATTAAAAGATATATTAAAAATATATAAAAGATAAAAGATATATTAAAAAATGATCACAAAACTAAAATTTAAGGTGAAAAATAACCATTTTCTGTGATTTCACAGTGAAATTATTTCAGTTTTCCACATTTTAACCAAATAAAATGAGCTATTTGGCACCATCTCCAGCTCTCAACCCACACTGTTCCTCTTTAGCTCAACGGCTCCCCCTAGTGTTCAATATAGGACACTACAACAGAAATCATAAGTCACAGACAGTGAAGCCACTGGTATCGGTTCCTGTATCGGGTAACTTTAACCGATACTGGTATCGGTATTGGTATCGGTTATCGGTCATCCCTATTAAATAACAAAGAAACAACATAAAACTTAATTAAGCATAGCATTAAACTATATAAAAACAAAGTGTGCTTACCCATTGTAGAACAAGCCAAGTGAATAAATAATCCTCAACAAAAGAACGAGAAGACGACTCTAGCTTTTGTTTACCAGCTGCTGCTAGCCACGTTCTTGTTCTCGCGTGAACCACCAAGATTTGGCGCTCCTGCTGAGGCAAAGAGTCGGAGACATTCCACAACAAAACCGCAGCCAATGTGGACTACTTTTCCTGTGGCTGTGGTGCCGCACCGCAACCGCATCCAGTGTGAAGTAGCAGTAAGAACTGTGTTCTTAGAACCATTTAGTTCTTATAACTACCCTTCCCAGGGGAACCTTTTCAGATTCCGTTTGCACAGGAGTCAGGGGACCTTTGACAGAGACGATGTGATGAAACCGCCTGCGACAGACGTGTTAAATAAGCGCCGGAGGAAGAGGAGGAAAGGAAATAACACCAAAAAACTATTTTAAAGCTTGTTTTTATAATCCTGTTTAAATGTCTTCGATTTTTCCCTGCATTCCCCGCAAGTCTAAAAATGGAGGCACTAGCTGTACAAAAAACAAAACAAAGTCCCCTATTTGGGATTACTTTGGCTTTAAGTGTCAGTTTTTGTTTGTTTTTTTCCGGTTTTGCTAACGACAGGAAAGGATTCAAACATCTGTGTTCTCCATCCGGCTGAAGCCCGCTAAGCTAACATCGCTATCAGCTGCTGCTTCGCCACCAAATTGCTCAAAAAGACTTTTTATGGAAGCGACACGTTCACTGAAGGAGGCCCTTTTCATTATTATAGTAGTATTTTTGTATTTTGTGTTTCATACTTAGCCAAATCCGTACTACAGATAACAACTGGACCGGTGTTCCGACTCGCCAAATTCCTACAGCAGCAGCACCGCATCAGTAGCATAACACCAACTGTAAACACAATACCGGTAAACTGGTAAAAAACCAGTCTCTGTTTGTAAAAATAAAACTCATTTATAGTCTAATAAAAAAAATTACAAGGGGTGTAGCTTATACAAGTTCACCAAACAGGTTGTATGAATTCCACTGGAACACAAAAGACCCTGCCTCAGAGTGGGAGCTAAAATGGTTATAGGAAGTGTGAGCCATGGTCCCTAGGTCCTATCTGCCCAAATGCGCGAAAAACACGGCCTGGTTGCTGTAAAGGTTACAGGAACTAAAAGGTTCCTTCAATCCGAAAGGGGCTAATGACAGCAGTCACACCACGAAACCTCTGTTAGATGTGACACGAATGAGCGCTCACTCGGTGACAGACGTACACTGAAACCACCCTAAACCCCCCCCCCCCCAACGAGACAAACTCACAAAGTGGGTAGATTGCGTCAACCTGCTCAATATAAAAGTAGCTTTTGAGGTGAATGAGGTTTAAAGAGACATTAATCATTCTGTATGTAAACTTCTTGAAGACATTCATAAATAAATCTCTGACTTATTCTTTCTCTCATTATTGTGGCACTTAGCAAATAATTTTGGTCATTCTAACTGACCTAAAACAAGAGAAGGATTTAACTTCAGACAGTGAGAAAAAAAAGTGTCTTTTATTCGGTGTGTGTACAGTTCTGGTTCCAACTGTACGTGTGAAACTCGGCATCCTGAAGAGATTGTTAGCAGCTTTCAAAAAGGCCAACAAAATGCAAAAAACAAACAAACCGGTTTTTGAACTAAACTTGACAAACCAGTCTGCTGGAATCATGAGGTCATAAATTGTGTTTGGAGAATTTAGAGCCATCTGTTCCTCGTTCAAGCTGCCGTTAAGGAGGACAAACCAGCTAAAAAAGACATCCACATTTTTAAGGTGACCTTTCACATGCCTGAAGTCCTTTTGACAGAAATGCCCCACAACCTTCAATCACTGCCACCAGTAAACAGAAAGCTGATGGGAGATGATGGGTCACTAACGTGTGTGCAGCTCTGGGGCCCGTTGGGACCTCTTCACATCCTTGAAGCAGAGGATGTGAAGAGGGTTTAAATCAAAGGCAGAGATCAAGGGCTTTCTTTGTGGGCGCCCTTGATTACATAACAGTCATATTAAGTGGGCTGAACCACTTTCTTGAGGAGATTTTACATTTAAACATTAGATTTTCTTTTTGAGATAAAATCTTTCTATCTCTATCGGTGCTTTGGATCTCCAGATTGAGAGTACCCAGTGATGGTGAAACCAAGCCCTTCAGATAGACAGAATAAACTCAGAGCGAGGTCTCTTAAACACCTATGGGCGTCTGATTTCCCTCACCACATGCCTGACAGCAAATCACATCACAATGCTGCAAAATATTAGATCATTTATCAGAGAATTATCCGCAGATTTCATAAACTGCTGCATTTAAAAGCTGTTCAAGAAAACTTTTAGGCAGGAAAAGCTAATGCTCTTCCTCCTCACCGGCACATGGATTGTGGACTTAGCTCTTTAATGAAAGTTTTATCTCATAAAATATTAACACTACCTTGGCTTTCATGGAAATACAGTGAAACTTTTTACATTTTCACAGGAAATCTGAACAAGAAAATGCTAATTCATGCACATTTTATCTGCTGCTGAATGTGAGGTGTCACGAAACCTTTGCAGAAGGTCATCTAAAGAGGATTACCCTGAGCATAAAATGTGGAGGTATATACGCCTACTGCTGGATGTTACTTTGGTTCAGGATTAGAAATAAGCACAGAGGACAAACAAAACCAAAGTAATTAACTTCATAACCTTTTCATGTTCATCAGTTTTCACTAAACTGTCCAATGTAATAATTTGAGGTTTTGTTTTTACAGGTAGCAGGTTAAAAGGTTACTTTAGAGGGCTCTTAGCTACGTTACTCAATTAATTCTCTAAAAAACAACAACAGGTGGACAACAGTGTTTTTGCCTCTGCGATTCTGCTTGTAAAATATCTCAAACAACTGGACAGATTTTTATGAAATACTCAAAGTTTTCATTGGATGAACGCTTAACTGATTCACTTTAGCGGTCAGTCCAGTTCATGGCTGCCACCGCTAATCTTAGACAGCATATAAACAAATATAACTCAGGTTTATAGATGTTGGGCTGTAGTTTGGTGTGGTAGCTGAGAGTTGTCTTCATCAAATAATGTTTGCACTACATTAACTGCATTAATAGATGGTTAGGCCAAGGATGGCCAGCATCCCCTAAAATAAATAACTGTATGGGATTTGAAACTAAAACATGTTCTTCATAAGGAATGTACCTTGTTTTGTATAAAATATATTCCAAATTCATTTATAAATGATAAATAAAATTAGGTCATGATTGGAACATGTATATTTTGTTCTTCCACAAACAGTTTTTACATTTAAAGGGACATGATTCAGGATTTTAATCAAAGTAATCATGGATGTTCAGTTTATTTAGGTTAATGAGTGATGAAGCATTTTAAATCAAAAAGAATGAGGCCACCCATGTATCATTCCATTACCTTGAACAGGCTTTGAGCTGTAAAATGTTCTGCAATTCGGGACCCGAATTTCCCGTGCTGTCCTACGGATGTGACGTCAACTGACGCTTATGCTCGCTCTGGAGAGCTAGAAAAGTAATAAGAAATGTATATCCAGTAGGTGGCAGCATTGCACCGTTGTGTTGTGTTGCTGCCTATGGTGGACTTTTTTCATCTAATCTGTGGTTTTTGTTGTCTTTTTGGCAGTGTTTATGGAGCTGAAAACCTCTCTGATGATTTATAGGCTTTCACAGAGCCAAAGGTGCTGTTATAAATTAGCGCAAAGCGATCTGTGGAAGTTACTGGGCCTCGAGAGTTTAGGCCTCAAATCCCCGGGTGTTTCCTGGACCTCAGTCCGCCTCACAGTGCCTCAAAGGCAGCTGTGCTGCGCTGCGCACACGGCTCCTCTGCTGTTAGCGATCACAGCCTTTTGGGGAAAACCGTTGAGAACACAGACTAATTACAGCTTTCACTCGGACTGGGCCACCTAGTTCTGCCTAGAGTTGTGTGTAACCAGGGCTACACAATAAAACTCCATACAGCAGAGAAGAGAGACGGCACCGGAGCAGGAACGTAGCAGCTAGCGAGATTAGCCATGTTAGCTCCAGTCTGCGGTCAGTCCCAGTGTGTGTGTGTGTGTGTGTGTGGCGTGGGGCATTGTTTTACCATATTTTCTTTTGTATTAATAAAATGTGTGGTCATTTATGGAATCATGTCTCCGCTTGCCTTTGGTTGAACCTTTATTATGAAATAGTGGGACGTTTGTGCGCGCTCCCGCTCAAGGCTGCAGCTATTTGAAGCGCCGGGGGCGGCGCTGGAGAGGTTCGTTTATGAAAGCTGCATCAAGTCCCTTTAACTGTCATCCAAACAAAGGATTATCACTTACTGGAGTTCTGTGACCTACAACCAATGAGAAGTGAGGCCCATTGTACTTATAGGATAAACAAAAAACACAGTGTGAGATCTGAAAAAGGATCTTATGAACTTAGTTCGTTCACAAACTCCTACGCTAGCAAACAGTGATCCTACTAGCATAATATTTCAGTTTAATGTCATACAATTAATAAAAAAAGACTGCAAAAATACAGAAGGAAATTACATTTTTACCATTTTCTTTCACCACAATTCAGTTAATGAAGGGTTTCACAACTACGTAAGTGATTCAGACATATTATCAGCCCTTCCATTGATCCTTCGTCCCTTTACCTGGCCATTCTGTTACCCAAATTGAAAGTGTCCTGTCAGGCCATAAATTCCGTAATGTTAACTATGCAACAGGAGGAGTACCTCGGACTTTTCCTGCTCTGGAATAAATCTGCTCTGACAAGTCTGTGGGTGAAATAACTGATGAAGCACTGGATGTGTTTTAATGAAAATCAAAGAAAGGAATCATTGGACGTCCATCTACAGCTGATTAGGTTTGGGTGTCCCAATTCAAGATGGCCGCCACAGCTAATCAACAATAGCAAACATGCAAATGGCTATAACTCCATAAAGTTTATAGATACTGAGCTCTTTCTCGTGTTAGTAGCAGAGACCCATTAACAACACAAACTCCTTTAATGTTATTTTAAAGATCTGACCAAAACGACTATAACTCCATCATTCCTCAACTTAAATTAATCTTAGTTTAAAATAAGTCAGTTGATGCTATGTACTCTTTCAAGGAATGCCAGGCCTTTAAAAAATATTTATTTAAATAGAAGTTACATAATCCAGGTAGCTAAACCAGGTGTTCAGACATATAAATAGCATTTAATTAATAAGCACATCGTGTTGTGGAGAGATGAGATAATGGTGATCCATTTGGTCCAGGATATAATGTGTTTATAGATTTAAAGATTAAACAGGAATAAAAAATTTTGTCTGAGGTTGTAATGCTGCACAAGTTTGGAGGACGATCACAGCACGGAGGGTTTTTTTTGTTCCTCAAAGCAACAAATGAGGCGTCCGCCAAGACCGAGAGCGTGAGCAGCAAACCGCTGTCTTCTGGGATGTTGTGTTGCAGAAGCTTGTGCCAGGTTTTGTTTATTTGCCAGATGACCCTCACTGTGCCAAAAGCATATTCAAATGAAAATAAACGCTTCTTCTTTTTTTAGACGCGTCACAGTTTAGACTGTTACCATTCAGAACGCCTCAGAAGAAGACAGAGCATCACAGACGATCTGTAACTGGAGGAATCTACACTTTAGCTGGATGTTGAGATTTGTGCTGAAGTCTAATTAAATTCTGCCGGGTCTTTTTTGGGGTCATATGAATCGGAATCATATAGGAGACGCATATTAAAGGCGTGCTGTACGTCCAGTGTACAATCAGTTTAATTAGCGACGTCTGACACAGCAGTTAATTGAGTTTTTCTCGGCCGTCACAGTGTCGTGGTTTTTCCGGTTCTTCCCGCTAAAGAAGACGGAGTGAACAAGAACTTTCCTCTCTTAAATTACCATATTTGCCTCCAGTTTTAGAGCGTTTCCCCCCTTTATATTAACCTGTTAAATAGAATGTATTTTCGAATTGAAGAGCTCTTATAATCATCTGATAACAGGTCCGATTCTTCCGTGCTACGAGCTGGAGGAGGCCGCTTTATCCTGGAGGTGTCTTCCTTTCTTCAGCTAGGAAAATGATTTCAAACAAGGCGTTGGTGATGAGATGAGACAGAAACCTTGTGGCCATGACTAATGCTACTGAGTCCAATTAAGCTGATGCGCCTGCTGAATCAAATCACCCTGATATGATCTTGTCTGCATGTGCATACATTTGCATCTACCTCTGATCACACGAGGGAGGGGGTAGAAAACAGGAATATATCTGCATCGTTGCAGAACTTTGTTTTTCATTTAAATGAGAGAAATAAAAACAATAAATCACCTGTAACTGGCTCATTTTCATAAGCTGCTCCTTATTATGAAAATCTTCCAAAAAACGAGTTGAGTTTAACAAGCTGGTCGGCTCGACCGCCGTTACGCCATTGTTATTCCTTGTAAGCACTGTACCGCGCTGTCTGAGGGAGAATTTATGACTTCGTTAGGCTCTCTGAAGCCTGCAATAGCTCGCCAGTGAAACGATTGTTAGTCTAAAGGAAGTCATAAATCAAACTCGATTTATCATTATCTATTAATACTGTTCTGCTCCCGCTCTGGAGCTCAGAGCTCAAACGCTTTTGCCTTCTCCCAACCCCGAACGATTTCCTCTGAAAGGCGGAGGTGAAAATTGTTCCTCAAAGTTTCCTGTGATTGATTTAGTCATCCCTCCGCGGTCCGCAGCGCGCGCAGACAGCTCTGAAGGTGGAACCGAGCCTTAATTGAGCTGAAAACTCGGAGCTTAAATGCTGCAGGCGCAAAACCCACACAATTAGGAAGGACTAATGACGTGGGGTATCGCCCATTATTCCTCCAAATAAGCCATAGGGGATTCAATACTTTGTATCATTAATTCTTCATTAGTGATTAGGAAGCGGAGGAGAGTATTTAGCAGAAAATCAACATCTTGGGTGCAACCCCATTTTTGTGTTGTTGAAACAAAAAGCGGGTGGATGTGGGTCATCATTTGAAGGCGGTTGTCTGAATTATTAAAAAGGTCTTTCTGTCTTTTTCAGAGCAGAGATGAGATCCATGTCATTCACAAGACTAAACTGGGTAAGTCGTGTTTTTTTCTTTCTAATGAGCGGTTTCACGTTGGCTGTCGATGCTTGCCGAAGCAGAAAGAATAAAAGGATGACAAGTTTTGTCTTTTTGAGGAGGAAATGTGACGTAAAGACTGCAGACTCAGGTTGGGGTAGTTGCTCCATAAGAAACAAGTCTCTGTTTCTCATCTTTAGGGCATCGCAGCTTCTTTTAGCCGTCGTCGAGGTTCACCCTGAGCTCCCTGCTTGTCACAATCGCACACAATCAAACCTACAACTATTTTAATCCACTGGTATTTCTGACCCGGTTAACAGACTCAAACCTATCTGGAATGTCAGAGCTGCATATTTCATGGATTTCTAGAAAGAAAAATACTAAATGTTAATTTATTATGAGGTTAATGCTAAAAGCGAAGCTGTGCTGCCTCACATCACTGGTTAGAGTTGTCCTTGTTAAGGACTTGTAGAATAATTATCTGAATAAAAAAATATAGATTTGGGATTATTATGATTAGTGGAAGTTGATTTTTAATTTAAACAAATATATTAACAAGATGAATAACTAACTGGTTAAGTACACAACATTTCTGAGTGTGTCCATGAGGCTTCATCGTCATCCTCTCTACATTTTTATTTTTCTATTTCAAATCCAGCCGCTGTTGATTCCAATAACAGCCCTAATTCTTTGATGCACCTTTGAAACATCAGCGTAAAAGTCCCTTTGCACATTTATGCCCTCATAAAAAATCAAGCTCTGACAGTTTTATAAATTATTAGGTTTTAATTTGAACATTTTATCCTTTAAACCAACATCAGTCCTAATCATATGTATGATATATAAAAATTTAAAAACATTTTCAACCCCTAAGTTGACAGGTTTTTGTACTGATGCAACTCCATTATGTGGTCTAAAAACACAGAAATTATTTATTTTTTTAATGTATTTCAGGAAAACTGGATTATTTATGGTTTACATCCTGGTATTAATGAAAGATTGGCAGCAACATTTATTTCCAATATTGCTCTTTTTTTGCAGTGTCATATTTCCCAAAATACACGCAGTAAAGACTCTTTGCTTTTCTTCCACTCGTCTGGAGCAGCAGTCCTAGCAGGGAGTCCCAGCTCCTTCTGTAAAGTGTTTCCAGACTAGCCTGGAGATCTAATTCCTCCAACGAGTCCTGGGTCGACCCGGGGGGCTCCTGCTGGCGGGACAGCCTGAAACACCTCCCCCAGGAGGAGTCCAGGAGGCATCCTTGAACCACGTCAGCTGGCTCCTTTCGACATGGAGGAGCAGCGGTTCTCCTCCAGGTCCCTCTTGGATGTTTGAGCTCCTCACCCTGTCTCTAAGGCTGAGCCCGGCCACCTTCCAGAGGAAACTCATTTCGGCCGCTTGTATCCGTGATGTCATTTTGGTCATGTGGCCCTTTGACACATTTCTGTGCTCATATTGATGTTTTATTATACGTTTTTATTTCTTTAATAAAATAACTGCTCCCTATAGACAAAAGTTGGCACCTTCTCCACTTACCATATATGGTAAAAGTGATGTACCGTATTGACCTGAATGTAGGACGACCCCGATTATAAGACGACCCCCCTTTTCAAGACTGATCTTCAGAAAGAAAAGACTAAATTCACTTTTTAAAGACACTCATTTTATTGAAATTTTGAGAAAATCTTTTAAATAATATCGTAATTACAGCCTGCTTTAGTATTTGCTTATCAATCAGGGGTTAAAGTTCACTATGGCAACATATTTCAGTCAATTGGGGAAAAAAAATTCCTGTAAATCTCTTTCTTATTCTTGCACTGTCTCTGGACTCGGCTCCCCCTCCCTCCCTCTCTCTGTCTGTCTCACTCTGAGACTGTGTGTATGTGTGTGGGTGGGAGTGTGTGTGGGGAAAACAAAAAATACGTGAGACGGACGAGGTTCTGAGGAAGAACGCGTGTGTGAATCGAGCGAGCAGAGCCCTCACCTGTACAGAGTCCGCTCACGCTGAAAGCACCTGCTCCGAACCGAGCCGAACCCACGCTAGTCTGAAAACGCCAGAAGTGGACCTGGCTGCCGCTGGACTTCGCCATCGGGTATTTTAATCCTCAGTAGACCTGTAACTTTGAGATGGTCCGGACCCGCTGGGACCGCTCGCGGTCTGAACGGCTTCCTGCTGCCTAAGCTTTGCCCATAAAGCCTGCGCCCTCTGCTGGTGGGGTTGTGTAATTACTAGGCCACGATTATAAGACAACCCCCCCTTTCACATTATTTTTAATGAAAAAAAACCTCGTCTTATATTCGGGTCAATACGGTAATCAGAACATCTGGGTGTGATGAACTACTTCTTTACTTTAAATGTTTTTTCAGCCTTTCAAATGAGAGTAGCTCTGTTTTCTTTAGTGAGTGACTCTGGTGTTTAAACACCTGGAAACAATGTTCACTTTATTTCTAAAACAACAAAAACTCTTTGTTCAATTGTAATTAAATGCACAATTCAAATGAAAAAGACTAGTAAACCTTCAATTTTATTAAAGCTGGCAGCTTCTCATTTGTATTTTTCACTTTGTATCAGGCATCTGGCCCTGGTGAATACACAATTATTACATGTATTCTGTTGGCTGTGATTGATGGAGCTGAGGCTTTAGGTCAGTTTTCATCATTAATTTGTTGCCTTGTTGGACTTTTAAAAGACAAACTATAACAGAGAATGTTTCAGTTGTATGAGAACTGTAAGCTGGAAGATTTGTAATTCATTATTTTATGGTTGGATCATGAATAAAAAAAAGTCTAGAATGAGAAATCCTGCATAGTGTAGAATTTGAAAGGCAAATACTGGAATGAAAAGGGTGAATCCGGCTTTTGAATGATCCCTGCCTTGAAAATGCACCAAGATGGAGATTCTTTGACTTCACGTCTATAGTTTTCATTCCTTCCTTGATTTGACAGCAGCAAAGAAATTCACAAGTGGAGCCAATAAAAAAAGATCTGGTCAGATCACGGTGGTGTTTCAGAGAGTTCATAGAAACTCCGTCTGACTGATTTTCTGCACAGACGTTTTGAGCCCGATTCCTGGACCTCTGCCTGTTTATTCAACTAGGTCACTACAGACGGAGAAACACACAAAAGCATCTTCATAATGCGCCGATTTGGCACCTCAGCACAGAGAGGAAACACAAACAGACAGCTATCTGAACCGTGGAGAAAACTTTTAAAGTAGTTTCATTTTTGTTAAAGTGGAGAAACAAAGCCTTCCTGTGGAGAATGATGTTTGTGAGGCAAGAATGAAAAAAATCTGATTTTAGGAAACTTCAAAAGGTTTTATTTGTTAAAGAGGAAGAATTCTGTATTAATTTACTGGAATAATCAGTTTTTATAGGAAGGATTAGACTTCAGCTTATAACAGAAGGATTTAATAAATTTAAAGATATTTTTCTTAAAGGCATACTTTGCAAATTTTTCACATTTTAAAATATTTTCCTTGAGCAGTCTGTGCTAATCTGACCCTTTACAGGGTTCATGAAAAGTCACTCAACCCCATCTGCTGCTTGGATCCAGAATACAGCGTTTGCAAGTTCTCATTCTCCGGTCCGGTGCCCCTGAAGTCTCACAAAGTCACGTATCCGGCGAGGGTTAGGCTAACCCAAAGTGGCTAGCTGTTATGCTAGCACCGGAGTGTTTTTAGCTCATGATTCCTGCTTTTTTTATCTCTCTCTGCTTGAACACAGCTGATTTCTTTGAATGAGTGATGAACCGCTCCAGTAGAAAGCAGTGAAGGCTGAGGAGACATTTCAACAGGTAGATTTAGGTGTTTCTGAGCAGAAACAATGGTGCTAACGTTTTTACGGCAGTGATTTAAAACAGACACCGGGGGAGCCAAAACAAGCAACACTGCATAGTATCACTTTAATTTTTTTAAAAGTATTATTTAATTAAATTGTTACTATTTGTTGTAAAATAATTACATTTTTAAAAATTAAATGTTTTTTTTTTTTTACTTTTTTTTTTTTAGATTTAGAGTTTAGGTTGAAGGATATCATTGCAGTAAAATTCACCACTGTGTACTAAAACGTGTTTATACTCATTCTACGTGCATCGCTACTTTAACCTGATCACTGTGTCGTGCCTGAAGTAAATTAGATTTGTTCTGATGTATATTTTCCATTTCTTTCTAATTTCATTTGCTGTATTTGGAACGATGTGGATTTTTCTTCGTCTTTTCCCCTACTGCTCTATGAAGGTCATATTTGAGCAAATGTCACTGAACACTAGAACGGCATAAAAATACTCCAGATTTTGATTAATTTTCCTGAAGGTCTTTGCCATTCCATAAAGAGATCTCTTAAGTCTCCCTGATCTCCCAGTGTTAGCATTAACGGCTAACTTTTAATCCCACTATAAAATCGACTCAAGCAATCATTTATCAATCAGTTATTTTAGTTTTCGGACGTCTTGGCAGCTGCTTCAAGGAGCTCACAGCTGCCATTTGAAAAGCTGTTATATTTTTAAACGTTTTCCAAGCAGATTTTTAAACAAGCTGATTAATATCTCAGTTATCAGTAGAGGTTATCTGAGTTTAGATCGCTGCCTATTCTTTGTTATCTTTGCAGTAATATGAGTAATTAAAATAATACTGCATAACACATGAACAAAAACAGTTTAATATTCCCTTTAGTTGCTTTACAATTCAGCAGAAATTTTCACCCAATTTTCAGCAGCTGCTGTATTTTAAGCACAAACAAAAAGAATATGGATTCCTCCAGCCCTATTCAGCCGTATGCATTGTTATTAAAAATGCACTCGGCTCAGCAGCACAGTGAGCAGAAACCTCGGAGAGTTTAAGAGCCACACGAAAAGAATTCATTTAACCAACTGCAATATAATAATAATAAAAAAAGAAAAATCTTTATTCTAAAACTGATGCTAGATGGAGGCCTGCTCTCGTGTGTCCAAAGCTCCGTTAAAACTTCACATTTCCTTCAGTTTCTCCATGACTAATTGTACTTTTCTTCATTTATAATCCAAACACAAAGCTAAATTTGCACACAGAAATGTCAGAGGCATTGGCAGCATTGTTATCATAAAATAAAATAAAGCATCTTCGTTCGGTTCCCCTCAGAAATGTTTGTTTAATTTGAACCTGTTTCATCCCTTCCAACAGTAAAAAACCAGCTTCATAATCAGAACCTAAATCTGTTAAGATTTAATTGCTTCAGCTTCCTGAATTATTGATATGAAGTAAGGTTCAGGAGTTGAGTTCAGCTCTCATTAGTCGTGAGACGAGTTGTCCGTGGAGTCGTGAACTCCAGAGAACCTCTAATAAGTCTGATTATTTCAGGTCGGAGGGCATTTCCCCCCCAGTCTTTAGATGTTGGATCTACTGGGTTTTTTGTTACGACTCGGAGAGAATTACAATAAGACAGCTTTTCTTCTGATGGTTTTACCCTCCTGCATACCTCTCTTTCTTATGCAAATAAGATTTTTTTCTCTATTCTCTCTTTATTATTCCATTTTTGCACCGTTAGTGCATCAACCTCTCTCTCCACTTGGTTTTTGTCCCATCTTTTGCTCCATCTCTGCCAGCGTCCTCTCTGATATTTTGTTCTCTGTGTTTATTGGTTGATATTTGTGATATTGATTTCTTTTTTCGGCAGTAAGCTGAACGTTAAATACACCATGCTCTGTATCGATTTTTTGCAAGGCAATTAAAAGTATGTATTAACAGAAGGAGAAAGCTGATAGAAAATCATTTTTCTTACTGCTTGATCCATAGGCTTGTGCCACACTAGATGATTGCTAGTGGCAAACCTAAATCATTTTTATGTCTAAATCAAACTCTCAACAGTCTGAAAAGTTGGAAATATAGAATATGTAAACTTTCAGGCTGGATATGACATGTCGATCAGCAGATTGACTTTAAACCTTTGATTCGTGATGATGTTTGGTTTTGGTGGAAGACAGATGCTGCTCAGTTTGCCGAGATGCTCTGTTTCCTCCTATGATTCTGTTTGGAAGCAAAGTGAGAGCTGGGGAGGAGGCGGGTTTTTTTCGGAGGAGGATAATTCTGGGCCATCTTGTTTATGGGAGTCCAATCATGTGAGCCACTGGAGTGAATCAGGTGTTTCACCAGCACAGTCAGAAACTGGATGGGGAATTGAGCTGCCGACTATGAAAATGAGCTATTGACATTCCCTCTCATCTTTGACTGTGCGCTCTGGACCTGTCAGGAGCTGTTCCCCCAACAGCCTAATGACCCCCATCCACAGGAGCTTAGCAGTCTGCCTTTCCTTAGACATCCATCATGGAAATGACTCTACTGATCTGCTTTATGCCTGTAGACTCATCACTTTTTGAGCTTTAAACCGGATTTGAAACACTTTTAGCATGTTTGTTGCCTCGCTGTGCTACGTGTGCTTATTGAGCTGTGTGGATAGATGTGCTGTGGGCTGAAATGAATGTTCCTATGACTCGCTGACTGCACACACACACACACACACACACACACACACACACCGGCTTAGTGAAACGGTGGAGGTAACAGACCCACAGGACAGGAGTGCCTACAGGTCAACGTGCTCTTACCACAAGGCTACATCTACAATCTGCTTCGAGGAAGTGTCACTATTGATTTGTGTTCATGAGACTACAGTGTTGCACAGCCAGTGGACATCTTCTGTTACGCACATAGAAATACAAGCTTGTTTATTAGAGGATTTTTAAAAAATGAGAGCATCAAGTGACTTTGAATGTAGCGTAGATGTAAGTTAGCACACACCAGGTGTCAGAACAGAAAACTGAAGCTACAATCTACACAGGATCACCAGAACTGGACAATAAAAGATCTGAGAGACTCTGAGTCTCGATTTCAGCCGCGACCTTCAGATGGTCGGGTCAGAATTTGGCGTCAACAACATAAAAGTATAAATCCATCCTGCCAACTGAGCATGGTTTAAACTCCACACCTGAGTATTGTTGCTGACCATGTCCATCCCTCTTTAACCACATTGGACCTATCTTCAGATGCTACATCCTCTTAAACTGGTTTCCTGAACACGACGTTGGAGTGGATTCCAGTGGTCTGAGTCACCAGATCTCAATCCAGTCCAGAACCTGTAGGATGTGGATGTGGTGGAACAGGAGATTCACATCATCGTGTCATAAGAACCAGAACCTCTGAGGAATGATTCTTAACGCCTTGTTGAATTTATGGCATGAAGAATTAAAGCAGTTCTGAAGGAAAAAGTGGGTCCAACCTGCATAGTTGTATATTTTGATTAAACACCATCAGAAATTTATACCATGATCACATATAAGGATTGTTTTGAAATAAAGTTTTCCTTTAGATGTCTTCTAATCACGTAAAGCCGAATAAATGCAGAGTTCACATTTTAAGGAGACTGCAGGTACAATTTACATCAACAGGTGGCAGAAGTGAGCCGTTTAGTGGTGATTAAACCTCATTAAAATTATAAAACCAGATTTTACTTTATACCACTAAAATGTTAACATCAGATCTAATAGGATAAGAATAAAAATAATTTTTTTGTAACATTCGGATGTAAATTTAAAACATTTGTGGAACCTTAATAATACATTTTCATCTTGATCACTCATGAAGAAATCATGGACAGACTGCTATAAAAGCAGGAAATGGCTGCTACGGGAGCCCAGATGTCCAAACTAGTGAGCATGCATGAAAATATTTTTTTTGGCAGCATAATATGTACAAATTTAACTGTGTAGAAAAAAAATTATCACTGAGCATTGTGTCACAGAGTGTGTAGGTTATATAAAGTGAAGTAAAATGCATTAGATGCAGTCAGTGTGTTTTGCCCTCATTCTGCCTCCTCTGCTTGTTCTGACATTTTAACACAAAACCAGAAGACGTGAGTGAGTTTAGCCTTCAGTAGGGGTGAGAGAGTGCTTCATCTGGAAGGAAAGACACGATAAGAGAACAGCACATTTTAATAATCATCATTTTATGTTGATTACATGATTTTTGTGATTGTTTGGAGGTGAAATTGAAACAGAAATGTGATTAATTGCAAAACCTTATCATTTTTTTCCCCTCGTATTTAATCAGTCTGATCTTGTACCGTCGTTTGTAAAAACGTTGAAGCATTCGAACCAGACAGAGAGGAGAACGAATGAAAATTCTCCTCTTTTCTTTTTTATCCAATATATTTTAAGGCTGATATAGACTTTTTTTCTCTTCCACGGAGTGGCCCCTGAGGAATGCTGAACAAGGAGAGATAAACGAACACTAGACTCCTGCTTTCTAGTTCCATCAACCTGGCAAAAGAAAATCATTTGCACTGAGGAGACGAGGGATTTGGCTGCATTTCCTCAGGAACCTTCAATCTCTATCTTTTTTCCCACATGACTGTGCCTTACCTTTTTTCATTTCAAAGCTTTTACACAAGAGAGGATACGAAAAAAAAATCCAGTGATCCTGAAAAGGTCTTAATTAGGTAAAACAACGTCGGATGAACAGCACGTGACGTTTACCAGTGTGTCCTTATTTATCACAAACTGAAGCTGAAGTGAGTCAAAGGGTAAGAAACAGGTCTGGAGTGTTTGTGAGGTTGATTTCCTCAGAGGGGGGCGTTCCATTTATATGCAAAG
>SSNR01000003.1:2345783-2441103 GCA_006937965.1 Callopanchax toddi | reverse complement strand
CCCCCCCCCCCAGAACCGCCCCTGCCTCCCAGCTAACCAGCCTTAGCTAGCACATGTCTAAAACTGTTCTATATTGAGGTCAAATTTGGTGTCTTTGTAGCCAAGTTCCTCAACACTTAGTCCAAGCTTGACACTTGGCACATCACTTTCATTTAAATCGTTAACTGTTGATGGCAACCTTGTTCATCTGTTAGCAAAATATCTCACAATCCGCCTCACCTTGCTTCGCTTTCCTCTGCTTATCCAGGCCTACTGTAGGTCGCGGTCAGCATCCGAAGTAGGGAATCCCAGACTGTCCTCTCCCCAGCTGCCTCTGTTAGGACTCCCAGATGTTCTCATACTTCCTCCAGCTTGTTCAGGTCAACCTAGGGGCCTCCTATTGGTGGGACATGCCCAAAACACCTCCCCACAGAGGTGTCCATGAGGCCACCTCAGCTGGCTCGTCTCGATTTGCGTTTCTAATCCAAGTTAGTCGAAATAATTTGTATTGACTCCTAGTTAAGTGGAGCTACTTTTAAATATGGGTGTAGTTGAGAGAAAATCACAACACTTATGAGTGCAGATAGTGTAAGATGTTATGATTCATATTTATTCACAAGATTCAACCATAATGGCTAAATGGCCATAATTTCCTTACAAAAGAGGATATTAGTTTAAATTATTTTTGTTAGTGTAAAGGAGAGCAGTGGTCCAATCATCACAAATAAAACAATAGGTTTTGGGTGCTGACTCTGAATCCTTTTTCCATGTTTTTAGTATAAAATTCTGGCATGAAAGGTGATGGATGATATGCATTCCTTCAAGAAATGAGAGGCCTTGAATTTTTTATTTGTTGCTAATCCTGCCAAGACTGACTGCTTTAAAAGACTGAAATATTCACTCTTTAAATTTGGCATAAAGTGCCATCAGAACCCTCCTCATATTAAATTATGATGTTATATACTTTATATGCCCACCTTCTGTGCCAACATTTTCTCTATTGGTTTATCTAAAGCAATTAAGAATCATTAGGAACAGAGGCTGTTTATTAGAGCATCCAGGCTTCCGCCTCTTGTGTCTAAATTTCTGAGACACTGGTCAATGCTCCAAAATCCCAACAAGTCCTGTGTGTTTCCAGTTACCTGATATTGGCTTCCACCTCTCAGCTTGAAATCCTCCAAAAGCCTTTTTGTTGTCGCAGTCATTTCAGTGAGGTTCTGCAGACTTTGTTTTGATGTGAGGGACAGCTTGCAGGATTTTAGAGTTGTCAAATGTAATTGTGCAGAGCCAAAGACAAAATGACACTTCCTTTTATTTTTTTTCACCACTTCCCTGTGGTTCTTTGTTCTTGTTTTGTATTGGCCGTGAAAGCCACGGGGTTTATGTGGACTTGTTTGTGCAGCCGTGCTTTTTTTTTTTTTCCTCCTTACAGTTATTTTCATGTATTCCACAAAGACAACCCGCAGCTGGAAACGTCAATGACAGAAATGGAACGTGAGCATCAAAGTTGCACATATAAAGCGATGTTATTGAGCCAGTAGCCACCTGTTGACCTTGGTCCTAATAATAGAGGAGCGCGGCTGAATTATACAGATGAGGTGGACAGCTGGGCTGCATCAACCTTCTGGGTTTTACGGCTCCTCGGGGAAAAAACTTATTTGACTGCTAATCTTTTATGAAGTAAAACAGTCTAGGTGACATTTACATACTCTCTCCCAAGTCAATTAGGCTCATGATGTGGTGGTTGCCAATAACAGAGATTAGCCAAAGTCACCTCAGCGACTCAGAATGTGGCTCTTATCTAGTCTTGCTCTCAGAAGGTCATCGATTGCCACGATCCTTTTTTCCCAGTGTGCGAGCGCGCTCACATCTCTGTCCTTTGTGCTCCTCCAGACCTGCGGGAGATGGTGTTTGTCATCCAGAGTCAAAGCAACTCCTTCCATGTGAAGCAGGCAGAGCGACAGAGAGCAGATTTACTCCAGCAGGCGCATAGCCTCACCGAGGTAAGTTTCATTTATGCATCTCTTACACAATATAGGTCGAAAATAACCTCCCGTGTCAGGAAAGGTTTTCTCTAAATGTGTGTGTTTGCTATAGGTTCACTCTAAAAGCTGCCCAAACTGGTTGGTTTGCAAAAAAATATAATCATTTAAACGTCACAAATTTAGTTGCAATAAAAATGTTTTTGCTATTCGTGCAGATTTTACTCATGATTCCTGATGTTGCATGATAGCACGAAGAATTATTCATGGTAACCTTTGCGGTACCCTGCGTGTAAAGTGCATTTAAGTCCTGAACATGAACGCGACGTTTAAAATATGCAACGGTCTCGGCTCGCTGTGACGTGTGGTTACTTATAATTTTAGGTAATTAGGAAATCTTTCTGCTCTGCTCTGACGGATGGGAGGAACACAGAGTGTGAATTAGCTGCACTCGACTGTATGGTGCTGCAGTGGTGAGATAGAGGCAACGCAGGGGGCTTTTTCTATACTTTATTCGTTTGGGGAGGACCTGAGAGCTCCTTAATCCTGCTGACACTGCTTCCTAAAGACTGTGTGGGTAGACTGAACTTGGGTATCATTGGGACTAAGTTTACTTAACATCTCCTTGGAGACGGACTGCAGCTTGTCGATGTAAGCGCCATGGCCTTTTGTAGTGGCATACCAGGGTGGTGGGTTTTAAGCTCTTATAAGGTTTTTCTGCACCTTACAGTGATGTTGATTTACACAAAATATGTTTAAAAGGATTATTCACTTCCTTGTCTCATAAAAAGAAATTCAGTTACAGTCAAAAAAAACTTTTTTAAACACTTTTTTTTCCAAAATTCATGGACTTCCAAGACCTTAGAAAAACCACAAGCTTCCAAATAATAACTTTGTGTTCCACAGAAATAAGGAGCCACCTTTAATACCTCTGTTTAGGGATGAAACCTAAAGTCTGTGTCAGAGTCCAACAGCTTTTCCTTTGAGCTTCAGAACATCTTGTGTGTTTTTTAACATCTCCTTTTGGTTGTGACTCATCATTAGGCGACTGATCAAATGAAGTACTCAATGGCCTTAATGGTTTTTTAACCTCTCCAGTTTTGACACTAGAAATTGAGAGTAGTTTCTGGTGTTTTAATCAAAAATGCATAAAGGTTTCACACAAAGTTGCTTCATTTGATCATTTTTATTCCTTCTATGAACAAAAAAATCCCTCAAATTTGTTCTTATTGTTTTGGCCTCATGCATAACAGAAGCTGCTTTTTATACCAGACTTATGTCAGATTTATTTGCTTTTTGCAGATGATGCGACTTTAAAACATGAATTTAAACTCTTTAGCTCCTCGCCGCTGTAATAAAGCCTCTGAGCAGCGTTTGTTAGATCCACTGCCATCGTTAGGCCGACTGGGTCAGTGTGACATTTAGACTGCGGTGCATTAAACCACCGGCTCTTACGCTCTGCTGCTTTGCTGTCCTCCCAGTCTGCAACCCTCGCATACCTTCCCTGTCCTGTCCACACAATGGAAAATTCTCATTTCACTTTTTCAACCTGCTCTGCTGGTGTCTTAAAAAAAAAAGTCTGATTGCACTTTCTTGCCAAAGTCAGTCCCCTACTGTGAGAGTAGTCACACATCGCTTTGATTTTATTTATTTTATTTGCATAAACACTATATTTCAGGTGCATTACAGCTAGAAACATAATTTATTATTCCTTGTTTTTAAATAATTATAGATTATTGAATTGTTCCCATAAATATTTAGCATAGCACGCAGATCATTAAGCACATTTACCAGCAGAGCGTCTTTTCAGAGGCCTAGTTTCTGTATTATTTCAAAGAGAACTGCTTCCTGCTGAACAAATAGACTATTTTCTATTTCCTGCTGCATGTTTGGAGTCTGTGACCCCAGCCTAATTGGATAAGGGCTGTTTGTCTTCATACGGTTTAGAGTCATCCTTTAATAAAACCTTTCTTTTTTTATTTACTCATAGCGCTCACACACACGCCCACAAGCAATCTGTCTACTTTGAACAGGCAGCGTTTACAAACTTTACACAAAACTATTGCTGCGCACAACACCAGAAAAAATAGAGTCCAAAACGGTCGACGCGCCAACTTGGACAACAGCATTCCCTTACAGTGGTGTGAAAAAGTGTCCCCCCCCCCCCTTGCTGATTTGTATGTCTTCTAGTAATGAGTCTCTGTGGAGGAATTTTGTCCCTCTCTTCTTTACAGAGTTGTTTTAATTCAGACACATTAAAGGGGTTTCCAATATAAAACTGCCTGTTTGAGGTAAAAGGTAAAGAATTCTTCGAGGGTTTTCTAAAACAGCAGAATTTATGGTTTCAAAAGATTTCAGCAAGTCGTCCAGGTCCTGATGCAGCGTTCTTCACGATGGAGGAAGAAATAAAGAAAAGGAGGATAAAATCATAGAAAAAAAACAAAAAGGCCTGAAGTTTAGGATTTCAAACATAAGAAATGCAAAGTAACATCAAACTGTATTGTGTGGACACAGTCAGTGTTTACAGTGAGACCAGCGTCCTGAGCAGAAAGCGAGAGAGAGGAAAACATCAAAGCATGGCCGTAGATTTGGCATGGACTGAGGTGATGTGTCCCCACCAAAAACTCAATCCAAGGGTGCAGAAATAACGCTGCATCCCCGTCAAAAATAGTGCAGCCCAGCGGACCAGGTGCTGTGCACGGAGTCCGTGGACGGACCTGTGTCCGGGATAAGGAGGTATGTGTGTCTGGATCGACCTGCGTGAGCCCCTCGCCGCACCTGCTCTTGTTCTGAAAGAGGACTGGCCTTTGGGCATTTTGCCGGTGATGGTAACTTTGGACTGGTCCCCGGACAAAGACCAGGATGGATCACTTTAATCTGCACTTCCTGTTTCGGCGAACACTCGACCCCCCGTCCTGTCCTGGTCCCCACTAACGTCTAGAGCAAACCTACGGCATTGCGTCAAAGAGCCGAGACAGTTCATGTGCTCTCATTAAGCTCTACATATCTGTTAGGACTTATTCACTCTGTTATACACATGACTACAAGTTTAAAGTACATCCTGTTTTACTGATGTTTATACAGTAAAGAATCAGGAGTCACTGGATTTCTGCGTTTTATTCCTTTTTCTCCAAGAACAGACAAAGAGTTTGGATTGTCAAAGTTTTACTCAGGCAGGTCAAACACAGAGTCTCAGGTGAGTCTCTCATAAATCTCTACGTACGATTTTCATCACCTGAACAATAAAAAAGGACTCAAACATTCTGACATGTTATTCCCTGACAGAGCTGTAAAAGATCGGCCATTTTTTTTTCATATAAAGGCAAATGATTTGTAAAGGATTTCTAAAAAATAAGAACATTGACTCTTCTCGCTGTCAGTAGAGCACCGACAGAAAATAATGAAAAACCATTCACCCACAGATATCGCTTAAACATTGTCCTGCTATGAACTTTGTGCTGTGTGTTAATGTAACTGATAGATGATAAACTGTTGTAGTGTTTACTCTGTCTCACACACACACACACAGACAGAAAGAGGCTGCAGCTGTTAGAATGCGATCTCTTCTTTATTATTAAGTGTGAAAAATGTTCAGATGGTTTAAAGCAGCCTGTTTGTTAGATTTCATCCACATATTAACACATTTTGTGATCCTATCATTTGTTTAAGAGCAGCCTGGTGCTGTTCCGTAGCGACGACTGAATAAATATCCATCCATTTTACTCCGCTTATCCGAGGTCGGGTCGTGGAGGCAACAGCCGAAGCAAAGAAGCCCAGCTTCCCTCTCCCCAGCCACCTCGGCCAGCTCCTCCGGGGGGATCCTAAGGTGTTCCCAGAACAGCCGAGAAACATAGTCCCTCCAACGTGTCCTGGGTCTTCCTTTAGGTCTCCTGCCGGTTGGACGTACTCAGAACACCTCACCAGGGAGGCGTCCAGGAGGAATCTTTACCAGATGTCCGAGCCACCTCAACTGGCTCCTCTCAGTGTGAAGGAGCAGTGGATTTACTCTGAGCCCCTCCCGGATGACCGAGCTCCTCACCTTATCTCTAAGGGAAAGCTCAGACCCCCTACAGAGGAAACTCATTTTGGCCACTTGTATCTCGATCTTGTTATTTCGGTCACTACCCAAAGCTCACGACCATAGGTGAGGGTAGGAACGTAAATCGAGAGCTGTGACCGGTACAGCGCCTGTAGCACCAATCCTCCTATCGATCTCCCGCCTAATTTTTCCCTCATTCATCAACAAGACCCCAAGATACTTAAACTCCTCCACTTGGGGCAGGACCTCATCCCCGACCCTTCTTCCGGCTCAAGATCGTGGTCTCGGAATTGGAGGTGCCGATTCTCATCGACTGAATAAATAATGCCATCATAATTATGTGTGATTTGCAACACCGAAGGCTTTTTGATTCATTTCGTCATGTCATACAGCCCTACGTAGATCATGTACATCCGACTGCTCATGGAGGGTTAACTCTACCTAACATGAGCGTCGATACAAGTGTTGACCTTCCACTTAAACGTCTAGATTCTCTTAGAACTATTCACCATTTAACTTCATTTACACTGCTGCTCAGAGTGTGTGCGTTGTGTTTTTCAGAACCCGCCGGTGGTTTTGTTTCTTCACAGTTTGTCAGATCACGAAGGCGATTGGAGCGTTCTTCCCCTGCTGCCTCAGTAAGTTTCCTCTAACGTCTGAGGTTTTTCCTCGTTTTCCCTTTAGGGTTCATCATGTGAACAAAATATTAGAAGAGTTTAATGTTTTTAATTAGGATTGGATGAGAGCGTGTTTACTACGTGTGTTGTGAAATCATTACACATGCAATGGTCGTGATTGATCGTGTCACATCTTCTCAGTGTGGCGGTAAGTGTGAGAATCAGCCTATTAGTGCGTTAATCAGCGTGATAATGCATTAGCAGCTGTCTGCGTCGTCTTCGGAGCAATGCAGAATGTTTTCCTGTTGTCATCCAAAGTAAACATTCTTGGATCAGTGAAGTCACATCGTTTTGCTTATATGGCTGTTTACTGCAGTCTGAGTATCGTTGCTCTGTCTGTCTTTTTGAATAATCTTTGTAGCTGCTTTGATCTGACTGAGCTGAACGGAGACGTCAGATTGTCCTTTCGGTTATTGCTGTTCTGCTTGTCCATGTTTTATTTTGTAACTTTAGTTTTTCATGATGCTTTATTTCTGAATGTGCATCCTCAGCTTGTCCCGCTCCTTTGGGAAGAACTCCTCCTGGATCGTATTCCTAGAGGAGGAGACGAACGTGAACGCGGTTTCTTTACTCCAAGTCTTGGCTAAATTTGACAAGGATAAAGTAAGTCTGGGTTTTTTTTCTATAAATCTTTATCTTGTTCTGTCTTTCTTTGCCTGAATCACAATCAGGACCAGAGCGTCCTGATTTTCCCCGATCATTTCCTGAATTAGACGGTACAGAATCACGCAGGCTCCAGATCCTCTGCATCTGTTCAGCTCCACCGAGCCGCACCAGCTCCAGTCATCTCCTGTCAGACGCGTCACTCCGGTCTCAGCTCGACACATCCTTTAAACCCTGTTCTCTCACGACTCCTGTAATGCTTCACCTACATGTGTTGATAGATTTGTTGTGATAAATGCTCAGTAAACCCAGCAAGAAAACAATAAGCTAATGTTGCAAAAGTGCATGTTTAATAAGAGCAAAATGTTATATTTGAATAACTTCTTGCTTTTTTATTTTGCTGGTTGCACTTGTCAACAAGCTGAAACATCAGCAAAAATTATGCTATAATTAAAGTTTGATGTTAATCCAACAGGAATTAATAATCTTGTGTTGCTAACAGCAACAGCAGAGGCTCTGCTGTGGTTTTACTGACTCTGCTTGATATTTTATTTCTCAGGAAAGAATATATTTTGGTATTGTATGCATAAACAAGTTCATTTTGAGGAGAGACAAAAGTACACAACATCCTGATGACTTGATTCATTACAACATGCCCTGAAGCTAAATATTCTCTCCTGAGTGTTACAGCTCACCGCGGTCAGAGTCAGTCTGGGTTGAAAAAGGCAAAGGAAGTTTTCATTTCTGAATATTTTAAGTGAATCCTGCTCACAGAAGCAAATACTTTAAATAAATCAGACATTTAAATATGAATTTATAGGAAAATGTTTTTACTAAAGCTGTTAGAATCTAAATAAACCAGGGTTGTGTCATGTCACAATGTCTCCATGTTAATATCTATAGGGGTGTTGGAAAATATCATATATCACGATATTTTCTGTCCCGATATTATATCGATATTGCGCTATCCGTATCGCGATGTTTTGCTGTATCGAAACGTAGGTACCTTCTTCGTTCCAGTGGATCAACTAGATCTAGTAATAAAACTAGATGTGTTATAGGGCTGCAGCTATCCAGTATTTTTGTAATCGAGTACTCTATCGAATCTTTTATCGATTAATCGAGTACTCTAATAAATTACTTGTATGTATGTATATATACATGAATATACATACATATACAGTAAATATATATGTATGTATGTATAAATTACATATTTTATGAAGTTCATCATGTCTTCTTTTTATGTTACTACCTGAGCAGTGGGTCGAAACATGTCAAGCAAAAGGTAAATAAGATTTACCAAATATTACATGTCTGCATTAAAAGAACCTTAACTAGTAACGTATAAATTACATGTACAATGTGTAAATCTGAGAGAAAATAACAAAGTATTAAACATTTTTTAAATAAGTATATATAAAGTTTATAAACCATGGTTTTGTGGCATATAAGTGCATTTACTATTATTACCGGTATTTATTGCTTACCTTGGAACTTTCTTCCCCTCACACACCTTTTTTTCAGTCAGACTGAAGTGACAGCGCTGCAGCTCGCAAGTTAATTCCATACGCGATGCGTGGCTTCGACTAATTGCTGGAATGCCTGTTTTTCACGGCACAAATCTCATTGCATATGTTTCATTTTGCTCTGTTCCCATTTACCTTTCCAAAATGCGGCCAAACTTTTGAGTTTTTCGGAATTTTTTTACCCGAAACTCGCTACGCTGTTCTGACAGGGAGGGGAGGGGCTATCTGCTCCTCCATCTCACCTGTGTCTCCACCCATGTAGCTGCGCAGGTGGCTAAATGAAGCATCTCATTTTCAGGGACATTTTATAGTAAAAGTACCAAAGTCGGCACCGTGCTTTTCGCTACCGGTACCTACCAACATCTTTCGGTCTTTTCCGGTCTAGTACTAGTAGTACTAGTACGGTCTAGTTGTCCACCATGGCTTAAGAGAAAGTTAAGTATTCGCTACTTGCGTGTGCATTCAGTGCAGTGTCTATGTGCGTCACTTATTTCGGTCCGGGTGAAACATGACCCCGGGCGATTGCAAAGCCATGAATTAATTAAATATGAATTAAATGAAGCCTCGAGGCAGAGAATTTGCCTTCAGGCTTTTTTGTACTCGAATTAATCGAGGTACTCGAGGAATCGTTTCAGCCCTAGTTATGTATGAAAAAGTTTTTAGAATGCTGTGACAGGTTTTCTACTTAAATTATGTTTTAAAAATCAAAATATATGGTCTTACTCGTAGTATCGCGTTATATCGTAATATATATCCCATCGTCTGTCCTGTATCGCGATACATATCATATCGCCAGATTCTTGCCAATACATACCGCTAATATATGATATTATTGAGTGTGATAAAAAATAATAGGAAAAACACTCGTTGACACTAATATATACTGAGAAGAAATTAATATGGATACCTGCATGCTAACACACACACACACACACACACATATATATAATTAATTAAATTTATTTTGAATATGTACATCACAAAAAGAAAAGAAAGAAAAGAATTCATAGGGTGCATGATTCATGTAAATCAAGGTGTTCGAAAACATAAGCTGAGTCCTCCTTTACAGTTATACTAGCACAGACTCAGAGCTCGGAAGTTTCAGATTTTTTGATTTCGATGATGATTTTAACACATTAAAAATCAGTCAGAAGAAAAAACAACTTTTTAAATTTGTTTCCCAGTTTTGAGATCAAACCTATAACTGTTAACATCGAGATATAAATCAAAATGTTGATTTAAAGGATTTAAATTATTGCTTTTTTCGTAGGTTTGTTTTCTTGTACTTAAATTTTTAATCATTTTTATTATCTGGTAAAACTCACGCTGCTGCCTGAGACACAAAGAATGTATTTATAGGTTGTTTACTACTAATACGTACTACCACATCATGATTATGTGCTAAAAGAGGAATCTTTTTCTTTTTTTTGTAACATAACACATACGGTAAATCTTACTGATTGCAACAGTGCAAGTTTGCTTTTTCATTTTCCTTTTATTCCTAAAATATTCACTTTATTCTCATCAGTTTGACTTTATTTTCAAAACTGTGAGAAAAACATCCTCAATTTATCTTCTAGATTTCTGAGGTGAAATCATTTTATTCATTTTATTAGATGATTAGATCTTGATTGAGACAATATATGTGGACTATTGAAAATGAAACCTGGACCTTCTAGGAATGACATCATCAAAATGTTTCAGTCCTAAACATCAGGTTTTACTGGAAAAAGAAGGGCTTTGTTTCAGATGTTTGTTTAAATCTTTCCTTTCAGGTCTAAATTCCATCATTTGACTACGTTGCTACATTACCTGCTTCAGTTCAAGTATTTTACTATAGAACCACTATCATAATTCAAAATCTATTCATAAATCAATGATGCTTTGACCCAAAACATGACACTACCACCGCCATGTTTTACAGTTAGAAAAGTATCATTGCTCAAATTTCCTTCTAACTTAAAACTTTAGGATTATTTTGGTGTTTTTGTGTTTATTTGGGTTGACTACATCTCCTTTTAGAACCACTGTGTCTCAGTTGTTCAGAGACGGATACAATTCTAAAGACGTTTTTTACTCCAGATATGTCAAACATCAGAGCCTTAGCTGCTACAAAATCTGGCGTGTTCAAACTTTGTTGTATCAGAAACTCTCATTATTTCCCCTGCCAGTAACAAACCTACTCGCTGGAAATGATTTCAAAGGTTTTCTAGCAAAGTGTAGCGTGAAGACGTAATTAGAGCAGAAGCCCAAATGTTTCTCTGTTTGAAAGATGAGATGTTTATATAAAAAGTTTTTTTTTTTTTTTTCTTTGACGTATTGAAATGTGTTTCTGAAATTAACTATCAGGAGTGGTTTCTGGGTAAACCCCTCCACGACGAGGAGTCGACCATCATTCATCACTACGCCTTTGCAGAGAATCCCTCCATCTTCAAATATCCAGACTTCGCTGCTGCCTGGGCTTTGAGCGTCCCTCTAGTTGTTCGGTGCGTATCAGAAATAAATCTGTCTGTCAGGAAAACAAGTTATTAATTTCACATCATTCAGGGTTTCATAGTTTGATATTATTTCTGATGTGATATTTCAGGCTTGCAAACAAAGTGAGAGACGAGCCTCTGAAATCTGACTTCACTATAGACCTGAAACACGAGGTAAGACGATAACACACCTTGTTTTTTAAAGTTTGGCTAGTTTTGTTCCCCGGACTGAAGTCGGTGTGAACCTGCTACTGTTTAATCTGTCTGCACGAAAAAAGAGCAACGCATAAAAGCATCTAACCTTGAAGTAAAATCTCATTACTTTGGAGAATTGTCACAGTGCAGCGTTGAAAGTTTGTTTCTTTTTATCGCTGAAATTCAGTGAGGGATGCATCGTGGGATTTTGTTGAGTACACACGCAACATCAGACTTATCAGGCTCATTCGGAACTAGCTGCTTCTGTTTGAGATAACCTGACGTATTTCCATGAGTTTTAATTTGAAAAAAAAAAAAGCGCTTTTTTTCAGTAGAGAAGCTGCAGCTCTGAATTTTAAGAGGATTTAAAACTATATATCTGACTTTTGCATTGTGTCATTCTATTTTCTTTTGGTTTATTTGATGTTTTGTTGAGTCATTTTGATCTAAAGCTCCTTTTTGTCTTTGCAGAATCTTAAATCCTAAAAGAATTTAGTCTTTATTAATACAATCCTACATTTATAATGATCTGTTTACCCATATTTCTATTTTTCATTACATTTCTTTACATTAAATATGCTCAATTTAATATTTAATGTAAAAATTCTGTATTTTTTTTATTAAATAATAGAGAAATGACCACATTTTGTAATTTTGAACTCATGTCTGAAACATTCCCTTCTGTTTTGAGCTCATTAACCTGATTAGATCCTTTTATTATGGTTGCAGATTGCTTTGTATATCTGGGACAATGGGAAAGGCCTCCGTCTCACCGCCGTTCCTGAATTGTGCACCGAGCCGGAGGACGCTCCTCGTGCTCGGCACTGTGCAACCACTCTGAGCAAAGAGCCTCCAGCGTGTGTGAGTGTCCACTCTGTGCGCAAATTAGTTTGATTGTCCTCAAATCCCAGGAAATGGAAGAGAAACAAAGTTAAACGACCACATAAAATCAAGAGGGGCGAGCTTCCCGTTCCAGTGACCATTCAGTCTGTTGAGCAGCAACAACTCAAAGTGAGGTTGGACCTGCCTTTAATTCCCACCCACTAGAACACCACGCATTAGCCAAAAAAGACAGAAATCTTGTTTTGTTTTGCCAAATTAAATTTAGTTGTTCGCCGAGATCGAAATTGTCCCCTGTTGCTAAGCAACATCCTCTTGCGTTGTTCCCAGGTACTTTTTTTCCTTCTTTTATCTGAAAGCTTATGCTTTTCATTATTAATTAATACTATTTAGGATTAGGCCTAAAGAAGCAGAGTTTAGCTGATCTTCTTTTGTTAGATTTATCCATGCAGGAAAAAGGAAATTTAAATTATGTAAATTCATCCATTCCTGAGAATGAAACGACTCCTGCTGTGGAGTTTCACATAGAACGACTCTTAAAGCCCAAACCATTAAACAACACAGTGCATACATTATTTATCTATAAAGGACATTAGTGTCTCACTGGGAGATGCTTTCCTCTGGATGTTGGAGTTGTCGCCACCAGTTTTTTTTTTTTTGTTAAAAGTTTCTCAAAAAGCTTTGTTGCAACATTAAAACTTATTAGCATCTCAGCTAGTGTGCATCTTGTATGTAATGTAAATTGTACAATTAAAAATTTTTGAAAGAATTAAATAAAATGTTTTTAAATTAAAGCCTTTTTCATAAAAACTGGGAACTCCTGGGTGCAATGGAAACAGGCATTAAAAATAGATAATAGACTTCGATATTTATTTGCAGCACAAGCAACAGCAGCTGTTTCCAGAGACTCTTAATCCTAAATATTTCTGCCGGATTAATCGTGTAGCAGGAAACGAATGATGCTGTAAAGGTTTATAAAACACAAGTTCATCCATAGTGGGTCCAGTCGATCTTGATCTAACGGCTTCCCTCTGAACTTATAGTAGAACAGACAGAATGCATGTTCTTATTAATTATTTATTATAAACTTCACGTTCCTGCTGTGACAGCTTTCCTGTGGGCGGCTTTAGCGTGACGTAGTCCCGTTCCATTTGATTCCTAATGTAAATTCCACTTTCCTTTGGTGAAGAATGGACTCTAAAACATTCATTTTCCTTTTTATTAGTGGTTTTGTTTTTCGTTGTTGGGGAAAACGTTTCAAGCAAAGAGGTTTGAAAAATACCGTATTTACCAGAATATAGGACGACCCCGATTATAAGACGACCCCCTATTTCCAAAACTAATCTTCAGAAAAAAGACCAAATTCACTTTTTAAAGAAATTATTTTTAATGAAATTTTGAGAAAGTAATTTAAATAATACCTTAATTATAGATTGCTTTAATATTAGCCTATTAATCAGGGGTTTAAGTTCTCTGTCGTGGCGACAGATTTCCGTCATTTAGAGAAAAATAGAATAAAGTCCCAACAAATCTCTTTCTCAATTTTTCTTCTCGCGCCCTCTCTTGGGCTCAGGAGGGGACGTGTCTGCACCAATAACTCGATCTAAGGGTGCAGAAATAGCGCCGCATCCCCACCAATCATACGTGCTGCACCAGCCCAGCAGACCGAGGTTCTGTACAGATGTGCGAGGACGTCAGGGGAAGGAGGCGTGTCTGGATCGACCGACGCGAGCCCTCCACCTGGATAATACTGAGCCGCTGGCACCTGGCCTGGGTCTGGAAGTGGACCGGGCTGGGCTGGCCGTCGGGTATCTTAATCCCCGCTGGGCCTGTAACTTTGGGCCGGTAGCGAACGGAGCTGCGCTTCCTGTTGCTGCCGTCTTTACAAAAAGCCTGCGCCCCCTGCTGTTGTGGTCGTGTAATGACCCCAAACAACTATCAGCATGTGTCACGGGTTAGACCCCGATTATAAGACGACCTCACGTTTTTTACATTATTTTTAACGAAAAAACCTCATCCTATAGTCAGGTTAATATGGTAGCTTCTTTTATCAGGCAGCCATTTTACACCAATGGCTTCAACACGGTCTACAGGGACAAAGTGTCGGCTTCTTAATGGAAATTTTAAAAATAACGTTTTTATTTAGTACATGAACACTAAAGTACACGACAGCATCTCGGTCTGTTTGTGCTTTTTTACTTTAATTATCCTGCAGATGCTACCTCTGGAAATATGTCACCTGTTGTCATCAGTTTCTGGAGAAAAAGTGAGAAAAAGATCAGTTGTCTTATTTTGGAAGCAGGTTTTTATTTATTTATTATGAATCAATTAAAAGAGAATTAATGGAGAAATTAGTGTTTTTCATCTTCAAGCAAAAGTAAATATTTGAGGATAAATTTCAGAAACCAGAGTTTCCATTTGCTACTTAGTGTGTAGTGACGCTCCTCCGGTGTCACTTATGATCAGGCCTAAAGCTGAGTGTGGAGAAGTGAAAGTTTTCCTTCAGCGGGGATGTGACTGACTAAATAAGGCGAGTTATATTAAGGATGCAAAAACCGCCGCTGAAGGTGTCCCTATTCTAATTTTTCATCCTCCCCTCTGAGACATTTTTGACAGAAAAAAAAAAAATTCTATCTAAACTCCATTTGTTATTCAGACCACGCGCTCATGCTGCATGTGCAATTCTGGTCTCGGGTCTGGTGCATGTTTGCTATCACCTCCTTTATTGACATCTCTGTCCTCATAAAACGACATTTATTTTAAACCCACTCAAGCAGCCGCCGACGTCACAGGTTTNGCATAAAAGCATCTAACCTTGAAGTAAAATCTCATTACTTTGGAGAATTGTCACAGTGCAGCGTTGAAAGTTTGTTTCTTTTTATCGCTGAAATTCAGTGAGGGATGCATCGTGGGATTTTGTTGAGTACACACGCAACATCAGACTTATCAGGCTCATTCGGAACTAGCTGCTTCTGTTTGAGATAACCTGACGTATTTCCATGAGTTTTAATTTGAAAAAAAAAAAAGCGCTTTTTTTCAGTAGAGAAGCTGCAGCTCTGAATTTTAAGAGGATTTAAAACTATATATCTGACTTTTGCATTGTGTCATTCTATTTTCTTTTGGTTTATTTGATGTTTTGTTGAGTCATTTTGATCTAAAGCTCCTTTTTGTCTTTGCAGAATCTTAAATCCTAAAAGAATTTAGTCTTTATTAATACAATCCTACATTTATAATGATCTGTTTACCCATATTTCTATTTTTCATTACATTTCTTTACATTAAATATGCTCAATTTAATATTTAATGTAAAAATTCTGTATTTTTTTTATTAAATAATAGAGAAATGACCACATTTTGTAATTTTGAACTCATGTCTGAAACATTCCCTTCTGTTTTGAGCTCATTAACCTGATTAGATCCTTTTATTATGGTTGCAGATTGCTTTGTATATCTGGGACAATGGGAAAGGCCTCCGTCTCACCGCCGTTCCTGAATTGTGCACCGAGCCGGAGGACGCTCCTCGTGCTCGGCACTGTGCAACCACTCTGAGCAAAGAGCCTCCAGCGTGTGTGAGTGTCCACTCTGTGCGCAAATTAGTTTGATTGTCCTCAAATCCCAGGAAATGGAAGAGAAACAAAGTTAAACGACCACATAAAATCAAGAGGGGCGAGCTTCCCGTTCCAGTGACCATTCAGTCTGTTGAGCAGCAACAACTCAAAGTGAGGTTGGACCTGCCTTTAATTCCCACCCACTAGAACACCACGCATTAGCCAAAAAAGACAGAAATCTTGTTTTGTTTTGCCAAATTAAATTTAGTTGTTCGCCGAGATCGAAATTGTCCCCTGTTGCTAAGCAACATCCTCTTGCGTTGTTCCCAGGTACTTTTTTTCCTTCTTTTATCTGAAAGCTTATGCTTTTCATTATTAATTAATACTATTTAGGATTAGGCCTAAAGAAGCAGAGTTTAGCTGATCTTCTTTTGTTAGATTTATCCATGCAGGAAAAAGGAAATTTAAATTATGTAAATTCATCCATTCCTGAGAATGAAACGACTCCTGCTGTGGAGTTTCACATAGAACGACTCTTAAAGCCCAAACCATTAAACAACACAGTGCATACATTATTTATCTATAAAGGACATTAGTGTCTCACTGGGAGATGCTTTCCTCTGGATGTTGGAGTTGTCGCCACCAGTTTTTTTTTTTTTGTTAAAAGTTTCTCAAAAAGCTTTGTTGCAACATTAAAACTTATTAGCATCTCAGCTAGTGTGCATCTTGTATGTAATGTAAATTGTACAATTAAAAATTTTTGAAAGAATTAAATAAAATGTTTTTAAATTAAAGCCTTTTTCATAAAAACTGGGAACTCCTGGGTGCAATGGAAACAGGCATTAAAAATAGATAATAGACTTCGATATTTATTTGCAGCACAAGCAACAGCAGCTGTTTCCAGAGACTCTTAATCCTAAATATTTCTGCCGGATTAATCGTGTAGCAGGAAACGAATGATGCTGTAAAGGTTTATAAAACACAAGTTCATCCATAGTGGGTCCAGTCGATCTTGATCTAACGGCTTCCCTCTGAACTTATAGTAGAACAGACAGAATGCATGTTCTTATTAATTATTTATTATAAACTTCACGTTCCTGCTGTGACAGCTTTCCTGTGGGCGGCTTTAGCGTGACGTAGTCCCGTTCCATTTGATTCCTAATGTAAATTCCACTTTCCTTTGGTGAAGAATGGACTCTAAAACATTCATTTTCCTTTTTATTAGTGGTTTTGTTTTTCGTTGTTGGGGAAAACGTTTCAAGCAAAGAGGTTTGAAAAATACCGTATTTACCAGAATATAGGACGACCCCGATTATAAGACGACCCCCTATTTCCAAAACTAATCTTCAGAAAAAAGACCAAATTCACTTTTTAAAGAAATTATTTTTAATGAAATTTTGAGAAAGTAATTTAAATAATACCTTAATTATAGATTGCTTTAATATTAGCCTATTAATCAGGGGTTTAAGTTCTCTGTCGTGGCGACAGATTTCCGTCATTTAGAGAAAAATAGAATAAAGTCCCAACAAATCTCTTTCTCAATTTTTCTTCTCGCGCCCTCTCTTGGGCTCAGGAGGGGACGTGTCTGCACCAATAACTCGATCTAAGGGTGCAGAAATAGCGCCGCATCCCCACCAATCATACGTGCTGCACCAGCCCAGCAGACCGAGGTTCTGTACAGATGTGCGAGGACGTCAGGGGAAGGAGGCGTGTCTGGATCGACCGACGCGAGCCCTCCACCTGGATAATACTGAGCCGCTGGCACCTGGCCTGGGTCTGGAAGTGGACCGGGCTGGGCTGGCCGTCGGGTATCTTAATCCCCGCTGGGCCTGTAACTTTGGGCCGGTAGCGAACGGAGCTGCGCTTCCTGTTGCTGCCGTCTTTACAAAAAGCCTGCGCCCCCTGCTGTTGTGGTCGTGTAATGACCCCAAACAACTATCAGCATGTGTCACGGGTTAGACCCCGATTATAAGACGACCTCACGTTTTTTACATTATTTTTAACGAAAAAACCTCATCCTATAGTCAGGTTAATATGGTAGCTTCTTTTATCAGGCAGCCATTTTACACCAATGGCTTCAACACGGTCTACAGGGACAAAGTGTCGGCTTCTTAATGGAAATTTTAAAAATAACGTTTTTATTTAGTACATGAACACTAAAGTACACGACAGCATCTCGGTCTGTTTGTGCTTTTTTACTTTAATTATCCTGCAGATGCTACCTCTGGAAATATGTCACCTGTTGTCATCAGTTTCTGGAGAAAAAGTGAGAAAAAGATCAGTTGTCTTATTTTGGAAGCAGGTTTTTATTTATTTATTATGAATCAATTAAAAGAGAATTAATGGAGAAATTAGTGTTTTTCATCTTCAAGCAAAAGTAAATATTTGAGGATAAATTTCAGAAACCAGAGTTTCCATTTGCTACTTAGTGTGTAGTGACGCTCCTCCGGTGTCACTTATGATCAGGCCTAAAGCTGAGTGTGGAGAAGTGAAAGTTTTCCTTCAGCGGGGATGTGACTGACTAAATAAGGCGAGTTATATTAAGGATGCAAAAACCGCCGCTGAAGGTGTCCCTATTCTAATTTTTCATCCTCCCCTCTGAGACATTTTTGACAGAAAAAAAAAAAATTCTATCTAAACTCCATTTGTTATTCAGACNGTATAAGAGACAGGTTTTGAGCTCATTAACCTGATTAGATCCTTTTATTATGGTTGCAGATTGCTTTGTATATCTGGGACAATGGGAAAGGCCTCCGTCTCACCGCCGTTCCTGAATTGTGCACCGAGCCGGAGGACGCTCCTCGTGCTCGGCACTGTGCAACCACTCTGAGCAAAGAGCCTCCAGCGTGTGTGAGTGTCCACTCTGTGCGCAAATTAGTTTGATTGTCCTCAAATCCCAGGAAATGGAAGAGAAACAAAGTTAAACGACCACATAAAATCAAGAGGGGCGAGCTTCCCGTTCCAGTGACCATTCAGTCTGTTGAGCAGCAACAACTCAAAGTGAGGTTGGACCTGCCTTTAATTCCCACCCACTAGAACACCACGCATTAGCCAAAAAAGACAGAAATCTTGTTTTGTTTTGCCAAATTAAATTTAGTTGTTCGCCGAGATCGAAATTGTCCCCTGTTGCTAAGCAACATCCTCTTGCGTTGTTCCCAGGTACTTTTTTTCCTTCTTTTATCTGAAAGCTTATGCTTTTCATTATTAATTAATACTATTTAGGATTAGGCCTAAAGAAGCAGAGTTTAGCTGATCTTCTTTTGTTAGATTTATCCATGCAGGAAAAAGGAAATTTAAATTATGTAAATTCATCCATTCCTGAGAATGAAACGACTCCTGCTGTGGAGTTTCACATAGAACGACTCTTAAAGCCCAAACCATTAAACAACACAGTGCATACATTATTTATCTATAAAGGACATTAGTGTCTCACTGGGAGATGCTTTCCTCTGGATGTTGGAGTTGTCGCCACCAGTTTTTTTTTTTTTGTTAAAAGTTTCTCAAAAAGCTTTGTTGCAACATTAAAACTTATTAGCATCTCAGCTAGTGTGCATCTTGTATGTAATGTAAATTGTACAATTAAAAATTTTTGAAAGAATTAAATAAAATGTTTTTAAATTAAAGCCTTTTTCATAAAAACTGGGAACTCCTGGGTGCAATGGAAACAGGCATTAAAAATAGATAATAGACTTCGATATTTATTTGCAGCACAAGCAACAGCAGCTGTTTCCAGAGACTCTTAATCCTAAATATTTCTGCCGGATTAATCGTGTAGCAGGAAACGAATGATGCTGTAAAGGTTTATAAAACACAAGTTCATCCATAGTGGGTCCAGTCGATCTTGATCTAACGGCTTCCCTCTGAACTTATAGTAGAACAGACAGAATGCATGTTCTTATTAATTATTTATTATAAACTTCACGTTCCTGCTGTGACAGCTTTCCTGTGGGCGGCTTTAGCGTGACGTAGTCCCGTTCCATTTGATTCCTAATGTAAATTCCACTTTCCTTTGGTGAAGAATGGACTCTAAAACATTCATTTTCCTTTTTATTAGTGGTTTTGTTTTTCGTTGTTGGGGAAAACGTTTCAAGCAAAGAGGTTTGAAAAATACCGTATTTACCAGAATATAGGACGACCCCGATTATAAGACGACCCCCTATTTCCAAAACTAATCTTCAGAAAAAAGACCAAATTCACTTTTTAAAGAAATTATTTTTAATGAAATTTTGAGAAAGTAATTTAAATAATACCTTAATTATAGATTGCTTTAATATTAGCCTATTAATCAGGGGTTTAAGTTCTCTGTCGTGGCGACAGATTTCCGTCATTTAGAGAAAAATAGAATAAAGTCCCAACAAATCTCTTTCTCAATTTTTCTTCTCGCGCCCTCTCTTGGGCTCAGGAGGGGACGTGTCTGCACCAATAACTCGATCTAAGGGTGCAGAAATAGCGCCGCATCCCCACCAATCATACGTGCTGCACCAGCCCAGCAGACCGAGGTTCTGTACAGATGTGCGAGGACGTCAGGGGAAGGAGGCGTGTCTGGATCGACCGACGCGAGCCCTCCACCTGGATAATACTGAGCCGCTGGCACCTGGCCTGGGTCTGGAAGTGGACCGGGCTGGGCTGGCCGTCGGGTATCTTAATCCCCGCTGGGCCTGTAACTTTGGGCCGGTAGCGAACGGAGCTGCGCTTCCTGTTGCTGCCGTCTTTACAAAAAGCCTGCGCCCCCTGCTGTTGTGGTCGTGTAATGACCCCAAACAACTATCAGCATGTGTCACGGGTTAGACCCCGATTATAAGACGACCTCACGTTTTTTACATTATTTTTAACGAAAAAACCTCATCCTATAGTCAGGTTAATATGGTAGCTTCTTTTATCAGGCAGCCATTTTACACCAATGGCTTCAACACGGTCTACAGGGACAAAGTGTCGGCTTCTTAATGGAAATTTTAAAAATAACGTTTTTATTTAGTACATGAACACTAAAGTACACGACAGCATCTCGGTCTGTTTGTGCTTTTTTACTTTAATTATCCTGCAGATGCTACCTCTGGAAATATGTCACCTGTTGTCATCAGTTTCTGGAGAAAAAGTGAGAAAAAGATCAGTTGTCTTATTTTGGAAGCAGGTTTTTATTTATTTATTATGAATCAATTAAAAGAGAATTAATGGAGAAATTAGTGTTTTTCATCTTCAAGCAAAAGTAAATATTTGAGGATAAATTTCAGAAACCAGAGTTTCCATTTGCTACTTAGTGTGTAGTGACGCTCCTCCGGTGTCACTTATGATCAGGCCTAAAGCTGAGTGTGGAGAAGTGAAAGTTTTCCTTCAGCGGGGATGTGACTGACTAAATAAGGCGAGTTATATTAAGGATGCAAAAACCGCCGCTGAAGGTGTCCCTATTCTAATTTTTCATCCTCCCCTCTGAGACATTTTTGACAGAAAAAAAAAAAATTCTATCTAAACTCCATTTGTTATTCAGACCACGCGCTCATGCTGCATGTGCAATTCTGGTCTCGGGTCTGGTGCATGTTTGCTATCACCTCCTTTATTGACATCTCTGTCCTCATAAAACGACATTTATTTTAAACCCACTCAAGCAGCCGCCGACGTCACAGGTTTAATATCTATTCAGGGAGAAGTTTCCATTAAAAACCAGACGGTGGCATATCGTAATTGGACTTTTTCCACAATAGTTGTCTGGCAAATTGCCAGCTGGAGCCAGAATCGCATCTGGCTCCAGTGTCGACAAAAGAATCAAGAGCCTCAGGAGGCAGATTCCAGGAGGCGAAGGACAACGGTCAGAGTGGGGACGGCAGTAAAACCTGTCCTTTATGGTTTTAGACAACAGCGCAGTACTAGAATGTGGGTGAAGGTTTGAGGTCTTCAAAACATCCTAACTAATAATAACAATGGGTTTTTGTGTCTTTAAAATTAATCTGAAGTCAAACCCTGATGATGTTTATGGTTGTTTACTAACTGATAATGGATTGATGTTATTTATTCAAATTATTCAAATGTGTCTCCAGTTTGCAGCATTCAGAGATCTAGAAGATTATTGTTCTTTATAATAAAAGTTTAGGCTTCATTTTGACACATGAGTCTGTTATCGTGCAGAACACCTTTATTTATTCTTTATGGAAAGAGATGGTGAGTTCAGCAGCAGATATGTTTAAGGTTGTTATTAAAGTGTTTCTTCTTTATGAGGTTTCTGATTTACAGATTCTATTTTTAGTAATACTTTTCGTTTGAAGAAAGCAGAAAATAAAAGACGTAAATGTTGTGGCAACTTTAACGGCACAAACTGTTGTTTTCTGGTTCTTGTTTATGGAATATGGGATTTTGGGGGGAGGATATCAGGATTTATTATCTCTAACAATCATTTTAATATTATGCAAAACAAAACAACTCACCAGTCTAAAACACTTCATGAAAGTTAAACTGATGTCCTCAACTTGACACCTTTTGAGATCAGTTTGTTTTCGGTTTACAAAAATATGTTTCCTAAAGCAAAGTTTTGTGTGCTTTTTTTAAAAAAAGTATTCAGATATGTCTTATTTTATATTAAAATTGTATCTTTTTTCTAGTTTTTGCTCTTTTTAAGATTCCAGATTCATTGGTTGCAATAAAAACAAAAAACAAACAGAGTCAGATTTCAACATTTCCACTTGCCACCCAGATTTAGAGCGTTCTAACATCGATGTGGAGTCGGTGTTTGTCTTATTTCATAAGTGACGTGTGTCCATTCTTTGATTGTGTCTCTTTTATGAAAGGGGGAGCCTGTAAGAAGAGACGACGTGTTTGTTGCTGTGAAAACCTGTAGGAAGTTTCACAGTGAAAGAGGTGAGTCACCTCCCACTCCCACAGTCGCTCCATTTTCCTGTAAACAGAACTCGTTTCTGTCCTGCTGTTTTTCAGTAATGGATTTATTTCACCTCTGACATGCGGCTGTACGACTGCATCTTCTTATTATTATACTGAGATTTTTGACTAAATGATTCCACCATTGTGTCTTCAGGGCTTTAATAGCATGGAGAGTTAAGGCGTGCTGTGAAGTGCTTGATTCTGTGCTTCACTTAAAGCTTTAAATGCACAATCATCCACTTACTGGCACTCTCAGTCCACCGTCAGGCTTTTCACAGTTAGTCTGCTGCTTTTAATTTGATGAAAACGCGGTGGGTTAAGTCAATAGATCAAAAGGCAGATTCATTACAGAGGGATCAAATGAAATATGTGCTACATTTCAAGGGAGTTTCTCAACTGTAATTTCACTAATTACCTTAATTATACGTCCCTCTTTCAAGCTGCTATTATGATGTTGAAATATAAGCAGAATAAAAAGTGTTTTTGGATTTATATATGAGATGTTATCTATATAGGAAGACATATGACTTTTAGTCATTTTCATGATATGATCATGAAGTTGTTTATTAATCTCCGTGAAGCTTGGATGAATGTTTTCTCCCTTTTTAAAATCTACTTTTACTTAGATGTTTGGTTACTTTCTTTCTTTTCTTTTTCACTTTTTAACCTCAGCGACCTGCACAATCTCACACCTTTTAAATGTCGTCTCTCGAGTTTATAAAATAATGAGTCTGTTGGGTCGGTGGGTGAAAAATTATAAATCATCGCTGAAATAAAAAAAGATCAACTTTACACAACAAGTGACAGAATTAGTGTTAACTAGTTGGATCGATTAGTGATTAGTCACCTTTTCCTATAACTTTTACGGATCTTGAATCAGTGGATTGATAACAGTATCCCCTCCAATCGTCTGCTGTTTGTAATCACTCTGGTTCTGAGGTGCTTGGTGGATTGGATGCTGGCTCTTTCCTACAGTAATAAGGGGGAAAGCAACACATATTTTTACACTTTATTTTCCACAGTCAGGGGCCTCAGTAGCATGTAGATCCATATGCAGTTCGACTCCTTTTGGCAGCACTAGAAGCTCTAAACAAGAGCAAAGACCAGCAGGAGATACAATCCTTATAAATTGTACAGAGTTTCTAAGTAGAAATACATATATACAAGTACATAACAGCCGTGTGTTCCGTCCTCAACAGACAGCCAGATAAATCTGTACTATGAAGCAGGATTCATTTATTGATGTAAATGAAGATTCAGTTTAGGGTTTTCAGCATCACAAGGCTGGTTCACTTTAGGGGTGTGTATTGGGAAGAATCTGGCGATTCGATATGTATCGCGATACAGGACAGACGATACCATATATTGTGATATAACGCGATGCTATGAGTACGACCAAATATTATGATTTTTAAAACATACTTGCCATATTCCTCAGAGTTAGATAAGTGGGCAAAAACTATTTGTAAGCAGCCCAGCCGTTTTCCTGATCCGGCAGTACTCTTTTTGCTTTAGCTTAGCTCAAACACTGTAAGTGAATGGTACCAGATAGCATTGCCAGAAAAAACGTCCTTAAAACTCACTAAATAGTGATAATAATTCGGCCTAGTGACCTCAGTAAACATATCAACTAAGTGAAAATAAAAAGTAACACGAAGGATTGATGTTACTTAAAGCTAACTCCTCAAGGGGGTAGAAGGAGGTGTGTCACAGACAGAGGAAGATAAGCACAGCTTATAAGACTCTCTCTCCTTGACTACATACAGAATTGACAAAGATACTCGGATGAGCAGCGAAACGTCTTCAAAAGAACCAAATAAGTCCAGTTGCCTTTATTTAAAACCCTTTTTTGGATTAACATGAAGGAATTACAGGTACTATTTTAGACTCGGGACTACTTTCATGACAAAGAGCAGCTGTAACCCTCCGCTGAACGGCGCAAGGACATAAATATTATTGATCTTTTTTTCAGACATGTAGAGGTATAGGCAAGTGTTTACCTTCTTTTTCGTGACATGTTTCGACCGTCGACTGCGGTCTTCATCAGAAGTGTCACCGGTGTTATGGTGACGAAAAAGATGGTAAACAAGAACTTACCTATACCTCTACATGTCTGAAAAAAAGATCAATAATATTTTTTGTTAAAGAAAAAGAAGACATAATGAACTTCATAAAGTAGCGCAAGGACATGACACACGGTTTGCAAACGTGTGTGAATACGTGTTTACGGAAGTAGGTGTCGTTGGGGCCGTGCGTCATGTCCTTGCGCTGTTCACTGGAGCTGCGCCGTTCAGCGGAGGGTTACAGGGTGACTCTTTGTCATAAAAGTAGTCCCGAGTTTAAAATAGTACATGTAATTCCTTCGTGTTACTTTTTATTTTCCCTTGCAGTCGATATGTTTACTGAGGTCACTAGGCTGAATTATTATCACTATTTAGTTTTATGGACATTTTTTCTGGCAATGCTATCTGGTACCATTCACTTACAGTGTTTGATGCTAAGCTAAAGCAAAAAGAGCACTGCCGGATCAGTAAAACGGCCTGGGCTGTTTACAAATAGTTTTTGCCCACTTATCTAACTCTGAGGAATATGGCAATAGACAAAAAATTACTTGGAGGTGGAGTATCCCTTTAAGAGTAGAAAAACCATCACAGCATTCTAAAAACTTCAACCTTTTTTCATCCATAACACATCCAGTTTTATTACTAGATCCAGTTGATCCACTGGAACAAAGAAGGTGAAAACAGCCACCAACTAGCAGTCATACTTTTAATTTTACTACAAAAATGACTGTCATCATTAATGGATTTTTTTTTATAAAACAAAAATTTATAATTTGCTTTAAATTTTGATACAGCAAAATATTGCGATACAGATAGCACGATATCGATATAATATCGCGACGGAAAATATTGTGATATATTGCAGTACCGATATTTTCTTACACCCCTAATTCACTTCTTACCTGGTCCAGATTCAGGTTCTAGGTTTCCAGATTAGACGTCCCTCTGCCTCTCAGCCAATCAGTGTCCTTTAAAAACGACGAAATCAAGAGACCCATCTGTAACAGAGAGTCTTCTTTTGACCTGAGCCCATCTTTGGATTAGAAATGAACATAAATTATTTTTCTTTAGCAGAATCTCTAAATGATAATAGATTTCCTGTTTTTAAATTAGAGCATCTGATGGTCTGTCTGTGTGTTCGTGTTCATTTCCTAAGAGATTTAATCAAAGATTTAATCAGTTAAAATCACAAGGTAACAGATTTTAAACTAATCAAGTATCTGATGTTCAACTTGCATCACATTATCCTCCCAAATAAAAAATAAACTAACCTAATAATGAGCTGTTTTGAACTGATTTAATCCCACAAATTACTGTATTTTTGTATTCAAGTGAAAAGTGTTTACCCCCTTCCTGATTTCCTGTTAAATAATTCAGCTCATCAAACAAATTTAGAGAAAGATAACACAAGTAAACACAAAATGCAGTTTCTAAACGGAGGCGTTTATTATCAAGAGGAAATGAATCCCATCCTTCATCACTGTTTAATCAGCAGGTAATCCACACATTTTACTAAATATAAAATAAACTATTGTGTCAGAGATTCAGTTTGTTTTCCTCACAGCAGAAAGCTGCAGATGATTAAACTTTGTGAACGCTCGTATTGATTTCTCTCCCCTTTTGCTCCAGTTCCAGTGATAAAGAAGACTTGGGAAAAGGACGCCTTATTTTTAGAGTACTACAGTGACCACACTGATGCTTCAATCCCGACCATTAATTTAGGAGTGCCAAATACAGAAAGAGGTGAGTTCTCTCTGTTTTTGCCCTCGGCCTCACGGCTGCAGCTGCAGCTCCGGGTCTCGGCTGAGACTTCAGTCTGAGCCGAGACCTGAAAAATGATCTGACAAACTCGGGTTGAACATTATACAACCTGAGACCTGGTGGAGGGGAAGTAATTCAAACCTAATATCGGTGGAGAATTGGAAGTAAATTGAGTGTCAGCAGGGAATTTCTCAACATTTTGTTTCTGAGAGTGTGTTTAAAGTGCCTCAGAGAGCGGCATGAATAAAAGACGGCTACACTGACCTTTTTTTGGTTCATTGTACAGTTTTTAAACCACTTCTGTTTTTTATTATTTTTCTTAGAATATTTCAAAGGTGAGGAATGGATTTTTCCTCATTGTTATGCTTGAGTTTTGCGACCACCTTTAATATAAAAAGCATTGAACTCCAGCTTGAACAGTATGCCCTGCTGATTTCCATCAGCTGTATCAGTATTAATAACTAAATTATTAATATTAGCTGAGGAGCTTTTGATAACCTGACATTAGTTCATTTACATGCAGCTGCTGTATTTTTTTTACCCTCAGCACTTTGAACCCATATTATTGGATTGATCCTTAGTGGGTTTTATTCTATTACAAAAGAATAAAGTTATTTTTTATATATCCTTTTAAAGGGCACTCATTAAAAACAGTTGGAAGTAAAGATTCAACCACTTTGTTACTGGAGGCTTTAAAAAGGATATTTTGTTGTTTTTAAAATGTATTTACATTGATTTAATTAATTAGTTTAAGTTTTTAAAAATTTGCACTTTATAAACTTTTTTAAAACCTTGCTACTTTAGTACTTTTTTATTTTTTAACTTTAATAAACGTTTTGCAAATCATAATTTTTGATGGTCACTTTTCCTGTAAACGGTTCTTTCAGTTGCTTTAAATCTGTGAAAATGCCTTCATTTTTTAATAAGGCACTTGAAACTGTAAGTGAAGTTGCAGATAACCTTTACTGTGTATGTACTGTCTACGTATGTGTAGATCATTAAGAATTTGAGGCACTAGATAATGTTGAAAGTGCACATTGACGGTGCTTGAAAAGTGCTTGAGTTGGATTTTGACACAGGAGTAGGAACCCTGGTAAATTTCTCAAGACATGATGGAGGTCTGTATGGACTTTTAGGACGATCTGTTAGATATTCTTAGTAAGATGTGCTCTGGTGATTATTTAAATAACAGAACGTGACTGTTAAGACAGTGGTTTTCTGTTAATCACCCCCGGAGTGAAGTCCTGTGGAGTTCTGTTTTCCCGACCCTATTCCCTCTTTATGAGGGAACCATAAAACACATTAGGGCGTCACTACCTCCTTCAACTTCACCCTCTGGTACGCTGGTTATGTGTGTAACTGAGAGTTTGAAGGGGTGGTGAAGTTTTATGATGTATGGGGAGAGAGAGAGGTATAAAGTCAGCTGGAGTTTGTCAGAAGACAGGGTTTTTCTCTCAGACACCAAAGAGACCAGTCTTTTTTTTTTAATTACTTAAAACTGAACTCTCGTCGTCTTGATAAGAAATGTCCATAACGTGTAACAGATTTCTGATGTTTTAAAGTATTAATACACGACTACACAGATCAACCAGCCTATTACACCCCCTCTGTTCCAGTGAGGCAGGAAATATATTGTGGAATAACTATAAAAAGTCATTTGTTGCATTTTAGTTAAAGAAAGTAGATTTTACAAAATACATGGATACATACTGGGACAAATATTCATCCTAACACATTATACCCAAGTTGTTTTCCTCATGTTTCCATTAAATAAAACTACAATCCTGATGTTTTATATAAAATTAGGAATAAAGTTTTTTTTAAAGTCTTTCCAGTACCTGGACATATGCAGAGGGCGACCTCTTCACCACCACATGCTGTATGTCACAGTAGGAACTCACGGCTGAGTAAACGCACAACAGCTGGACTTTGTTCAGACTGACCATGCGAACACCCTAAAACTGGAACAGCGGTGTTGAATTAACCAGTTTGAGGATTGAATTCGAGGTTTGCAGAGAAAATGTGAGATCCAGTCTTAAATGTATGAATGGTCTGAAAAATAATTTAAAGGTAAATATGTGTTAATAAGAGGCATTTATGTTGGCCTTTCACAAGACATTTTTTTTGATAGTTTCTGTGTTTAGTTAGGTTCGTCATCCTTGTGCTGCATCTTTAGATTTGACACAAATCAAGGAATTACTCATGTTTTTTGTTTGTTTTTTGTGCTTTAAGCATAAAAACAATGCCTCTAAAATAAACCCCTTGAGTGTTATATGTCAGTGACACACACTGGAGTTGAAAAATGAAAGCTGAAACTCAGCTGGTGCTGTGTTGTTAACAACCACTGGCTTCACCTGGTAACAAAGCCCAGTGGTGGCTCCCTCTGGGAGCGCACTCTACATGACTGACAGGAAGAAGGAGGCCCTGGGACAGAGGAGGTGTCACTGTGATGCATCCTCCACCAGACTGAAAGCACTGGGAGGGAGGGATGGATGGATGTTGCTTTACTGAAACCTTTAGCTAAAAATCGACCCCTATAAAACTGCTAATTACTATTATTTTAATACGCCACATCAGCTTTTCCCCGCTCATGTTAGCGTCACCCTCTGGTAACACTCTGAGTGTGACTGCTGTCATTTCTGAATGAACTTGTCAGGAGGGCCTATTTTATTCATAGTCGTTGCTGTCAAGTTATTTTTGACAAGATATTCCAGTTATTTCATGCATAGCCCTGTCTCAACCTTTAGAACATTAGTATTCACACTTATTGTTCATTTAGGAGAGAAATCAGCTCACGTTCTGTACGGTTAATTAACAGAGCATGGACAAGGGGGGTGATACGAAGTGAACCAAACAGTAAAGAAACAACAACTCTAAAAAATGTGTTCACCATGTAAGAAACCGTAAAACAATGCTGTATAGTTTGCAAAAACAGTAAAAGGTCTCAGTGCCGTTTGAGGCTTACTCTACAGTCAGGTAGCTGTCGGCACTAAATGTCTCCACAGAGCTCTGATTCAGGTGTCATCTTAATAAGGTTTTTGTTGGCTGTAGATGTTTTCATCCGAGTGGGTAAAGGTTGTTCAAAGGGGTCCGGTTCAATCTCCAGCTTGAGTTTCTATCTTCAGGCGGTAGTCCTCTAACACGGTTGTCTTTTGAAACCTTTTCTTTGAGAAAGGGAAGGAGGTAGATCGCCGCTGGCCTCTTGTTGTTACACGTGGACCAGCGTGTTATGAAGCTGAGATTTATCAAGATAAAAGTGATGCGAACCCTTGTACCTGCTCTCCGCCCCATCGTCGGCTCTGAACCTGTAACGAAACCACCACCAGCTTCTCCCGTCTGTCCTCTGGATGTTTAGATATATTCACATTGAAATATATTTTTTGATTATGTTTTCATATCTTCTTCTCCCTGACAGATCTTGAGATTAGGGCGAGGGACGATACGTGCTTTCATTTCCTGCTCGCTGCTGAATTGAGCGTCTCTCTCTGATGGCTCTATGCCGTAACGGAAAATGAAGTTCAGGTTGCCTGATTTCTCAGTAGATCTGCTCATTACAAAACCATCAATAGTGACTCATAACACCTCCAGTTTCTACCTCTTTCAGCCAGTAATCGAGTCCGTGCTGGTAAAGCCTTTCGAAAAGATCAACTAGAGAGAAGAGTATCATTCTCTTTTATTTGATATTCTACTACATGCCAGTTTTTTTATTTAGATTCTTGAGAGGCAACAGTCTTGTACTGGTTTTAGTTCAGCCCACTATGAAGGACTGGTAAAGAACCAGGTTGTAAGTGTATACTGTTGATTTGTATTTATTGAAGAATAAAGAATCTATTGGTCTGAAGTCTAGAAAAAGATGCACTAAGTGGTCTGTTAACAGAATCAAATGAGAATAAAGGCCTATTCATCCTCCACGAGAAGAAAGAATTTTGTTCTCGCTGGGGGTCTGCGAGAACAAAATGACGTCATTTTGTTCTCGCAGACCCAGTTCGGCAGCGCTAACGGCTTGTTCTTGTGCACATCAGCCGGGCCAAACTTTTTTCGGCAGGATGTCCGAGAACAACCGCTGTGATTGGTCAGAAAGGGAGGATGAGCGTGGTTACTGCGGGTAGCGGTTGACGTTTTTCTCCGGCGCTTGCTGTGCTGCTTTGTGCGGACGGACCGAGGAGTCCGAGTCACGGTCTGGATCGACCCGAGCTAGGAGGACCAGCGAGGGTTTGCGCCGGCGACCCGTATACCTCCGTTCCTCACGTAGCGAGGACGGATCGTTTTAAACTGCACACACACACACACCTGATACGCACACCCATTTGATACGTCACTGAAGCAGTTCGGCAGCTGAGTTCTCGGGGAGTATGAATGCTCCCTGCCGAAACGAACTTTTTTCTTGTTCTCGGCGCTCCCCAGCGAGAACAAATTTCTTTCTTCTCGTGGAGTATGAATAGGCCTTAAGTATTTATATTAAAAGATGGTAGGATGCACCGATACCAGTTTTTTTCAAACCGATACTTGGATCTGAGTACTTCCCGATACTGATACTTCTACCGCACAAAAAAATGCAATGAATTGGAAGAAATGTTCTGTTTTCTTCTATTTTCGGTTAACTTTAACAAGTACACTGTCAGAAATGAAAGGACAAGAATTGTACCTTTTTTTGTCACTGGGGTGGTACCCTCAAAAGTACAGTTTTGTACCTTTAACTGCAGGGTTGTATCCTAAGGGGTACCTTAGGATACATATTTGTACCCTTTAGGGGAACAAATATGTATCCTAAGGTACATGTTTGACTAGTAAAAGGTACAAACTACAAAGGTCAAAATTTGTACCCCCAGTTAAGGTACAAAATTATACCTTTTGATCGCATGCGCCAGTTAGAGAGAAGGTCTATTGCAGGTCTGTGGTAAAGATTCGTGCGCCCGAGACATGCGCAGAAGAATCAGGAAGGTAAACCACACGACCAGTCGATCTGGTAAAAACAGTTAAAGAACAGTTTAAAACGACACCTAAATGCAGATTATACACAGCACTAACAGTATGTATGATGGTAGATCGTTTAGTTTAATTTTCATGATTTAAAAAAAAACTACTATTTTGTAATTTTCAATCTTCTTCTTCCTCCTCCTCCTGTGAGACTGGTGGGGCGGCGCCCTAGCGCCCCCTATTGATGGGCCGCCACTGCCCTGGAGATGATTGTAGGTGAAAATCCCAGTAGGTCATCAGTTTCTGAAATCTCCAGACAAAGTTGTGTTCAAAGTCAATTAAATCTCCTCTTTGTCTCCATTCTGATGCTCGGTTTGAACTTCAGCAAGTTGTTTTCTCCACACCTGGATGTCTGAATTGAGCTGCTGCCGTGTGATTGGCTGATTAGATAATTGGGTCAACAAGCAACTGTAGACCAATAAAGAGACCAGTGGGCGTCTTATTACAATGAGGGTATTTTAACTTTATGACCTTATTTTGGCATTTGTGAAAAGATGAATCATCCTAAAATGTCAGAACTAGAGTTGGATGTCTCCTAAAAACCGTTAGAGGGGGTGGGGGTGGGGGTGCCGCTCTGCAGTCCAGTTGTTTCCAGCTGAGTCATATTTCACTAATTGCTGAGTGTTTCTCCTCTTTTATACTGTCCAGTAAAAGACCACATAGTGTTAAATGGAAGTGATTTTTTTATTTATTTTTTTACCAGGGAGATTTTTAAACACTTGGATCTAAAGTTTTGTGAATTTAGTTCTAAGATTATTTATTCCTTTTGTTTATTTTTTTGTTTAAAAGTCATCCGGTTTTTACATTGTCATCATCGTAACTGTTTTATCTTATTGATTGTGCTGTTTTAGTATTAATTACTAAAAATACAAACCAAAAAAACCAAATGAAGTCTGGAAAAAAGCAATGTTTAAAATCACTTTTAATGAAAATATTACAAGAAACAAAATATAATAGAAATAAATCCTTAAACCATCCATGCAGCCACTGGATTCTTAAAACTAAAACGAAACCTGATAAAACAGAACTGAAAAACACAAAACCCAATTAGGAAACCGATGAGAACTGACGCGACGCAGCACTGACAGAAGGAGCTCATTGGGTGGAGTCGTCTCTGTCTTAGTAATTCAAACTGACGTTGATAAACTGATCCAGGAGCAGGTAACGATCACTGATGTCCACCTGCCACTTTTCCTCATCAGACACAGATTCTATAAAAGACGTGAACATCACTCAGTCTGGGGCTGCTTTACAGACTCTTTAAAATGTCAGAAAAACATCTTTGAGGCTTTAACTCCTTTAATTAGTCCAAGAATTTCATTAGTGGCTGTTCAGACTGATCACATTAATTGGCAGCAAATTGTATAAGTAAAGCAAAATGGCTGCAACAAAGGTTAATTAGAATGAATGCTGTGTTTATTCTCTTAATCTTTCTTCTGCTAATTGAATTTTGTAAAGAAAATGCTGCCTTTGTTTTCTCATTTGTTCTCTAACAATAGGGTCTAGTTGGAATCCATCAACTGTTTTTAAGGTTTATATTAAATGTCATCAATAACGAGGAAACTATCAGGTAACGTTGTGATTCTGAAGCTTTGTGAACAGTGTTTAGCAGATGTGATGAAAAATAAGAAGTGTTACAGCCTCGTCTGCTGGTGGTGGAATCAAATAGAGGCTCAGGGAACAATGCTTAGAAAAGTAATTTAATGAGGAAAAAAATAGATAAAAGAAATGGAGAAACTTGTTTACCTAAAGTTACATCCTGAAAAGTTCACCGGCACACCTCATATGTACAGATGAGCCTGTACCTTCCTGAGCTGCTGCTGAATGAACAGCATCAGTGAGAACGTTTCCAAAATATCTTGAAATGTTCACGAGGGTTCTCAGTTTCCTCTCATGAGTTGCAGGGCCTCTCTTTCCTGTCACTGGAACTTTGAACGTGAGAAGATGAAAGTCTGACGAATCTCCTCTAAAAACAGGCAAAGTGCAAAAATCCTAAAACAACTCTGATGGTTGAGCTAACAAATTGAGACATAATTAAGACACTTTATGAGTAAATTTCAATAATATATTGTATTAATAAATAATAATAATTAATGAATGTGTGAACCTTCTGCATAAATGACATAAGAATCATCTTAGTGCGACTCCAAATGAAGATTTACTTCTTTTTTTGTTGTTGTTGCAATTTTATGTTTCCAGGACATCACCAGTAGTCACAATTCAGGGAAACACTGTCATAATTGACCTTTGACCTCATTTGAAAGAGGATGTGATTTTCCATTGGAGCACAGTGGGATTAATGACATAAGTTCATTCTAATTCTGGAGCCAAATCCAGTTAATTTGTGTTTGTCAAAACCTTCCTCGCAATAAAAACATGTTTTATGCCTTTTGGCTTTATCAGTCCCTCCGGGAAGTTGCAATGTTTTTTGTGATGGTCATGGTCCTAAAATGCAGCACGTTTTTCAAAAAATTAGCAATCAACATTGCAATTTTTTAAAGCATTTTTTGTGTTGTTTTAAGGTTTTATTTTGTTTTTACACACACACAGTCAACCTCCTTACTCACACACACTGTCTGTGCTGTTTCACCATTAAATAAAGACTACAAGATGCCGTGATCTCCATGACAACAGCGCTGACAGCCTGTCTCAGCAGACGCTACAGCGTGAGCGGCTCGCTTTACTTTCACTTTCAGAGTTTCACCACAAAGGTTCACTGGTTCAGCAGAAAGAGTTTAGAAAAGAGAAGAGGTTCCTCCACTGGATACAAACCTCATGTGTCTTATTATTGTGTTCCAAAAAGTAATGGTGTTCAAAGGAGTTTGCATTGGTCAATGCTGACGGTCTTTTTTACTTCCGATTTTCTCAGGTAATGTCAAATCGCTGACTCAGCACACAGTTTAGGACACAGATCATTTCGTCTCTCTGACTTTTGAAATCTGCTTTCTTACATTGTCCAAATACAGACATCAAACTCACCTTGTCTCCTTCAGCTCCACAGCATCTGTCATGGTTACTTGTCGCGTCGTACTCATCGCTTTTTCAGCCAATCTCCTCGCATGTTTTGTGGTTGAACAGTTCTTGTAAAGCTACGATTTTGACCTATGTTCCACCATGACCTTGTGTTTGGTGCAGAACAGGTTTCTTACACTTTTAGCCGAAATATCTGATGGAAACTGACCGTTGAGCGTCACAAATGCAGGCTCAAGTCAAAGACCAGAAGTACGGGGATTAGTCAAAACTTATCAGAGTTGCGGTGATTGGTTAGAGAAGAAGGCCAAATACGGCAAACGCTAAGGTGATTGGTCAGATTGTGAGAAAGCGATTGGTGAAAATAGCAAGGCTGCAAAACAGTTGCTACTAATGGTTGAATTTACGTTAATAGTTGCAATCGCAATTTCCTGTAGAGACTGTTTTATAGTGAAACCTTATTCATGTGTCGTGAACAAATTCTGCATGTGGTTAGGTTAATATAAAACAATATTTTAATATAAAGTGAACAAAAATGCAGTTTTCCTGTGACTGTAAGGCCAGAGAAGAGTCAGAGTGGTGCATGAATGCATTCTATTTCTGTGTTTTTTATTAACTTGGGGGGTATTTTGCTTCAGTTTTACATTTGACAACAAATTTTTAAAAGTTAATTTAGATGTGCTGTAAAATTAAAATAGTTCTGTTGCCAATTTTTATTTAATAAATCATCACACAAAGTAGTTTCACACATTTTTATCACTTTGATCATTTGCTGTAATTTCATGAAGTAAAAATATTAATATTGCATATACTTTTATTTGTTTTCAGTAAAAGAACAGAGATGATGTATATTAAATACCAATAATTATTTACCTTCTTCAAGAAACGTGAACATTTTTACTTCTTTCAGGCATTAATTTGTGTCCATTATTGTAAAAGGCAGCACAGGCTGAAGTCTCAGAGATCAGCTGGAAGAAAGAATCTCCTTCACAGCCGTTCTGACTTCAAACACATGCCAGATTTTTACTTTTGAGCGGCAGCTTTCCGACGTTGGCAGCGCTCCACAGTCCATCATTAAGGCCCGGTTTGGTAAACAGCCAAATGACGAATCTTCTGTGCTGTCAGTTAAATGGAGCTCATAACTGATTTTATGTACTGGAGTTTCTACAGTTTAATGCTGTGATTTCACTCTGCGCTCCTGAAAAAATGTGATTAGTCCTGAAATGATAAACACGCAGCTGAGAGACGTGCATAAATTAACTGTTCTGCTGCAGGGCCCAAAGGTTTATTGCTAATATTAGGAATTCATCCAGCGTCAGTGTCAGGAGTTTGTATTCATCCCCACTGTTCTGGCCTGCGCCCTTAGGAATATTATGCGGACACATATGACCTAAACCAAAAACAAAAAAAAGTAAATACAGGTTTTAAAAAATGGCAGATAAGCAGACTCTGGGGAGAGGAATAAGGAAATAAAGGTTTGATATTGAGTCATCTTAAGGCCTGTTTTACTGCTGCCACAACAGAATATAATAAAGTCACTGAGAAGAAAATGATAAGGAGAAATGAGCTCAGCAGTCTAAAGTTGAGGAAGTAAAGAAAATGATACAAGACCCTGAAAGTGTGGCATAAGAAAGTTTAATTTTGTGGTAAATTTTCCCAAAAGCCTTTCGGTGGCATTGCATGTGTTACTGCTTCACGTGTTTGCGTGGTGTTTTAATATTTCTGGATCAAATTGCATCTGTTGAGGATCTGAAGCGTCACTAACCACCTCCTAGAAATGAGATCACCAGCCACGTCTGGAGATCTGCCTTTTTAAAAGTGTCGGTTTCTGATTATATTCCTGTCAGGGTGTCCTTTCTTATTCCGTATTCAGATGCTAAGAAGAAGAAAAAAAAAAAAAACCTTAGGTCTCTTATAAATAAAACAGTAGGGTCTCAGGATTCTTTGTGATGCGTGCCACCAGGGATTTCTCCGCCTCGGCTCTGAGCCCCGATGCTGTGCGGATATCTGAATTCTGATGGATGCGTTTCCTTTGGCTCTAGGTAAATGTTGTTTACCACCACATGAGAAAAGCCTTTTTTTTTGTTTGTTTGTTTGTTTTCAGGAGATGACATAGCATTTTGTTCCGTCTCACCATCGTGTCAAAGATGTTAAAGTTTGATCCTATTGGCTAAGCATACAGACATTAATTCTGTGTGTTTTCTTTGTACTCTTTCCCCTCACTGAGCTCCAAAGGCATTTTTTTGAAATGCAAATGAAAAAAAAATTCTATTGACTGCAGCGCAATAGAAATCTTAAACGTATAAATAATTTGAAGCAAAGGCCTTGTAAACCTTGACTTGTTTGATCTCTGAAGTAGCTGATGTGTGCACCAAATGTGCTGTTCAGGTGTCCTTGAGGAGACAGCTGAACTGTGCATGTTTATGCTTACGGTGCACAAAAAAAAACTGTAAAGCAAATGTACTTTGCAAATGCAAAGTAGTGCACATTGCAAGGTTTTGGCACAGTAGTCCTACTTATCCTTATTGCCTTCTAAAAAGGCTCCTATCACGAGAATCCTCGACTTGGTTATTTTTAAATGATTCTGTTACTAATGATAACTGTTTATCATCCTTTTGTCTTGACGTTCCTTTACTTTCTGCTGTGTCCTGCAGATATGTTTGTGTGTGTCCATGCGTGTGCACGTGTAAATACGTGTGTTTTTCCTCCTAACAGGGTCATTTATCTTTGCGGGACACAATACCACACACGGTCAATATGTAATTAAGTCCTACTGGCCCTCTCCGTTGACGTGTCTTTGTTTGCAGGCCACTGCGGAAAAACGTTCGCGATCCTTCAAAGATTCCTAAGCAACGAAGTCCCAAACACCAAGTGGCTCGTCGTCGTGGACGATGACACGCTCATCAGGTAGGGTTTCGTGATATTGTCTTTTTACTTTTTTCAGCTTCGTCGTACTGCTCAGATGTCTTTCAGGTGTCTCAGAATTTGACTGATTTGTGGAGTTTCTGTTTTAGCTTTGAAAACTTTGCACGGTGAAACTAACTCCAGCTAAATCCAGAGAGGTATTAACATCCTGTCGAATGTCTGAAAAGCTCAGAATATAACTGAACAGGCAGCTGGCTTTGCTTTTGGTGTTGCTCCTTGATGTGGAAGTCTCTGGACCGTGCCAAAGGGAGAGCAGTTCCAGCCTCTAAATGGACACTTTCATAGTCATTTAGCGTTTGCCTATGGTTTTAATGTGTGTGACACCTTTGAGTTGTGCTCCCCCTGCAGCCTCCCCCGGCTCCGAGTCCTGCTGAGCTGTTACGACCCCTCTGAGCCGGTGTGCCTCGGAGAGAGATACGGCTACGGGCTGAGCCAAGGAGGCTACAGTTACATCACGGGGGGTGGAGGGTGAGTTTTACAGCGCCGAAGCTCTAAGAGGATGAAGATGAAAGCTGCGCAATGAAAACACTTATCTATAATTTAAAGGCGTATCTTTTTAGCTTGATTTAGATGCGTTTTATTTTTAAACTTGCTTTAAGGCCTCGTTACAGGAAGGACAAACAATAAATATTTGAAGTAAATTACAACAGTCGATAAATGAGTTGATTTGATGAGACGGGAAGTCCATAGTCCTCGCGCCGCTCGCACAAATACAAATCGCTGATCAATGCAAGACATGGTGTGTTGTCAAAACGTGAAATCCTTTAAATTCTGATTACTCAACTGGGAAAAGGTGGGATGCTCCCTCTGAGTTAGGAAAGATCATCTGCCTCGAGTGGAGAAGTTTAAACATCTGATACTGTTGTTCTCTAGGATGAAACAAGATTATTATTAATAATGTATCCTTTATTGATCCCCTTGGGGAAACGTATCTCTGTGTTTGACCCATCCTCATCGTGTTGAGGAGCAGTGGGCTGCCAGGAGGCAGTTGGGGGTTGAGTATCCATCCCAAGGGTACTTTGGCACGTGGCCGGGTCGGGATTTGAACACGGGTCTCACACATGAAGGGCGGTCTCTCTTCCTCTATGTAACAGTCGCCCTAAATGGTCCAACGGATCAGGGCTCGAGTTGTTTACTGGTCCCAATTACGACCGCTCTTCTCCATCAGAAGGTTCAGAAATGTGATCAGGATGCTTCCTGAGGCGACCGTGGCACAGTGGCAAGAGAGATCGCCTCCCATGTCAGAGAGCGCAGGTTCAAACCCCGGCCCGGCCATATGTCCAGGTTGGAGGTTGGAACTGCCTCCCGGGCGCCAATGGCTGCCCACTGCTCCCTCAGGGATGGGTTAAATGCAGAGGACAAATTCCACTACGTTGTACTAAGGTATATACGCAAATACCCCCGCTCCTTTCCTTCCTGGTCTCTGGAGGTTTTCTGGACACATCCCACTGGAAGGACACTCCAGGAAACCCCAAATCCTCTCTGACCTACGAACACCTCGAGATCCCAAACGAGGAGCTGGACGGAGGGCTTCCCTCCTGGGACATTTACCTCCACAGCTCTACTTTGTATAAGTGGTGGAATGGATGAATCTTAAAGGACGAGTTTACCAGAACACATTTCTCTTGTTTCTGCTGATTTTCTTCACAAACTAAATGATGAACTCTGAGCGAGCTGCGTGAGGGAATCTATTTAGGGACTGTTTCATGCTGGAGTGTCACTTCTCTCAAATTAAGATCCCAGAAAATATCTTCTGCAACCATTAAGTGATTTTTTTTCTTGGCAGCCTCAAGTTTTTTTTAATTTATTTTCCAGGCGTCAGCTCAGTCACCCTGTTGTCCTGAGTGAATGAAATGAACTCTGACCCCTAAAATGAGAGCTGATTATCATTATTTGCCTTTAGATTGGTGATTTACTGGCTGAGGTATATCTCTTGTTGTTTTTGTATGTTTTTTTTTTTACATGTTGGTTGTGTTGCTGCAGTATGGTGTTCAGCAGAGAGGCTGTGGTCCGGATTCTGAACAGCGGCTGCAAGTGCTACAGCATCGACGCCCCAGACGACATGGTGCTGGGGATGTGCCTGAATTCTCTGGGGCTCCACATCACACACAGCCCGCTCTTTCACCAGGTTAGATTAAAACTCCTACAGTCACGCTTTGTTTGCCATCTTTTCACCTTTTCTTTTGCACACAGTGAAAATATGTTGTCTTGGTGCAAAATCACCATTTTTACAAACCACAACCTTGTTAAATCACACTGATAACTCTTTCTTCCAAGAAATTATTCTCCAGGAATTGTTATATTGATAAGATTCTTGATGTTTTAAGAAGATGTTGCACAAAGAAAGTCTGATTTGACTTTAGATTTTACAGACTCAATCTAAATGCATAGATGTTTCAACCTTTTACAACAGAAAATCTGTTGTGAAGATAGTTTAATTTCAAGCAGTTGAATCAGAACATTCTGCACACTTCTAAAGGTTTTAGATCAATCTGAGGACCTCACCAGCATCTTAAGGCTGACTGAAAGAAGAATGCTTTTGATCTCTGATGAGATAAAAATGTAGTTTTATAGAATTTAATTTCAGCAGCCTCATGCACATTCAAGAACAGGTGATAGGGATGCACTAGCAGGCTTTTTCTGTCATTATGCATGCAACAATATTTAAAAGACACAGAGAGAGGAGGGCTACTTTTACATGGTGCAGCACTTCCCTTTGTTTTGCAGTGCAGATCCTCTCAGTGCTAGCAGTATCATGTGCTTATTACCTTCCTGCAGTGTGAACCTGGTGACAGATACAGGAGAGTTCACGACCCACTCTCAGTACAGAAGTGTTTGACATCTTTTTTTTTGATTATGTATAATAACTGTGTGCTACAGAGCTCACAGCTCAGCTGTTCCCACCCACAGGTGAGGATTTTTTCCTGACACGTTCTTTTCTCTGCAGCGTTTTAAATCACTTTTGGCTCAGCTCACCTGGAGCCTTGAGCTGAAGTAGCAACTCTCTGAATGAACGCATAAAAGGAAAGAAGTGGACTGATCCTGGTCTATGTCTTGTGATGGAAAAGGATCAGAAAAATGTCGTTTCACAAATTAGCTGAAAATCCCAGCCCTTAGAATTTAGACTTTCGAGTTAGAAATATGTTTGAGAAGCAAATTGACTCGCTCTGTTCTGACTCATTAAGCCAATCAGGTGTGATAAAATACAAAAGAATTATACATTAAGGTTATAAAGGAGGATTTCAGTGGTACGATCTTCAAACTGCACCAGCAGACGCCTTTGTTTTCATAATCTAATGATCTCATTCAGGAAGGAGAAGAAGAAAACGACAGTTCTCAGACCGGAGACGGCTCACGACACAGAGCCGGATCATTTGAGATCCACACATCAATAAAACTAAACGAGAGGCCGTTTGGGACCAAAAGAGCCCGTTCTTATAGGAAGGAGTTGTTTAGTGAGACAGACAGAGACAGGATTCCCTTCACTGGTCAGGGGGAACGCCAGCTTTAGGCACTTATAACAAATCTGAAGCTGCTGTACATTAGACTGAGTCAGATTAAAGACCGAGCCTATTGGTCAGTCCACAGCTGGTTTTTTTGCTGATATTGTGATTTTTCTGTTTTTTACCCTTTGCGTGTCAGTGGGTCAAGTAGTTTTAAACTCTGTTCTGATGATTTCTTTGTGTTAGGAGTCTGGTGGGTGGACATTTTGGTGAGTCTCAGCCTCCTGGGGACACACCAATACAGTAATTTGACTCAGTCTGTGTCCAAATCCGAGGACCCTTCTAAGGACCCGGCCCACCCAGTCAGCGTAGTCCTGGTCCTTCATCGACTGTGAAGACCTGTAAAATTGGACGGTCTAGCCTTCAGATTTACCCCCATCCCCCTTACCTCAGCGTACATCCCGTCGCCTAGCAACCAGTGGCGGCTGGTGAAAATTTTTTTGGGTGGGGCGCATTTTTGCTAGTCAGTTTTCAGATGCGCAAAAAAAAAAATCACATATCACCACTAGGGCAGGGAATGCTAATATTTTCATCTGACTGAATATTTTTCTGGTAAAAATCCCTAGTACCACCAGTTCTCTAGAAATGTGGAGCTGTTAGGTCTAATTCTACACATCAAACAGTAAAGAAATCATAAAGTCTTCGTGAGGAGACCTTAGAATAATATCAATATTACTGTATGTGCTTTTAAAAAACACGAGTAAATATATAAAAACCATACAGTATGTGGTTGAAATGTTACATTTTAACAACAAAAATACAACAAACCTCCCCCGCCTGAGAAATGGTTTGCTCCTCCTGTCCCAGACTCGAGTCGCGCTGCAGGCAGCGTCTCACTCCCGGTCCGGTTCTAGATGTTCACACTGCACCCCAAAGCAGATCTGGTACCTACTAGGACGACCAGATGTCCCGTTTTTGTGCAGGATTGTCCTGCATTCACCTTAATTTTTCAATGTCCGACTCCCACAAATTGAGAGACACTGTCCGGCATTGTTATCCTGATCCTTTAACACCAAAGCGCGTCCTCGTCTGACCTCCACAATGGGTTGTGCTCTAAAAAAAGATTTCAAACAGCTTTTAAAACAAGAGAAGTTGCTCTTTCGGGTCAGCAATGATTATTTCTGTTCTTACATCAGACCTGAGGAGACAAACTGATTGACAAAGAGCAAAAATACATGTTTTAAGAACAGTTCAAGTGTGGTGCAGTGTTAGAGGAGCTGTCTCTCACACAGGAGTCCTGGGTTCAAATCCCAGCCTAACAGGTGTCAAAATTATTGAATATTTTCTTTAAAAAGATAAATATTTGATGAAATATTAGTTGATAAGCCACATAATAATAATAATAACTTTATTTATATAGCACCTTTCTCAGGCCAATGGCCACAAAGTGCTTTACAATAAAAACAATTATAAAAACACAAAGGATAAAACTTGATAAGAACATGATAAAATGCAAAATAAAAACACGATAAAACAAAAACATCATGCAACCTAAAATCAGTTAAAAGCGAGCCTGAATAAATGAGTTTTCAACTGTTTCCTAAAAGAGTCAACAGAATCCAGGCTACGCAGAGGAGGAGGTAAAGCGTTCCATAATATTGGAGCCACTACTTTAAAAGATTTATCTCCCCTGGACTTAAAATGTGATCTAGGAACCTCCAACAGCCTCTGACTAGCAGACCTCAGACTACGAGGAGGACTGTAGGGTTGCATTAAATTTGCGTATTCTAAAGTACAATGTTTAAATTGTGACGATCCTTTAGTATTTAACATGTATTGTCCCCCACCAACATGCTCTTTGTCCCACATCATGTTGGTTTGGATCTGGTCACCCTACTGTTCAGGTCTATGTTCAGGAGATGTTGTATTAAAATGAGTTGTATTTCCCCAGAGATTGGGGTCACCGTATGCATTTTTTAAATTCAAATCCATTTGCTATGACTCAGCATTTAAATAAACTAAAAAGCAGATTTGTGTCAAAATTTGAAAAACGTTTAAATTGATCTCACCTGGCTGGGCAGCTCTCTGGGTGCTGAGCACCCCTAAATCTCTAACCCTAGAATCGTCCCTGGAGGACACATTTGTGGGCCACGTTTGGCGTTTTTAAAATTCGGACAGCCTTCTTCACATCACTGTGAATCTGCCTTTGAACGCGGCCGATGAAGGCTGCAGCCATTTGGACACAGCCTCAGTCTTCTCTAAAGTGACTTATGCACACCTGTTTCAGATTGATTAAAACTGCCTTCCTCTATATTGTGTTTATTCTGATGAAGACAATCTGGGTCAAAACATTACCCTCTCATTGTGGTATAATCTCTGTATTTTATCCCTGTAACTTGGGTGCATGAATAAAACAATAAAAATGAACAGCTATCTGTTTAGAAGCTGCTTTTTGTGGCTCACCTGCGCCAGTTTGTTCCCAAATGGCTCATCACTACTTAGTGTTTCGTTTGCACTCTAAAAGCTGTAAAAGTGATCAGCGAGCTCCGGCCCTCCATTTCATTCTGAAGGTCTGTGAGGAACCCGATCCAGCTGCTGAATGAAGATTCACAAGCTCTCAGCCTGGATTAAACGACCAGCGAGAAACATCTCTGAGTTGAATTATAATCTGATGTAAATCACATTTACTAATCAGAAAGTAAAAGATGCATCTTCTCAGCCGTGAAAACGGTCATACGTGGAGGATAAAGTCACGTAGGAGGTCTAGAGATCCTTAAGGGGTTTAAAACAGCAGTTACAACAATTGATTATCAAAAATGCACCGATACCGGTATCGGTTAAAGTTACCCGATTCCTATATTGAACACTCTATATATAGTTTCCTATATTGAACACTAGGGGGAGCCATTGAGCTAAAGAGGAACAGTGTGGGTTGAGAGCTGGAGATGGTGCCAAATAGTTCATTTTATTTGGTTAAAATGTGGAAAACTGCAATAATTTCACTGTGAAATCACAGAAAATGGTTATTTTTCACCTTATATTTTAGTTTTATGATCATTTTTAATATTTTTTTTTTAATCTAACTCAGTTATTTGTTGTAAAACGCAGAGAAGAAAAAAATAAAACCTGGATTCCAATTTGTTGCTTTTTTGTTGTTGTAGAAGTATCGGTATCGGTACTCGGTATCAGCGAGTACTCAGATTTAAGTATCGGATCGGTTTTGAAAAAAGTGGTATCGGTACATCCCTAGTATTTATGCTTGTCTCTTTTTAAAATTCAAAAAATGTCTTGCTATACAGGTAGTTTCTCATTCTAACAAAGACTGTGAGTCCACATAACAGAAATCTGATGCCTTTACTGAAACATGTGCGAAACAATGTCAGTTTGCAGAAACTAAACCATCATGTTTATCTTTCATCGACTTCATGCTGCTGCAGCTGCTTTGAACAGACTTTCTTCTTTCAGGCGCGCCCTGAGGACTACGCTAAAGCCCTCCTGGCTCACCAGGTGCCCATCTCCTTCCATAAGCACTGGAACATCGACCCCATCGCTGTTTTCAACAAGTGGCTTAAGGATGACATCAAAACTCCTGATGAACTGAATAAGAGCGCTAAAACAGAGTTATGATAACCATGTATGTATATATTGAGCGTGTGCGTGCTTTGTAATGAAAACCTGTTCATAGATGTACATTTTTGTGTATTGTTAACGATGAGCTGTCATTAAGAGGGACCATGATTGTGTGTGTGTGTTGTCATGACTGAGTAGCATGTTGAGGTGCTTTATGAAAGTATCTGTATATTTATATTATCTGAACGTTGTGACGTTCATCGGGAGGTACTGTATCTTTTAAAAATGATCAAAAATGCTGTAAAATGTGCACTATTTTGACATAAAAGTATAAATAATTCAAAGTTTTGCTTCTTTTTTCTTCATCAGAGACCTTTTCTTTAATCCAGCGGCGTATTAATAACTGAATAGTTAAAGGTTAATTAGTCTGAGACTAAAGTAATCAAACTACAGTACAAACATGGTTTTAATTACAGCTGAAAAGTGGCAATAAGATTTGTAGCGGCTACTAAAAGCTGTTATATGAGACTTTTTTGTGCCAAAACCATCCATTTCTGTCTCTTTGACCTCAGTCTGAGGCACAGATGGGTATAGTTTCGTGTTCGGGGTTTTATGTAAAGCTTAACCCAATATCCTGCAGAGTCAGGCAGAAATGAGTTTTATTAACATCAATGGCCAATTTTTCATTTCCTCTTTTCTTTCTCTCTCGGACAATTAATGAGCAGACTCCGTAATTTGCTGACCATTATTGAAAGTCTTTCAGTGGCTTTGAGCTTCAGTTGGGTTATTAAACGTTTCCTCTTATGACTGTTTGCCGTCTTGAAGATTTTAATTGCAGCTATAACGCTTCATCCTCACAATAAACTCGAAGCGACTGCTGCTTCGTAACGGCGACGGGCGCTTTTGTAAAGGCGAGGATAATGAAAGGCTTCGCGTTACTCCCATCAAATGCAAATATGAAAAGTTAATAAAGCAAAACTCATTACTGTCTGCGGAGATCACGCCGTAAAGCAGAGTGGGAGATCTTGTCTCCGGTTGCGGTACCAGATTTACACTGTTCTAATAGCACAGACGGCTGGCACGAGTTCATGAAAAGTCTAATGGCCTCCGGCGTTTGAGGCAGTGCAATAACTCAAGTAGACATCCTCTAACACACCTATGAATTGTAAGCTATTTGCAGGAAACAAATTAAATTCCTAGTGGGACTTACTCACAGTAAAGTAATGAGTGGTGATGAGACGCTGCTCTCCAGAGCGAGATCCTAGGCGTAAATCAAAACAGGATGTCAGCTACAACATCCTAATGATGTTCAGCGATGTCTGGTGTGGAATTCACGATTTAGTGTTTACCTAAAACTCTGAAACAGGCACTGGAGGTTTACGAGAATTTATCAATGAACAAAAAAAAAAAAAATCTTATTCAGCTTTTAATCTGAATCTTTGCAAGATTTTAAAGGTCCCATATTCTGCACTTTATATCCACTCTAAATCAGTTATTTTACATCTCAATGACATGTTAAAGCTCTGCATTGGTCAAATTGGCTCTTACTGTAAGTTCAGCTGTTGTTCTTCCACCCCCTCATCCAACCTCCTAAACCTTAGTTTCAAATGGGCGGGACAGCTGGGGAGCTGAGCTTCTCTAAGCCCCGCCCATCTCTCTTCTCCGCGCCTGTTTGTGAGATGTTGGTAGGTCTTCAGGGTCTCAGATGAAGAGAGTAAAAAAAAAGACTTTTGTGCTCGTTGATCAACCATCTACAAAGCAACTGCCGTGCTTTGCTCGTAGCTTCACCGTGACTGTTTGCTAACATTTGTGAGGACGCGCGCGCCCGTGGTTTTTAAAGGGCGGGGGTGGGCTCAGGTAGACAAAGGTGCTCGTGATTGGCTCTGTCCTCTAGAGGGGAGTGGTCTTTTCCCTTCTTGACATCAACAGGGGAAAGATTTCGAAACCACCCGTTTTAGCATTAGCTCAAAACACATTTCCCAAAAATGAAAATAAGGAAGTGAAATCAGATATTTTCACACTTTTGGGTCTCAGACACAGTCTTTGGGATTGATATGAATGTTAAAAGAGCTTTAGAAAGTTGATGTAGCAGAATATGGGACCATTAAGCCAGGCATACACTGTACGACTTTTGCGCCGATTTCCCGCTCTGCGACTATTTTTCACTCGTGCCAAGTTTCAGCATATCGTGCGTTGGTGTTTGTGTAGTATACGGGGCGTAGCGAGAAGTGATTTTACACTTCACGAAAAGCTCCCGATCAGCAATCGTACGCTCGCTAGAAAATCAAACGTGTTTGATTTCTCACACTGCACACGCGCCAACGTGAAAGTAGTAGTAGAAGAAGATGAACGTCTCCTCACTTCTGGAGTTTCTTCTTCTATGTCAGCTTTTCTGCTTCTTCTTCTTCTCCAAAATTCCGCATTCAAAGGCCCGACGTGTCGTGTAGCACGTACAGTGTGAGCAGTCAGCTCACATCATCCTATAGTGAGAACATGACTCGTGAGCTGTGACCGACTGAACCCTCGGATGTAATCGTACAGTTTGCGCAGGAGCTCGGAGCCACGACTGAAAATATTGCACAGTGTATGCCCGGCTTTAAGAAGCCTGAGACCTCCTCCCTATTTATTTGTATTGCCATGGTATAATGTTCTATCAGTTAAACCTGCAAACATTAACGTTTATTGTCCTTAAACATTTCTGCAAACCCATCTTTGCAACAGTAGCAGCCCCACTTTTACAGAACTCCACAGAAACCGCTTAGCGAAGGCTCAAAGAACCCAACAACAAATCAGAGATGTTCATCCAGCATCCTTAGATACCGATCTGATGGGATTTGATCTGTTGGAAGCAGAACTAATCCACTGAGACCCCACAGCACAACCTGCACCACCCAGAGGATTTGTTGCTAAGATCTTGGTACAAAACATTCCAGACAGTGTGTTGTTCATGCTCTGATTGCTCAGATGTTTCAGTTCCGGGATGGAGGACCTCATCTGTATTACATTAGCGGTGTCATTAGATGAACTTTATTTTTTAAACCGTGCATTGCTTCTCAAGGGTTTCCACGTTTAAATGAAACACAGACACAACTTAAGATTCCTCTGTGGTAAGAGTTAGCAAAATAATGCATTAGCTGTAGTGGTGGGGGGGGGTGAATGCTCCAGTAGTTTTGCTAATGAGATCCTAACATTCATAGTGGTTTTGGTGAATTGCTATAACGCTGACGTGTGACAGGTGAGATCCAAAACGGTCTCATCTCCTCCACCGTGAAGAGCTCTGCCGGTCAAAATAAATTCCCAGAAGAAAATGCATTCTCAATCACGGCGGCTTGTTTTCGCTCCAGCTGTTCTCCAAACTCCTGGAAGTTTTGGCTTCAAAGTTTGTTTGTTTTTTTTTTGTAATCAAACTGACAAGATTGACTGCGGTTATCACCTTAAAGGAAGAAAGCAACTGAGCTTAAAGAAATCGTCCTCCTTAAGTTACAGTAACCTGATCAGGCCTGAACAAATTATGCTGAGTAAGCATTATCAGACAGCACATTAAATCCCTTCCTCAGTTGTTGGTGAGGTGAGTTGTGACTGGCTTTGTTTGCAGGAGAGCTGGTGTGTGTGTAGAAGTTGTATTTGAGATGATTTTTTTTATTTGTTTGATTTCAACCTGTACTAAGTATCTTATGATTTTCCTGGACTCGTGATCAAATCCCAGCTGTATTTCCTTCTCCCTGACTCACATGCAGCCAGACGTTAGGCAGTTTTAACAGTTTGGTGAATTCCATTGATCGCAATTCATAAAAAAACCAACAGAGGCCTTGAAAATCTCATTTAATTTGGACATCTATAATTCCAGGATCGGGATCGACGCACAGCCTCCTTAGAACGTGTTCTCCAGGGTGTTGGGAAGGAGGATCAAACAGAGAATAAAACCTTGGATTCAGGAGGAGCAGCGTGGCTTTCATACAAGTTGCAGAGCTGCTGAGGGGGTCGTGGGAGTTTAGTTCTTCAGTCCACATGTGTCATGTGGATCTGGACTGTGTCCCTCGAGGCCTCCTGTGGGGGTAGCTGCTGGAGGGTAACCTTTAAGGACGATTTGGTCCCTGTACAACCAAAAACAGCTTGTTCTCAGTTCAGATTGGACTCTGTCAGAGCTATTATCTGATCCTGTTTGTGGTGTTCATGGACAGGATGGCAACGTGTAGTAGAACGGAGGGTGTAAGATTTGGGAACCTCCAGGTCTAATCTGATTTTTTTAATTGCAAATCATGTGGTTCTGTTGGAGTACGAGCCATGGCCGTCCACATTGGGGCATTTCTCAGGAAGGATGAATGTTGCCACCTCCAAATCTGAGGCCACGCTTCTCAACTGGAAAAAGGTGGAATGTTATCTTGTGAGTGAGTCTCTGCCACAAGCTGAGGAGTTCCTCATAAAATCTTGTTCACAAGTGTAGGATGGATCAATCAAGAACTCATCAACTCTCACCTGTGGTGATGAGTTCTGGATCATGACCAAAAGAACGAGACTGGTTATCAGTGGCTAAAATGACCTCCATCTGCAGGGTGGCATAAAGCTAAGGTGAGGCGTTCCATCAGCCGGGAGGAGCGTGGAGTACAGCTGCTGCTCCTCAGAATCAAGGAGACTCCTGATGTCTCCTGTCACCGTCCTCTGGATGTTGCAGGCACTGGGAGGAGACGAGGACAGACCCAGAACTCACTGGATGGACTCTTCTGGTCTGTGAACACCATGGAATCTCCAGGAGGAGCTGGACAGTGTTGCTAGTGAGAGGGAGCTGTGTGCCCCAACCTTGGATAAACAGAAGAAAATTGCTATTTGGATATCTTAGAAAAGGCATCTAGACTGCTTGTGTATTTAAATTAACCATCTGATAACGCATAGTGTTAAAGTTGTCAAACTGATTGTTTCGTATACGTCATTTTCTCTTTGCATGGGTAATCTGATTGTGATTGCACAGTTCAGCTGTGTGGAATAAACTTAGTGTCAAATTACAGTGCTGAGTGTAAGATGGCTCCCGTTCAAAAATGCAAAGCAGGTGTTAAATATGTGCAGATGTGCAGGGAAAGAGTCGAAGCCGAGACAACCAAGGACAAGTGTTGAAAGTTAAAACGCCGCCGCCAGCTCTCAACTTTCAGTTCCACATGGCTGGTTTTATATCCAGTCTAATAGTAAAATAAATAGTGTGCTGTCATAGTGTCAAGCTTCTGATAGAGATTAAATAGTTGTGAATACTTACTGTCTGCCAGCTGCCTATTCCAAGGGAAGATTAGATTAGACAAATAAATTTCATTGCCCTTGCAGAGAAATCTGTCTCAGACTTGGATGTCCCGGCAGAGGGGACATGAAAACGATCCATAACAAACAAAAAAGCAATTACTAACGGAACGTCACGAGGAAACGATCTGAACTCAGAACTGTAAATATCTAGATGGATGATATGAAGAGGAAAACAGAAAGGGATCAAACGTTGTGCAGGAGAGACCATCATCAGAGTTAATGGGTTTTGTTTATAGATGTTCATCAACCCTTTATAGTTTTCTGTATAAAAATGATCTGAAACATTAAAAAAGTATCAAAGCAAAGTGAGAGATCATAAAAATATCACATCTGACTGGAGGTTTGGAAGTCTCGAGCTCAGAAAAGGAACTTTAACCGGCTTTGTTAGGTGGGAGACGAGTGGAAGCTCCTGATTATTTGTGAGGTTTCATTTTTCATTCATGAAACCGTGCAAGCTGCACATATTGAAAGGCTGTGTGGCATGGCTGCAGGATTAGGAGAGAGCTTTATATTTCTGTCATGCAGGATAAAGTTCACCTTCTGATTTGGCTTCAGCTGTATAATTTGAAAAGTTACACCTGACTGTGGCTGACTCCTTCCCCGTGCAGGCTGAAGACAGTGATGTTTGCTGCACAGACCTGTGGGTAATTTTTGCCATTCGAGCCTGATCCAGTCTTGTGTTTTACAGCTAGGTGGAAAGCCACAACACTACGGTGGGAGAGGGGTCATTAGCAATTCAGAAAACCCCGACGTGGAGAGTCAGATTATATTTGTTTATTACAAAAACACAATGATCATGAAATAAAAAGGTTTTTCCTCCATGTTGTTCTGCTGCCTTGGCACTGAGACTAGTCTACATTCCACACACACTTTCACCCTCATTTATCTTTGAGACACAGCAAGCAGAGAAAAATGGCCACCTGCTCACATTCATCTCAGCATGAAATGTAATTATTTTGAGAAGTGAGGGCGAGTCAGTTCAGAACAACCTCCAGTTGTATCTGTAGCTTCTTGTGTGAGAGGAAAAGTCTGGAAATGTTGCACATTGTCGGGATAAAAACATAAAAACTAGCTTTTTTATTGTCTCGCTCAGCATCTACTGGAGGGGGATGCGTGGTAAACGGAGCAGAACTTTCCTTTAATCATCTAATCACAGTAGGTGGTGATGGGGTGACAACAATATATACATACAGTGGGGGAAATAAATATTTGATCTCGTGTTAATTTTTCAAGTTTTCCCACTTACAGAGAGGGGAGAGGTCTGTAATTTTCATCATAGGAACAACTGAGAGACAAAATCTAAAAAAATTTAAAAAATCCAGAAAATCACATTGTATGATTTTAAAGGCATGCAGTTTTGCTTGTTTTTAGCACCCCCTAGTGTCTGTTTTAAAGCACTGTCATAAAAACGTTAGCATTGTCTTTGCTCAGAAACCCCTAAATCTACCTGTTGAAATGTCTCCTCAGCCTTCACTGCTTTCTACTGGAGCGGTTCATCACTCATTCAAAGAAATCAGCTGTGTTCAAGCAGGGAGAGATGGAAAAAAAAATCAGGAATCAGGAGCTAAAAACACTCCGGAGCTAGCATAACAGCTAGCCACATTGGGTTAGCCCAGGGGTATTCAATTATTAACTCAATTTTTTACCGATTTTCATAGCGTGGCTATGAAATATATCGATAATGGTCGGGAAATTCATAAACTGTAAAAGTATCATATCTCAAGTCTATACATAATAAAGGTTGTAAGAAAATAAACCGTTTGTAAATCTGTTCATTTTTCATCGAGTTAAGAGTGTTTTTAGTTAAGTTGATCACTCACCTTCCATGTGCTACCATAGAAAGCAGAACGTCAGCTGTCCGAAGTAAGATGGCCACCGTGTAGGGACGCCGTCGACTCCCAGATAGAGCATCTAGCAATATGATGTCTATGCACAGGACGCTCCGTGGTGACTCTGGGGGGAATTTGCACCGATTCGCGGTGGATTTTATGGCATTTTAAAGGCAGAGAGCTGAATAAATGTTTAAACTGTACAAATACAATACTTTTGCTAGTGTGAAAGCAGTAGTTTATTTGAAATATAAATGTAATCTAGCACACACTCATAAATCAAACAAAAAGTCTGTATATGGCTGGTGGGCCAGAGAGAGAGTCGGGTCGTGGACCGCATCTATTGAATAGTCCTGGGTTAGCCTAACCCTCACAAGATACGTGACTTTGTGAGACTTCAGGGCACCGGACCGGAGACTCGAAGTTGCCAACGTGGTATTCTGGAAACAAGCGGCAGATGGGGCTGAGTGAGTTTTCTTTAACTCTGTAAAGAGTCATATTAGCACATACTGACTCAAGAAAAAGATTTAAAATATGAAGAAGTTGCATAGTGTGCCTTTAAGAAACCGTCCTGTCCTCACCTCATTACCTGTATTAATTGCACCTGTTTGAACTTCTTACCAGTATAAAAACACCTGTCCACAAATTTAATCAATCTGACTCCAACCTCTCCACCATGGAGAAGACCAGCATCTAAGGACACCAGTCTAAATTGTAGATCTACACATGACTGGGATGGGCTACAGGACAATAAACAAAGAGCTTAGTGAGAAGGCTAAAATACAAAATGGAAGAAATTCAACACGACAGCTAATCCCCCTCGAACTGAGGCTTCATATAAGATCTGGTCTCGTGGAGTATCAGTGATCATGAAAGGTGAGGGATCAGCCCAGAACTACACGAGAGGACCTGGTCAATGACCTGAAGAGAGCAAAGGTTACCATTAGTAACACACTATACCACCATGGAACAAAATCCTGTAGTGAGTTCAGTGTCCCCCCTGCTTAAGACAGCACATGTCCAGGCCCATCGGAAGTTTACCAGAGACCATCTGGATGATCCAGAGGAGGCCTGTGAGAAGATCATGAGACCAAAATAGAACTTTCTGGTATAAACTCAACTCTGCACTGGGGAACATTCAGGAGTATTAAGGGGAGGATGGATGGAGCCACGTATCACCAGATGTAAGGTATGTATCACCAATTCATTATTTAAAAATCATACAATCTGATTTTATGGATTTCTTTTTTTAGATTTTGTTTCATAGAATCTCATTACATTTTTTGTGACTTCAAATTAAACCCATTTCAGGGTTTCTGCAGGTTCAAGAAAGCCAAATTTAAGGCTTTTAAAGACCTGTTTTATGATCAAATTTAAGACCTTACATTCATGGAATGGGAAAGGGGATGTGACCACCTTACAAATAGTTCTGACTAAACCTTGATTGGAAGTGAAAGTGCAAAAAAATAACAAACATCAAGATAATTGATCTGCATTATATCTTACGGAAGTGTTGCATTCACCTGAAAATAATTTTATTACTGAATTAATGAGATAATAACAGCCTTAAGTGACCTAGACCCTTCTAGACCCTTGTGGTCTGGTGTACTGCTAAGTTTCAGATCTTCGTAACCCAGAAATCATAGGGGCCCTAGAAATCTAAGACCTTTGGACACTGAATTTAAGGATTATTTATCATTTTTAATGATATTTAAGGCCTTAATTTTGGAAATGCCAATTTATGACCTTTAAAGGCTTTTTAAGGACCCGCGGATACCCTGTATTTATAGGTTGATCATTTTCATCAGATCATTTTATTCTTCATCCATATTCGTATGGACATCCAACAGGTTTTTTTTTTCCATTTGAAATTTGATGTTTTCTATGTGTTTGTTTTTTCAGCTACGTATATAAAAACATCTGTATTTATTATCTAAGAAACACTAAATTGTCAATATGATTTCAAAGCGAGCTTCCAAATATTCTTCCTGACTGAAAACAAGTGACTTCATTTCTGCCTCAGAGGAAAATCACATTTACCTTCCCTAAATCCCGGATCACCTGCTGACATTTTTAGTCTGAATCAAAACCCAGAACAAAAATAAATGGCACACTTTTTGAAAAGTAGAATTGCCTTTTGACATTTTTGGGGGCGTTTGGAGTGAAAGTGTCAAAGCAGATGAATAACAAAAACCTTGAACCTTGTGACCTGCGGTCCTTAAGTGGAGGAGCAGAGAATAGTCAGAGTGCATTTTAATCAGGAGCTGATTTAATGTGAGCAACTGGGGAAAAAAATAATTCTCAAAGATGTATCGTATGGTTTTCCGTTTTGTCATCCTGCTGCTTTGCATCAGCTACACTCTTTAAGTTGTTAATTTGTGAATAATCACGGTAATGATGGCACCATAGAGAGAGAGAGAGAGAGAGCAAACATGAGTACACACACTCCTCTCTGCGTGTGAGAGTAAATACGACACGGCATGGCGCCTCCGGCTGAACAGGAAACGGTTTTAATGATGGTGAAGGATCACAGTCATCCAGGACGTGGTGATCCTAAATTGTAAAGAAATAATTTTATATATGTTTTTACATTTGAAGATGTTTCACTTTTAATCTAAAGAGGTATCTGAAATGTGCAGAGTGCCAAGCCTTTAAACTGATGAGCTGCTCCATTGATGTGAGGTGAACTCTCATGCAAATCGCTCTCCCTCACCTCTCTTCTGAGTGGTCGTTTTGGTATTTGTTAAATGTTTTGGTCATATTGGTGTACATTCAAAGCTGTGCTGTAATGCTGTGTTCCATTTGTGGTGGGAAGTCTGAATTTTTAACCTCCAAATTTGGAAAAATCTACCAGAATGCTCTCTGAAGTGGGAATTCTGCCTGTTTACAGAACACAGCAATTTGCAAATCCTGGTTTTCTAACAGGAAACTAGAACAAAGTTAAATTGAGTGATGATGTCATTGTCAGTTCTGTAGTTTTACTGGAAGATTAATGGAACACTGTGTATGTGCTGGACAATTAAAGCTGCTCCAGGTAATCTGCAAACAAGCTAGGTATAGCTAGCTAGCTTACACAAACAGTCCCAGAACTCTCACCCTTCGTAAGCTATAGGCCACACCCCCAGATATGGAAACGCACTTTGCCACATTAACAAAAGAGAGCAAAACACCAGTCGTTGAAACGCTATGCTAATGTTAAGCTTTTTCCTCTTTCTACATCCAAACATTTTTTGTTTTCTGCTAGTTGAAAAGGGGTTGGTTTTTTGGGGACTCTGGCAGTGTTGCCAGATTGGAAATGTTAAAGTATCGTACCAGGATCTTAAAATGATCGTATTTTAAGAAAAATTATCGTACACTACTAAGTTACAGCTTTAACCCAGGTTTTAATATCAGTATATCAAACACTGTGCAAAATTCTAACCTTTAAAGTAGTTTTAGCTTTAAATAATCTAACACAATGATTAAAACAAGCATCTCTTACACAAATCCCACAAAGGGCTCAAATTATCGTATTTATGGAATTATTGATCGTACAGAGTGCTAAATTATCCTACAAATACGATAATTATCGTACATCTGGCAACACTGGACTCTGGTATTTTTTCCTAAAAATGAAGCGCTAACAGCCGACCGTTTCTCACTTCCTGGATGTTCTGCTGCAAAATGCGCCAGTGTGCATTAGTGGACTGCAACTGCTCAGTATTTACTTTATGTTCCCATCTCTCAGACCGCGTACATTCAGACGCAGTTAACTGCACTAACATGCTACTTCATGTTATCAGAGTTGGTCTCCTTAACGTCAGTGAACATTACAGGACACGCACAAGTTACACAGTTCCTGACTCACAATCACGAAGAACAACAACTTCTCATGGCTAAAATTTATACTCATAAGTGTAAATCTGTTAATAAGACACTTTTTGTCTTCATTTTCTTAAGAATGTGGAACTTAAAATAATAAAATAAAAAAGAACAGCTTTCGGTGAGAAAGTCATCCGACACAAAGGACCTCTGGTGCGAAGGCGATTGTCGCCATCTTTCTGCAGCCGGGTGCCTCTCAGGTTTTAGACAAATCCGAGACAACCTCTTTATTCATTTTTGTTGTTTTTTCTTTAATCGCCACAATATATTTATAGCTAGAACGTTGTTAAGAAGCATGAAAAATGTCTTAATCAAATTTTTTTTTGCTGATTACCTAGAGCACCTTTAAAACCTGAGACCTCCTCCTCTGCTTAATGTTGGTCTTTAGCCGATTGTATAAACTGTAACTTATCTGTCCTAAAAACATCATCAAGAACAAAACTAGTCAAGTTGCTTCGTTTCAAACTTACTTGGAAATTGTGTTTTCAACACATTTGATCTATTTCTTTATTTATGATATAAATTATTTTTCTTTTTCTCATTTATAATCTTTATTTTATGTCTAATCTGTGTGTTCTGATAAGAGTTGGAGACAGTGTCAGTTCTATATAAACATGCACATGATACTTTTTTCCTTCCTGTTTAGCGTGAAAAATGCTAACAGCATTTACACCAGTTTATAAAACATAATTTGACCCAAAATGTCTGAAACTACAAAGCTCTTCATCAGAACAATGTCATCATTCCAAATCCCGCTGTGACATTAAAAATCTTTATATTGTTCCTATGTGATAATAGGATCTGTCATTATATATAAATATATTTTTTAAATGGTTCAGTTTTACATTTTATAAGTGAACTCATAAAAAAAATCTGCAGCTTTATAGTGCTTTTCTACACATCAGTCACCTACTTTCTCCATGAAGTTTGCCTTCCAGCGCCTGAATAGGATTGTTAAGAGTCTCCTGTTTTTTTAACTGTCGTCTCGTATTAATGAACTGTTTGAGTCAGGAAAAGAAACAAGTGGCTGAAACCGTTTGGAGTGGAAACATTTCTTTCCTCTTTGCATCTCCAGTTTAAGGATATGATAAATGTGAGGGAATAATTATTCTGAATCCTCAAGCGTGTTTGAAATTTCAACCAGTGTAATTAAGTTGTCAGTGGCTGCAGAGGCCGTTGACTCTGGTATCATTTCTGTTCAGGCATATTGCCAAGAAGAAAAAAAAACCCAGCTAATAGACCCATTAGCACTCAAAGTTTTGTCCCTTGTCAGCGTTGAAATCGCTCCAGATGCACCGGGATAAATTTACCGACTTTAGCTCGGCGGCCCAGTCGCCATTAATATGACTTAAACTGCTTTCTTTATTGCAATGTCTCGATGGCCTTCTTTATTATCCCTCCGACCACAATAAAACCAGGACTAATGTACGTTCGTGCTGCAGTGATGAAGCCAGAGTGCAGCAACATTTAGCAGCAGAACAAAAAAAAATGTAATCAGGTATGACATTTAAATCAGAGCGAAGCTCTTTGGAGGGGAGCGGCTACAAATGTGATAATGTCACTGTACTCGTTTTTCTTACCCCACTTTGTCTTTTTCAATCAGTATATATATATATTCCTTTATTTTACCAGGTGAAATCTTGAGATATTTAATCTCGTTTTCAAGAGTGACCTGGTCCAAGAAGGCAGCCTCGAAACAGTACAAATAATTTTACACAGACGTATAGTACAGCAAAAGCACAATATACAGAAAATGAAACAAAAGAAGTACAAAATTACCAAACTTAATCAGATTCAATGAGTAAGGCAGCTACGTTCTCCCAGAGGTCCAGTTTCACTGTCCTTTTAAAAGTGACTTAAATTCACCTAATGAGATGAGTTTTGACATTTTTAATTCCTTTTGTAGGTTATTCCAAGAAAAGGGAGTGGGAGTTTCTCCTGCCAGATAAGGAGAAACCCAGCAGAACCGGAAGGCGGCGCTTTCTTCTGATCTCTGAGTTGCTTGTTAGGAAATAAGTACAGCGTATTTTGAGTTATAATGGTGCAACGCTAATCTAGAGGCATCAAAGATTACACCTGTTTAATATAAAGTGATTTAAATATCGAGCCATGGGCACTTTAACAAATTTAGCTACGTTGCTAAAGTTAACATGATTTAGATATTTAAAAGACAAAGAAACAACACAAGACTTAATTAGGCATAACATTAAACAATATAAAAACGTAGTATGCACAACCGCACCGCATCCGGTGTGAAGTAGCAGTTAGGCTAATCTAATGTGGCTAGCTGTTATGCTAGCACCGGAGTGTTTTTAGCTCATGATTCTTGCTTTTTCCCCATCTCTCCCTGCTTGAACAGCTGATTTCTTTGAATGAGTGATGAACCGCTCCAGTAGAAAGCAGTGAAGGCTGAGGAGACATTTCAACAGTTAGATTTAGGTGTTTCTGAGCAAAGACAATGCTAACGTTTTTACCGCAGTGATTTGAAACAGACACTAGGGGGTGCTAAAAACAAGCAAAACTGCATAGTATGCGTTTAAAATGATACAATGTGATTTTCTGGATTTTTTTTATTTTTTGTCTCTCACAGTTGTTCCTACAATGAAAATTACAGACCTAGTATGCCTTTAAAGCAGCTGTTTGTTACTGTAAGTGTGAGACAGCATCAGCTGTGGGCAAAGACCCGATCCATCCCAACCCCCAGAAGCTGCCCTGAATCTTTACGAAATCAAGTTTGCTCTTAGATTCTCAAGTACCAGTGAGGCAGATGGAAATGTGATCTTATCCGTGTTGATTTAAAAAAAAAAGAGGGGGGAAATGGTCAGCCGTGTTACAGATTCATCCTGAAAGATATAAATATTCTGTTTCTAATCTCAGAAGCCGTTCATCCACAAGCTGACATTTACAAAGCGTCAGCTCCATGATGGAGCTAAAAGTCAAAGGATCAGCATAATCAATGACTGGGCCACTGTTGGATCAGCTGACAGGCTGCCAACTGTACAGCTGGCAAACAGTAAAATGTAAAACGAATCTTTATTGTTAAAGACTTGAACTGCCACAACAAGGAAGACCCAAAATAAATTCAGATTAGCTTGCTGTGACTGCTTGTCCTGGTTTCTGATTGTGACACAGTTGATCCTGAAGCATCATTAAAAGTGCACGTTGTTAGAAACCCCCCTCGGTTGAGTGAGAAACGCACAACAATGCAAGCGGCGTACAAAGACTACAACCTAACTTTATCTGATTTATAAAAATTGAATTAAGTGCCGTACATGAGTAATAGCAGCAGATTGAGTGTTGTGAGGGAATGCAGGACGTACCGTGGGCGATTTGATTTAATTTGACTGCTTTAATGTCCCAACAAATGTGCTCTCTGTGGATGAAAGTCCTCCTGTATAATTTTAGTCGTTGTTTCATCTCTCCCGGAGACGGAGTCTGTGAACAAATTGGTGTAAACAAAAAGGTCGGGTACATATTCCTGCAGCTAGTGATTTTCTTACTAGGCAAATTAGGAGACGATCAAAGGATGAATTGTAATGCTCGCACACGGAGAGCTGCGTGACGAGGCCCTATACCCACTGAGACAGATGCTCGGTGACTGTCTGTCCACAGAGAGACAGGGTTTCATATCAACGGATGTCTCGCTGTGCCGTGTGTTTACCATTTAATGTTGTCTTTTTCCAGCCGTCAAACCGAAAACAGGTTGGGGAAGATATGCATGCTGCCAGTTTCCATTGCCTACAGCTGCTGGGGATGCACAACTCATTTAAGTGATGTATTACTCAAAAATCATCCCAATCCCAAACTGATATAATGTCATTTTTCCAGTCAAACGTTTTTATTCTGCAGCGTTTAAGCTGTACTGTAATACAGAATGTCGAAGTTCCAGAGGAAGAGATTTTTTTTTGATCAAATGACAGATTAAAAGTGGCTTTCCTGTGTGCTTTTGTGCCAAGCTGAGGCTTGCTCTCCTTCCTGGAGGAGATTAGCTGGTGGAGGACAGATTGGAATCTAACAGACAAGGGATGCATGAGAAGCAGGAAAACGACACACGGAACTCGCCTCGCTTCTCTCTCTCGGCCGTAGCTCAGCCGACGTTTATACGAAATCCAGCCGTTCTCCAGTTTTTAATCTATAGATTCAGAGAACTCGTATCGATTTAGTGTAGTTCTGTTTGCTGCATCTCAAATGAAACGGTGAGTAATAACCATAACAGCCAAAAGGTAAAAAAAAAAAAAGATCAGACTCGGTGATCAGGGACTCATAATTAAATCGGAGCTGCTCATTACGGCTTCTAGTTGAAATAATGGATGCAACGAGCAGAAACCTCATCATCTCTGAAGATTACAGCGAGGCAGCGCTCAGTTCTTCTAGAACTAGACAGCGCCCTTGTGTCTGCAAAACAAACCTGGAATTCTAAGCAGAGGTTTTGACTCTAAGTATCTTAGACACGAAGACATGTTTACATCAGCTCGTCAAGGTGCAGCTTAAAAATTAAAACTCTGAAGCTACAAGTTGACAAGACTCCTTCAGGCTTTATTGCAGTCTCTGTTTGTGTGTGTGTGTGTGTGTAAAATGCTGACCATGCAAAATGCACTCAGATGAGACAGGAGTAAATACACTGATGTCCTGACCAACAACTGGAAATAGGTTTTGTTACTAAACTTTAAAGCAGAGTGAAAACCCCATTAAAGTCCTCTTAGCAGTGCAGAGCGTTAGCTGCAGTTCACCATGAATGGCTTACCAAATGACTAGCTGTGCATAAAGGGGATGATTACTGTGGCTGCAGCTGCCAGCGCCTGGTTTATAAAGAAATCAGATGTATGTAATCTCAAATAAAATTAAAATAACATTTTAAAAGCTTGATTTATCATGCTTTAATTTATTCTAAGGTTCTTTTTGAGTACCGATCAGGGTCTTCTTTTAGGGAGGATTGAAGGTTTCTGATTTAATTTAATGTACAAAATTCAATACAACACCACAAAAAATGTTATCGTGATTTCTACAACTAAAGATCATCAAAAGAAAAATAAATAAATAGAAAAATCCATAATTTTCATGGTAGCTTATATTCTAAATGGGATAAACAGAGTAATATATTTAGGTATTTAATCATTACTGATGCATGTGATGGTGTGCTGATAGTAGTCCTACTCCTATATGTCAAAGCAGCTGCATGAACTGAGGTGATGAAGATGCATAAATTCATGTGCATCTGGTGATGGATCTAAGGATACTCCCACGGCCGGTCTCATTAGGAAGAATGTTTGTTTTCATGTGGCGACTGAAACAATAATCACTGTTTTTCTTTACTTTAAACTGCAATAATACAATGAAAACAGGTCCATAAGTAACACTGTAATAGTATACTATACATAAATGGCTAATTTAAAGGCACACTATGTAACTTTTTCACTTTTTTAAAATATTTTTCTTGAGCCAGTACAGGGTTAATGAAAAGTCACTCAGCCCCATCTGCTGCTTGTCTCCAGAATACCGAGTTTGCAATTTCTGAGTCTCTGGTCCGGTGCCCTGAAGTCTCACAAAATCACGTATCTCGCGAGGGTTAAGGCCAATTCATCCTCCACAAGAAGCAAGAACTTTGTTCTCGCTGGGGGTCTCTGAGAACAAAAATGGCATCATTTTTAGGGACGCACCGAAATTTCGGCCACCAAAGATTTTTGTGCAAAAATGACCCAAAAGTGCATTTTCAGTTGCGGCTGCTGCTGTCACATCTTCAGACAGGGGCTTCTCCAAGTTACAGACAGTATTTTTCCCTTCTCTCTCCATTGTTTTCATAGTTTTGTAATTGATTAATTGCAATGCCTTGATTTGAGTGAGGTTAGTACACATCATAGCCATAAATGTTATGGTTCTAATAATTGACATAATCTTTTATTTCGGTTTTCGGCCTGGGTTTCCTCATTTTCGGTTTCAGTCAATAATTTTCATTTCAGTGCGTCCGGCTTGTTCTTGTACACATCAGCTGAGCAGAACTTTTTTCTGCAGAGCGTCTTGAGAACAACTGCTGTGATTGGTCAGAAAGGGAGAATGGGCGTGGTTAGTGACTTTCTAGTTGATGTAACTTTTTCTCCGGCGCAGAAGTTAAATGCCTGCTGTGAGCGGACTAACCTATGTTCAGGGTGAGGAGGCATACGGGTCTGGATCGACTGGCGCCAACCCCCCACAGTGCTGGTCCGTGGCTGGACTGGGACCAGTGTTACAGAACGGACCGTTTTAGAAGTTTAGCATCTGTTGTTGTTAATCCTCATTGTTTCGGTTCATTGTTTTCCTTCAGTTCTCCACATTATTACACTCGTCACCTGTTGTCCATCTGTTAATCAGCCCAGCTGAATCACTCAACATCTCCAGCAGGTAAATGATCCTTTGTCTCTCAGTCTACTTTTCAGATCCTCCTGTTTCTTGTCTCTTTCCTCCAAACTGAATTATTCTAGATTTGTATTGTGCTTTTCTAACTTGTGAACTACAAAGCACTTTACATCAGTCAGCCATTCACACGCTGATGGCAGTGAGCTACGTTGTAGCCACAGAGGCAAAGCGACCAGATACGGGCGCCACCCAGGAGGCAGTAGCAGCTCCCAGCGTTCAGTTTTGACTCTCCATGTCTGTTTGCAGAACTCTCAGCCTTTCTCCAGTCCAATCAATTCGTCCATCACGGAGTCTGCATTTGTCCTTTCAGTGTTTCCTCCCAGTGACTTGACATGATGTTGTCTTACCTGATGTTGGTCATAAAGGAGTGTTCTGCTCACCTGCTGAACTTTACCATCATATAAGAATTCACCATGTAAAGACAGCAAACTACTGTTAGCTGCTCCAAAAGATCTTATTGCACAAACTGTAACTGTACACAAAATCAAGGAGAATAATGAAGCCGTCAGATGAGAGGAGGATGATCCTCCGCAGCAATAAAGAGGTCTTGACAATTGATGAGTGTCTAATTTTGTGATTTTTGAAACTAATAATGAAGTGTACAGTATATAAAGTATTAGAATATCTTTAAAAGTGAGTCTCATTGTGAAGCTGAATTGACCCCTAAGACTAAAACCTGGTTTTAGATGGAAAAAATTGTCACGTGGTTTCATTTTTACTTTTATAAAGTAAAACAATTGATTCTCGAACATGCAATTCCCTAAAAGTCAGCAACAACACTTTAAAAAATAACAAAACAAATAAAACATTTAGGTCTCCTGCTATCTAAAAATTGCAGACTCCATATTGATATGTCTCCTCGGAGGTGAATTCATAGGTTTCGAATGCGTTTGAATATTATCAGAGCCCGTGCAGAGTGTGTTTCCTGTGCAGGCTGACGGAGAAGCAGAATTCTCTTCACTTTGTTTTAAATTTCTCATTTAAGTTTTATGCAAAGAGTTCTTAACGTGCACATTAATATTTATACGTTTTCTGTGGTGCTATTTTGCCCCTAATGCGTGTAACAGTTTTGACACTACCCTGGAGCCGATACACCCCGGAGCTGTTTGGTGTTCAGGCGACACACACACACACACACACACACACACACACCGGTTTCCAGCATCGTGAATTAAAACAAAAAGGCAGTTGTCTTGTCCTCCCCCTGCTGAGTGAGAAAATGAACACTTGCCACCGAACATCTAGAGAGTGACTGCTCGTTTCTGTGAAGTTGCGTCTGAGTAGATCTTTTTGCCCTCTCTTCCCTTTTGTGTCTTTTGGCATTAACAGTTGCTGCCTTGTGGAGCTGTCAGGCTGCCAGCTGAGGCTTTGGAGACAGTTCAGAAAAAGTCAGACACTGGGAGTCTTTCTTCAGCGTTTAGCATTTAGGATGCTAGTTTAAAAGCACCAGGAAGTGGGTTTTTTTTCTCCCTCCAGCAAAACAAAAGGGTCTCCGATAACTTCCATCTGTTTGATAGCTGACCAGATGTTTGTCAGCATTTAAAACCGTGCACACAACGGCTCTTTCCAAGAACGTGTCGGGTCTAGACAAGTCCACTCTCGCATCACTGTCGATTTGAATTTTACTCTCGTCCTGTAAAGGAGCCACTCTTCAGGGAAGCTGCTTTCATTCTAGATTTTTTTTTCCCTCTACAAGGAATATGTTAAATTAAGTGTATATTTCTAACATTTAAACTCATTCCCAAAAAATAAAGACATATCTGATCCAACAACACATCAGTCTGCAGCGTCGTTTCTGTCTCTGTTCGCTCAGCAGAGCTCAGTGAAGCTGCACCGCTGATCTGTGGTCACATCAATATTGTTTGTAGAGTCGGGCAGCACGCCCCAAAGCACGCAGCGAGAGCACTCACGCAGGACATTAAATCTTTGATTCCCACTCCCCCTGACCTGCCTTCTCCCTCTGCTGATGCTCCCTGCGACTCGGAGGATTTAAAAGCCGACCTGTTTTCTCCACAGCTCCAACTCAACAGTCACCCAACCCACGGGTTTCTGGTCCACAGCGAGTTCCAGGATTAAACCTTTCATGTTCTAACAAGACATTTCTAAATATGGAGTTGTTGCAGGCGTAGAAGCTGCCACGGAACGCATGTGAAATGTGTCAGGTCTGAATTGATCCCACTCCCAACCCTAAAGTGCAAAGTCAAGGAGCACTTCCTGTCAAGAAAATACGATTTTCACACCGTGAGGGTCACGGCTTTCGCAACTTGTTACGGAATCTGTTTTTAATTGGCTAGCACACTTTCATCTGAGCTGAGAACTACCTGCGTGTGCATCAAAGCGCGAGCGACGTGACAGCCGTGCACCTCCTCCTTTATCCCGCGTTTTCTCTTCCCTTCAAAGAAATCAGACGAGAGCACTTGGATCGGGTCAGAGTCGAGGTGCTGAGTTATACGGCGGCTTTGAAATTTGTCTTTCCTGTTGTGGCACTCTGACATGTTATTTCATCGTTCAGTAGCTTAACAGAATTACCACCGCAGCCAATATGTTGCAACAAAAAGACACCTGGCTATCCTTGGAACAGAGAAGCACTCAGAAAAATATTTCCCAAGGCAAAAAAAAACACAATTTGAATTGAAGAAATCCTGGTTTATTTCATTGATTCTTTTAAAGAAATCAAGACGATGGTGCACCTGGTACTCACCAGCTCTCTGCTGTCATTGTGATCAGTTGTAGTGTGTGCATGCGGTTGACGGAGCAATTTAGTTGTTCTCGTCTGGATGGAGCTCCTGGGCGTTCCATCATCTTGAATCAGTAACATGCTCCGTCTGAGGGGTAGAACAGAGACGCTGGACAGGTTGATGACCAGTCACTGAACCGTGCCTCATCAGATCAGCAGCAGTGACTTTCTGTTTTTACAAGAAATCAACACAGACCTCAACCTGTTAACTGATTAGATCTATTATAAAACTGTGTGTGTGTGTGGCTATAAACTAAAGAATGCCAGGTTCTGTCAAATTTAAGAATGTTTAAATTTTGACATGTTCTTTTCATTTCTGTAGTCATCCCCATGTAAACCGTGTTCTTTGACGCCATCTGCTGGATTTTTTCAGCTTTGTTTCACAGCAGCAGCCTCCTGTAGTCAACACACATCTGACTGGAGGATTTTCAGGTCGTTTGAGGCCAAGCTGCAGCTGAGCCGGTTTCCTAAATTAAAAAAAAAAAAAAAAACTGATGCAAAATGTGAACAGATCCTGCATCTACAAGGTTTAGACGGGCGTTAAAAATCCATTGAGTTGGCTGAAATGTCAATATTTGTCTTATATTTGTCTGTTTTTTAACTGATATTATACAGTTTGGTTTAAAATTTAGATACGTTTATTTGCTGAAGTCAGGAAGGATCTTCTGTGTTGCAGCAGATCTGAAGAACCTCTGACTGAAGACACTGTTGTTGAGTTACTGTCTGGTGTAGAGGATGCTCAGGGTTGTCCATCATGTCCTTCATTTTATGAAGCGTCCTCCTTTGTCCAATCAGCTCTAGAGGCTCCAGAGTCCTCAGAACAGAGACATCCTTTTTTATCAACGTATTTATTTGTCTCTGATGCTTCAACTGATGACTGCAGGTGTGATCACGCGCTCCACAACAAACTTCTAGAACATCTGCAACATTTTGCAGGATTTCAGCTTCCTCCTGAAGTCCAGTCTGCTCTGTCCCTTCTTGTAAACACCTTCACTGTGTCTCCAGTCCTGTCTGCTGTCCAGGTGAACACCCAGGTGTTTATATTTCTCCACCACCTCTTCTCCCATGATGGAACAATGTTTGTCAAAATTATGTTCCTCCAAAAATTCACAATGATCTCCTTTGTTTTGTTCACATTCAGCATGAGATGATAGTTGCATCCCACAAAGTGGTCCACCACGTCTCTGATCCACCCACCAACGACTGATTGGAGCTGTAAGTCTGAGGTGTTCAGAGTAAAAAAGGTTCAGTCAGAGTACAGTCCCCTGTGGTGCTCCAAACATTTTAAAGGTCAAGTGTGTTGAGGCTTTTATTGGTCAAACAGTTGAAACTAAACAGACAGGATGCTGTAAAATGAGCAATTTACAAGTCCTAAGTACAACTGATAAAGATGCTTTCAGGAAAAGTAAATCATCCATATTGCTTCAAACAATAGAATAAAAATACTTTACTGTCCCTGTGGGGTGGGGGGTCCAAAGTGCAGTCTCTATGGTGTCATTCAGACCTTTCAGCACCAGCTGTTGATGCAGATGAGACGTTAACAAATGCAGTCAAATTCAAACCTCGTTAAAGTGATAATATGCAACTTTTTCATTTTTTAAAATCTTTTCCTTGAGCCAGTCTGTGCTAATATGACCCTTTACAGAGTTAATGAAAAGTCACTTAGCTCCATCTGGTGATTAGATCCGGAATACCACGATTGCAAAATCTCCGTCGCCGTCACGGTACCCAGGAAGTCACGTGTCTCACGAGGGTTAGGCTAACCCAATGTGGCTAGCTGTTATGCTAACGCTGGAGTGTTTTTATCTCATGATTCCTGATTTTTTTCAATCTCTCCCTGCTTGAACACAGCTGATTTCTTTGAAGGAGTAAATAACCGCTCCTGTAGAAAGCTATGAAGGCTGAGGAGACATGTCAACAGGTAGATATTGGCGTTTAGAAGCTCAAACAGTCTGGTAACTTTTTATTGCAGTGATTTAAAACGGACACCAGAGGGCGCCCAAAACAAGCAAAACTGCATATTATCACTTTAAAATAGAGAGATTATCTGTCTTTTATTAACCATGTCTTTAATTTAATGGTAAATAAAACCTTTTTTGTTGCTGGGAATAGGCTACATTTAAAATTTCAAGACAAAGAAACTGGAAAATATTCATCCATCAAATTCAGGGACTCTTTCTTTTAATAAGCTGATCATATAAGACCTTTTTACAGAAGCTGAGTAATCTATTTTCTACAAAAACACATTTTATTTTTTCATTGAAACATTGCATGCTTGCTTTACAGGTTTTTTTTTTTAACCAGATTATAATAAAATTATTTAAAATTTTAAAAAATTATTATTTTCTCATCTTGTAGTACTTCTTCTAGTACTTTCAACTCAATGATGTTGGCTTGGGTGTTTGTTGTGGGGAAACAGTTTTAACTCATGATGCCTCGTCGTCCATTAACATTTAAAACTGTGGAAAAAATACTAACATTGGAATTATTTTTATTTACTTTATTTTTTTTTGTGTGTGTGCACTTGAAAGGATTCATAGTCAAATGAAAATGTCTGTTTTATTAATATTATTCAACGACTTATTGTTAAGTTGCTGGTCATTTTGTTTTTTGTTATTTTTAGTAGAAATTTGAAAAGGTAGTCAGACAAAAGCTACTCCTCAGCCTTCACCTGTGTCTTTCCTTTCTGTGATTTTGTATTATTGTGCTCTTTTTCTCTATTTTATTGGAACCAAATTAATGAATAAAAATATAAATTCCAGTAAAATTATACAAGTGTTGAAAAAGTAAAAAATAAAATAATTTTACAAGGGAGTCCTGACCTGTACCCTGTACCCATAGGGCATGTTGTGATCTGTGGGGGAAACTGGAGTACCTGGAAAAAACCCACGTATACATGGGGAGAACATGCAACTCCACGCAGAAAAGCTGCAGCTGGGATTTGAACCTGCGACCTTCTTGCTGTGAGGCAACAGTGCTACCAACTGCGCCACCATGCAGCCCAAATTAATAAAATACATGAATAAAAAAATGTTTACCTAAAAATTTCCATCTTTTAATCCGATTGTTGCTAATGAGCTGCACCACATCAGCAAAACGATGTCTCAGATCTGATCCCTGATCAGTGGATCAGCCATTTACAAAACTAATGTATGATTTTAATCCAGCAGACCATGTGACCCAGAGAAGAATTCTTTATAGTTTGACTTTTAAAAATTCAGTTTTTATTGTAATGCTGCTGGAGGCTCATCTTGTTTTACCACTTACAACATAGATTCCTTTACATTGTCTGAAAATGAATTAAATATTTATCAAGACATGTCTAATACCTAATAAATAGCTTCTTACTTTGTAAAAAAAAAATTTAATATTCACCATAAAAATAAGTTTACACAAGACGTAAAGATATTTGCAGCATATTTTTATAAATATTCTACTCGGTCAAACATTTATTCACTGTGTTTAAAGTCAATTAACCTCTATAACTTTTTAAACAGTAACAATAATCTCTTTTGGAACATTAATTGTGTATTTCTTCTGAAATTGGAGCTCTGTCGTTTGGGCTTTTTGCTCTAAACCCAACCAGAAGGCAGCAGATGGGTTCTGAAAGCGGCTCACGGGCCCAGAACCAGGTCACCGAGCAGATTGAAGAAAGCTGAAGCTTTGCATGTTTTTCATTATTCAGGAGGACATGAGCAGAGAGGGTGGGGGGGTGGAGTCTGTCTGCAGACGGAGCTGATGGAGGGACACTGACTGAGAGGACATCCTGACATGTGGGGCTCCTGGAGGGACTCTGAAACTTTTTTTTGGGGGGGGGGGGGGGGGGGGGGGGGTTATTGTAGACTACTAGACTGCTTCAAGAGCTTTACCATCCTGAGTTTGGATCCAGTCTGCCTGAACATCTAACTAGGGATGTCCCGATATTGATATCGATATCAGAATATCGGCTCCAAAAATACGATATCAGATTATATCGGACTTCATCAAAATTCTTCGATATCAGCAATCTGTATTATAAGCAGGAATTGTAGTCATCCTTTTAGTTAACCAAGTATTATTTGTTTTCGGCTTGTTATTAAAGTTATATTTTGTGTGTACTGTTTTTTATGGTCACTAAGAGCAATGATCTCATTCTTTTGGGCAGTGTATGAAACTCTGAACACTCAAATTGAAGCAGTTGGTAATTTTTTCTTATGTATTATATCGGATTGATATCGGTATCGGTCAATACTGAAGGCTGCAATATCGGTATCGCATCGGAAGTGGAACAGTTGTATCGGGACATCCCTACATCTAACCCCTGGCTACAGAATCCAGGTTAAATACAGGGCTGACTATGAGTGGAAGATATTGGTATGTTGTGATCTATAAAATGTTATTTGCCAAATAAAGCTATAACATTTTTATAAATCTCGCATTCACATAATTCTCAAACTGTAATAACATAATGAATATATAAAACATTTAAAAGTAGTCATTTCTACACAGACTTTCAAGTATTTATTTACATAAAATAAATCAGCCAAACAAGCATTCTGCTCACACACAAAAAAAACACAGCAGCAGTCAAACTGTGAAAATGAATCTGTTGTTTTTAGTCGTTCCAGGCACTGAAGTTTTGTGAGCTGGGGCTTTCTGAGGAGCAGAGTCCAGGTCATCAGTCCAGCTGTGGTCCGACGCGTTCACAGAGTGTCCTGATGCAGAAGGCCGTTATGAAGGAGTCACACTGAACCTGGACACATAACTGGCTATGACGTCCTCCTCCTCAGTCCCGTCATAGTGTCCTGTCCAGTCCTCTGGGACAGAGACGGTCAGGAGTGCATTTGGTGCAGCGTCCACAAAGACTTGTTCAAACATGAGGTCCACCATCATGTCAGCCACATAACCTGTTTTATAAAACCAAGCAAAGACTGGATCTACTTTTATTTATCTTCACAAAACACAGTGTTAATTATGCACTGGAGCAAAGCTTTTTATTTTTTTAATTAACTTAGCTTTTTACATATAGAGGACTGATCCTGTCATAAAGGACAATAAATAAATAAACAAACGAGGAAAGAAATGAATAAGATGAAATAAAATTGTAAATTAAGAAATAAATACCTTTATTTATTTACTTCCATATTTATTTTTTCTACATTTATTTATTGATTTCCACATTTACTTTTCCTTCTGTGTCTTGTAATGAGCTGTGTGTTTATACCAGTGGTCAGCTACAGAGTCAGTGGTAACCAATCAGCTCCTAAGAAAGTCTCAAACTCTCAGGCTGACTCCTCAATACCTCCTCATGATTAATGAACACTTCAACAGGTGGTTCAGTGAGTTCTGAGATTGTTTTTAAAACACTTTAGTCTGCTGCTCATTTGAATCAGAACCAGGTCCAGAAATCCAAGTGAGATCATCATCAGCTCCTCCTGTCTGTGTCTCTGAGCTCTGAGAGCGAGAGACAGGAAGTGCAGCGCAGCGCTACAGAGGAGAAATGGATGACAGAGTAACCATTTCTCCTCTGATCTGCTGCACTTCCTGTCTGTCTCGCTCTCAGAGCAGAGAGACACACAGAGGGAGGAGCTGATGAGTTTTAAAGAAACAATCAGGTTCTGATTCAAAGTTCTAAATGAGCAGTAGACTAAGTGTAATAAAAATGTCAGTAAAATGACTGAGCTGGTCTCAGAACTCACTAAACCACCTGTTAAAAAAAAAAAATCATGACAGCAGAGGTATTGAAGAGCCAATACATGTTTTTTTTAATTAATTTCCTATTTTATTTCCTTTTATTCATTTATTTATTGCCTGTTATGACAGGATCAGTCCTCCATATTTACATTGTTTCACATGTGAGAGCAATACCTAGATTCATAACTTCTAAACATGTTCCGGTTGTAAAAAAAAAATTCTACACTTCCAAACGTCATCTCTGTTTTCTCTGGTGTTGCTCTACATTTTCTCTTAGTAAACTTTGGATAGTGGACCTTGAAGAGACGGACGCCTTCTCATGTTTTGGCTTGTGGATGATCCGAGTTCTCCAGGTAGAGTCTGGAATTACAAGAAAGACAAAAATCACAATTATAAGGAAAATATTTAGGCAACAATTTACCAGTTGTAACTAAGCTAGTTATAATTTACCTGCACATCATTTCAGTAAAGGGGAAAACAATATTCTTTGTGGAAAGCCTCCAAAGATGAGTCTGATGTGAGGGCTGAGTCTGATACATCCTTCTGAGTCCATTTGACAGCACCTTCTCCAACTTTAAAGGGGTGGGTTTGTCAGAATCCATTTTTTTCCAGGTCTTCATAGTTTCCAATAGTTCCCCCTGAGCCTGTCATGTAGGCCAAACATGAAAACTCTCCGTTCCCTAGTTATTTAAAAAAAAACAGAATAAGGAAGAACAGAAACTTAAAAATGCGGAGAGCATTTCTGGAATTTTTGACGTCACAAGTGTATTGGCTGAGATGGTAACGCCTTTCGGTCCGCCCAGCTGCTAGCTTTTGTTTTTGTTGAAAATTCAACATGGCGGAACGCTATGGGGCCAAAATAGGATCAGTGCAATGTAAATGAAAAAAAAAAACATATTAAAAATTTGGGGAAAAAAAATTGCAAACTCAAAATAAAATTTCAAATTTCAAAAAATAAAATTGTGAATTCGAAAAAAAAAATTGCAAACTCAAAAACACAAAACAAAACTCATAAACCAAAAACTGTAATCAAAGAAAAAAAATTTCCATAAATGAAAATGGGTATTTAAAATAAAAATTTTTTTAACTCATAACCTAAGCAGCATTCATGTAATCATTCATTCTTTTTTTATTTTACATTTTTTTGGTTTATGAGTTTTGTTTTTTGAGTGACACTGGTCCTGGTGACAGTTTTTGTTTCCACGGGAAAAAAACGGGGAGTGGGTCTGTGCTCAGCTAGCAGGCACCCCCACTTTGTGTCTGAGGCGAGGCGCGGCGCAGGGACGCGCTCTGCTGGCGGGATGAATTCAGCTGGAGGAGCAGCCAGATGGAGAGAAACATCCAAACAATCCAAAGCTGCTGCCTTCAGGGGACACTCTGGAAATCAGACCAGATTTTAGGACCCGAAACACAATTAAAGCTGCCAGAAGGAGGATTTTTCTATGTATCAAAGTTTTCTAAATGTTTTAAATGACATTTCAGGTCTAAACTATGATCTATGGGTAGAGTTCCACAACATATGTTAGTCTGATGAAGACTCCCCTTCGTCCTGTAGACCCCCTTTGCATTTTTTCAGGCCGCCGACCTTTTTCAGCCAATAAAATTCAAATTTCTGCATTGTCGGCTTTCTGTCAACATGCACACGCTTCAAGCAAACCTGTATCAGTAGGGGGCGCTGTCGTACAGGACGCTCCGTGTGTTTCTCTGTAGTTTCAGCCGTAATGGAGGAGACAGTCAGAGCTCATTTCTACTAAAAGTCCTCCATTCCCTCGATGCTGAGAGATTTATTTTTATTTTTAAACATTTCTCCTAACAGAATGGCAAGGATACACGTTTATTTAACGGCATACTGTGCAGTTTGGGTTTGTTTTTAGCACCCCCTAGTGTCTGTTTTAACTCAGTCGTAAAAACGTTAGCATTGTTTCTGCTCAGAAACACCTAAATCTACCTGTTGAAATGTCTCCTCAGCCTTCATAGTTTTCTACAGGAGCGGTTATTTACTTCTTCAAAGAAATCAGCTGTGTTCAAGCAGGGAGAGATTGAAAAAAATCAGGAATCATGAGCTAAAAACACTCCAGCGCTAGCATAACAGCTAGCCACATTGGGTTAGCCTAACCCTCGTGAGACACGTGACTTCCTGAGTACCGTGACGGCGACGGAGATCTTGCAATCGTGGTATTCCGGATCTAATCACCAGATGGGGCTAAGTGACTTTTCATTAACTCTGTAAAGGGTCATATTAGCACAGACTGGCTCAAGGAAAAGATTTAAAAATATGAAAAAGTTGCATATTATCACTTTAAATGCATCAAAAACTACACCATCATCATATCAGTTCCTCTATCCTTATATTTATTTTCATATTTGATCCCTACCCTCTGCATTTACCCGGGCTTGGGACCGGCACAAGTAGGACACTGGTTTATGCCCTGTTGAGGCTGCATTGATCGGTTTATTTTTTGTTTTGTTTTTGGTTTTTTTTGTTCTTTTTTGTGTTTTTTTGTTTGTTCTTTTTTGTGGTTTTTTGTTCTTTTTGTGGTTTTTTTTTTTGTTCTTTTTGTGTTTTTTGCTTAGTTTTTTTGTTCTTTTTTGTGTTTTTTTTTTGTGACTGAGAGATGGAACTCAGACAAGTTATATATCAAATCGATTGGCTCATTCATGCGTTGTTTGCTTGAAATTCCCATAGCGTTTCGCTCAACTATCGCAAAGTTATCCACAAAAGAAATGGCGTAAAAATGGATTAGCCCTTTGAATTTCAACTAAAACTTACTGATATTTGAGAGCCTGCTATTTCAACACACTTTAACCTAGAAACGTCATTCTTGATTTAAAATAGTCATGGGACTTTGGACTAGAAAATATTGAGGAACCATGTTGATTTCACTGATGCCGCCGGTAGCACGCCCTCTCAAAGTTTCTTCAGGAACTTTCTAGTTTACATATTAATATTCTAATTTGTTTTATGTACAATAGTACATTAACCTGTACATTCGTGCACTAGTTAGTAGATCAGAACTCATCTTTCTTTTTTGTCCACATTTATCTGCTCTTAAGTTGCATTTCTGATATATAAAGAAAAAAGTTTGTAAACACCACGTTCAGATTCTTAGATTGTTATTGTGCATCCAGGGATTTACTGTTTATTAGCACATCTGTCCAGTAGTTTTTCATTAATAATATTAATAATAATAATGGATTGGATTTATATAGCACCTTTCCGGACACCCAAAGCGCTTCACAGAAGATCCATTATTCATCCACTCCCTCACTCACACTCTGGTGGTGGTAAACTGTTTGTAATCACAGCTGCCCTGGGTCAGTCTGACAGAAGCGAGGCTACCATTCTGCGCCATCTGCCCCTCTGACCACCACCAACATTCACACACTGTTCACACATTGTTCTTCTAGTATTGTGACAAAACTTTAGTAACTTATTCACAGGTATTTAAATGCTTTGGCTAACATTAGTTTCTTTACCTACCTAAGTGTCATTCTGCTCATATTGAGAAACAAAGATGTTAAAATTAGTTCAGAGTTCCTCTGATCTGTTGATTCCTGGGTTTGTGACTCAGGTCTGCAGGGATTTTTAGGGGAGGAACCGGAGCACCCGGAGAAAACCCCTTACATGTTAGCACTTTGGTTTTAACATGTTGATTTTTAAATGTGCTATAATATAGATATATCAGATTGGATTAAATCCCATTGGATGAATTAGGTTTCTATGGGGATTTGAATTCAATCAAATAGTTTAGGTTCTTACCATGTAAATAAACTGAAGACTGTATATTTTTGTTTTTTGATGAAGATGGACATATAGTCAAACTGCTGTTCCCATCATGCTACACATCACATAAAACGATGCATAAAACCTCACTCTGACTTATGGGGTCACTTTAGAATCAACAGTTAACCTGGTGTGGATATCGGGTTGGGGGGAAGGGGGGTGGGGAACCGAAGCGCCCGGAGAAAACCCCTTTCAGACACAAGGACAAACATCAATTCTGGTGAATCTCTGTCTGTGACATGACATAACCTTTGTGCTGCTTGATTTTTTTCTTTTAAAAAGTAAATTTTTTGACTCATGGTGGCAAGTTAAGGTCACCCAGGACTCTTCAGAAACCAGAAGTCTAGGTTCTTAATTTCTATAAGTGTAAACAGATAAGGCTTAATCTGGGGAATAAAGATCAGTCCTAGAGTTTGGCCGATTTATGGAGAGGCACCTGGCTGCAGACACAAGATGGCGGACAAAGATGGCGGACAGCCACTCTCGTACTACCGTACCGGAAGCTCTCTACCGGAAATGACGTAATTCCTCGTACCGGAAGCGAATATCCTTTTTCTTGATTGGCTGTGGGGATTTCAAGCAAGGTCAACAACCCTCCCCCTAACCTAACCCTAACCAATTCCGGTACAGTATACGGAGGTTGCTGTCCGCCATCTTTGCCCGCCATCTTGTGTCTGCAGCCAGGTACTCTTGGATTTATGACTGGAGTTTTGGCAGATAGTTTAATCTCCTCCAGAGAAATGGGGGGAACCGGAGCACCCGGAGAAAACCCCTTTCAGACACAAGGACAAACATCAATTCTGGTGAATTTCTGTCTGTGACATGACATAACCTTTGTGCTGCTTAATTGTTTTTTTTTTTTTTAAGTAAATTTTTTAACTCATGGTGGCAAGTTAAGGTCACCCAGGACTCTTCAGAAACCAGAAGTCTAGGTTCTTAGTTTCTATAAGTGTAAACTTATAGAACATATTGAGACATATTGAGAAACAAAGATGTTAAAATTAGTTCAGAGTTCCTCTGATCTGTTGATTCCTGGGTTTGTGACTCAGGTCTGCAGGGATTTTAAGGGGAGGAACCGGAGCACCCGGAGAAAACCCCTTACATGTTAGCACTTTGGTTTTAACATGTTGATTTTTAAATGTGCTATAATATAGATATATCAGATTGGATTAAATCCCATTGGATGAATTAGGTTTCTATGGGGATTTGAATTCAATCAAAAAGTTTAGGTTCTTACTATGTAAATAAACTGAAGACTGTATATTTTTGTTTTTTGATGAAGATGGACATTCCTAGTCAAACTGCTGTTCCCATCATGCTACTCTGACTTATGGGGTCACTTTAGAATCAACAGTTAACCTGGTGTGGATGTCGGGGGTGGGGGGAAGGGGGGTGGGGAACCGAAGCACCCGGAGAAAACCCCTTTCAGACACAAGGACAAACATCAATTCTGGTGAATTTCTGTCTGTGACATGACATAACCTTTGTGCTGCTTAATTGTTTTTTTTTTTTTAAGTAAATTTTTTAACTCATGGTGGCAAGTTAAGGTCACCCAGGACTCTTCAGAAACCAGAAGTCTAGGTTCTTAGTTTCTATAAGTGTAAACTTATAGAACATATTGAGACATATTGAGAAACAAAGATGTTAAAATTAGTTCAGAGTTCCTCTGATCTGTTGATTCCTGGGTTTGTGACTCAGGTCTGCAGGGATTTTTAGGGGAGGAACCGGAGCACCCGGAGAAAACCCCTTACATGTTAGCACTTTGGTTTTAACATGTTGATTTTTAAATGTGCTATAATATAGATATATCAGATTGGATTAAATCCCATTGGATGAATTAGGTTTCTATGGGGATTTGAATTCAATCAAATAGTTTAGGTTCTTACTATGTAAATAAACTGAAGACTGTATATTTTTGTTTTTTGATGAAGATGGACATTCCTAGTCAAACTGCTGTTCCCATCATGCTACACATCACATAAAACGATGCATAAAACCTCACTCTGACTTATGGGGTCACTTTAGAATCAACAGTTATCCTGGTGTGGATATCGGGGGTGGGGGGAAGGGGGGTGGGGAACCGAAGCGCCCGGAGAAAACCCCTTTCAGACACAAGGACAACATCAATTCTGGTGAATTTCTGTTTGTGACATGACATAACCTTTGCTGCCTGATTTTTTTTAATTAATAGCAAATTTTTTGACTCATGCTGGTAAGTTAAGGTCACCCAGGACTCATTTGACCTAACATGAATATTTGATAGGAAACTATGCCAGTTCGAGATGTGAGCACTGAGACGAACACAGAAAGGCCCCATCCAGGATTCAGGACAGTGCTAACTCCTGCGCTGCATGTTCGACGTGTGATTTTGCTCAGTTACCCTTTTTTTCTCCCTGATTATTGTAATTTGTTTAATTAGCTAAAACACAGACCCATTTTGACTCCAGGTAGATTCTGGTTTTTTGCTGGAGGCTGAGAGGTGGAGTCTACAAGTACATCATGGGTCCAGTACATGAAACATCTTCAGAAACCAGAAGTCTAGGTTCTTACTTTCTATAAGTGTAAACAGATCTGTTTGCTGGGGAATAAAGATCTGCCCTAGAGTTTGGCCGTTGCAGAGTATTCAGTGGTTGAATTATGACTGCAGGTTTGGCAGATAGTTTTACCTGCATCTCCTCCAGAGAATTGGTAAGAGACTCGATCTCATTGTTCTTCTCTGAGAGTTGGATTGTTAAATTCTCTGACTCAGTTTTGATTAAGCGGTTAACAGCCGTCTGGTATTCCAGATCAGTTTTCAATTGGCTGACCTGACTGATGTTTTTTCCGCTTTCCTTTTGCATCTCAAACTTCAGCTGCGACAGTTCCCCCCGATATTTCTTTTCCGTCTTGCTTAGTAACGCTGTTAATTGCGACAGTTCCCCCCGATATTTCTTTTCCGTCTCGCTTAGTAACGCTGTTAATTGAGACTCAGAGTCATCATATTTCTTAATGGTGGCGTCTTTTCTGTCAATTTCAGCCTGGAGTTGATTTACAACCTGCTTTCTGTCAGTATGCAGTTTATCAATGAACTCTTGACTAAACTTATAGTTCTCTTCTGCCAACGTTAAAGCAGCTTCTTTCTCCATTAACTTCCTTTCTAAATTTCTGCGAGCGGTCTGCTCTTCCAAAGTGGAACTGACATATTTTCTGGCCTCATGCAAAACTAAACTTAACTGATCATTCAGAGGAAGCAGTGGATTTGCTGACATTCCTACATCCTTTCTAAATTCCAGCACAGCGTTCAACACTTCCTTTTGAAACTTCATGAACTGATCTTTTTGACGTTTCAACTCCTCTTCTGCTAGATGATACTTACTTTGACGAATGTCTTTCAGCCTGATCTCCTCATTAAGGTAAGAAATTGTTTTATTATTTGCCATCACATCATTTTGTAGCTTTTGGATCTCTTGCCTCTGTGTGTCATGCTGCGTTAATTCCTTTTCCTTTAGGTAAGATACTTGTAACTTTCTGTTCTTCTCTATCTCTTCTCTTTCCCTTTTATTCAATGTGCAAACTAACTCCTGAAGCTCCTGAATCTTCTGTTTCTGCTCCTCAGCCCTTCTCGCCATTATTTTTTCTTTCTCAGACTTTTGTTTTTCCTCTGCAGTACTTGCCATTTTTCCATTGCGGCTTTTTATTTTACTCTGACACAATGAGAGCTCCCACTGGAGCTTAGAAATCTTCTCATGAAGCTGAGTCTCAGACTCTTCCAGCTCTTTAATTCTAGCCTTCTGAATACCACAGTTCATTTTCCTGGTGCCTTTCACCAATTGATCTTTCAGCTCTTTAATTTCTCTCGTAGCTTCTTCATTTTCTTCTGTTAACTGTTGAATCTTAGACTCCAACTCTAGATTCCTGTCTCCTATCTCCTTGGCAAACGCTTTTGAGGTTTCATACATATTCTGAGTGTCCTCAACTCTTCCTTTTAACTGCTCAAGGTTGAAGATGAGCTCATCATTCTGTGTGCGCAATGCCTGTATTTTTCTTGTATTTGTTTCTATATACCTTTGATCCTCCTCGACTTTGTTTGATCTGCGATGAAGTTCCAGCCTTTGCTTTTCCAACTCAGCCTTCAGAGTAGTTTCATTCAGAGTCATTTGGTGTTTTAGAGCTTTATTTTCATTCCTAAGTTCCTCAATCTCGTCCAAACATTTGTATAGCTCATCATTGGGATTTTGGAATATTCTTTGTGATACAGTGTATTTTTCATCCCTGATGTCATTCTGCTCTTTGTCCTGAAATGACCTCCGTTGAGATTGCATGTCTTCTTTTTTCTTCTCAAGTTCCCTAAGGGATCTTCTTAGTCTATTCTTTTCTCTCTCAGACTGTAACAAATGTGTTCGGGTTGAATCAAGGTTTGACTGTAAATTTCTCACTTCCATCTGCGTTTTCTCAAGTTCCTTTTTGAGCTGAATGTTTTCATAGTCAAGACACTTTTTCTTGGCGCCTGTGGCGACAAGTTCCCTCTGAGTTTTGCTCTTAGCTTCTGCCACTTCATCGTAGGCATTCTTAAGTTCATACATTTTACCTTTTAACAGGCCCTGAAATATTCTGAAAACGTGATTTATGTCACGTGCAGACTTATCAAAGGTGTTCCATATTTTTGTAAACAAACACATTTCAAGGAGCTCATGCCTTATGTCATTTTCTAAATCATTTACATCCTTTGGGTCAAGCGCTAAGGCTAGATCCCAGTCAAACTCCACTGACGACTTACTGGCCATTATATGTCCCTTAAAAAATCAATGTCAGTTGATCAATAAAAAGTTAGCTATGTAGCTTTTGTCAAAATGTTTTATGAGAATAAAACAAAATCTATAAACTGCTTAATGTAACTCAGCTGCAGTCAGTAAACTCTACTCTTACAAGTGTGACTAACACCTTTGTAACAAACTGTTGCCTTTAATGTGGCTTTGTGACATAGACACTTAGGCTCTGCCCATATATGTAGGCCACGCCCATAGACAAGCCCCGCCCATATGTGTAGGCTCCGCCCAGATCTACAGGAGGGGGGATTTTTCAAAAACATCAAAGGCATGTAAACACAGCATACTTATTCTGTTTTATTTTTGTTTGAAAAAAAAAAAAAAACAGTGACTCATGGGAGTTTTAAAATGTTAGCTTGATGTAGCAGCCTTACAATTAAAGTAGCCAATTCCTAGTGGAAAGAAGTTTCATATATCTAAAAAGTTTTCAGAAAAAAAGACTTCAGATTAGAGATGAGCGAGTACTGCATTATCTGTATCTGTTCAACCATCTAAATTATCTGTATCCGTATCGGTACTCGGAGTGGGCGGGGCCTAAACCGGAAGTGGGTGGGCTATAACCCGGAAGTGGGCGGGTTTTAATCCGGAAGTGTGCGAGTTTTAACCCGGAAGTGGGTGTGGTTTGACCGGACGTGGCCATGGCTTAAATCGGTACATTATTTTAAGTCTGAAATTGATATTGATTGATCAGAATTAGCTATATGTATTGTTTATTTGAAAACTATTTACAGAGCAGCCTCAGAAATTAGATTAAATGTTTTTGGTCACAATATTATAGTTGATACCTGTGTGATTGGACTACGAGTCCGGAATAAAGAATACTTACTTAATATTAAAGGCAGTGTTTTTCAACCTTTTTGGAGCCAATGTACACTTTGTCATTTAAAAAAATCACCACAGGGCGAGGTGGGGGAGTCAGAGTCACAAACCCACCAACATTCACCAGACCATGAAATCTGAGCTCATTGATGTCTGATAAAGGTAGCAGGTTGAATTTGGTCCAATCAAACATTTTTAACACTAAAACAAATGTATCTGTCAGGAGGACTGCAGCTGTTGTTTACTAAGGCTCACCCTGTTTTAATAGTTTTTACTTTAGAAACCTTCTCATCTGTTCACCTGACAGTAAAGGATTAGATTTAGTTTACAGGTGACCTGATTAAAGCATCAACTGTATTTTTTACCACATCAAAAAACTTCAATCTGATTTTTTTTCACCTGTCAAAAAATCATTGTAGCATCCAGTTTATCTGTAATGGATTAAATCTGCGTCAAAATGACTTTTTTTTTCTCTACTGTTTATGTCACAGCATGCAGAGTTCATGTCATCATGTTTTAGTAAAACTACTTTTGGGGTATTTAGTATTTAATATGAGTCTCTGAAAACAGCTGTAGCCCTCTGATAAAGTCACTGACAGATCAATGTGTTTTTAGTGTTGATGTTTGATTTGTTGAATTTGAAGCTGTCAGTTTACGCTGGGAAAGGCGCGCACGCTCCTGTTCACTTTATTATAATGAGAGGCACGAGCCCCGCAGAGTTTACAGGACGGACACGTGATCAGATAACGGGACCTTCGTCCCTCAGCCAAAGACAGGAGGAGTGACTGGAGAAAAAACAACAACGAGCCTCTCAGACCGTCAAAAATTGAGTTAAAGCGGCTCTCTGGAGCATTTTTCTCTGTATCAAAGTTTTCTAAATGTTTTAAATGATATTTCAGGTCTAAACTATGATCTATGGGTTGAGTTCCACAACATCTGTCGTTCTGATGAAGACCCTCCTTCCTCCTAGAGCCCCCTTTCCATTATTTCTTGCCGCCGACATTTTTCAGCCAATGAAATTCAAATTTCTGCATTCTCTCAACATGCACGCGCATCGACCAAACCTGTACCAGTAGGGGGCGCTGTCGTACAGGACGCTCCGTGTTTCTCTGTTTGCCGTCTCAGCCGTTCACTGAGGACTCACGGCTCATTTCTACTAAAAACCTACCCATTCCCCAGATAAAGACGGGTTTATTTTTATTTTTAAACCTTTCACCTCACAGAATGGCAAGGCTTGACAGGATTATGTGTTTATTTTGGTCAGAAAGTTCATCCAGGGCCGAGTCAAGTTCAGCTTCAGAGTCCAGCAGCAGCTCTCTGCTAACAGAGCTAATATCAGAAGCAGCAGGGACAGAGAGGGCTCATCAGACCCTCGTAGTAGTGTTGGAATAAGATTGTGAACTGTGAGTGATTAAACCCTACACATTGAGCTGTACAGTTCATGTCCGAAGTATATGCGCCGCGCGCACACGCGACCGGACACGCGTGTCGAGATGTTTTGAGGAGGAGCCTTTGGACGCTAGATTCAAAAACTGCTCTCCTGATGAAATCCTCCGGAGTGCTGCTTTAAGCTGAGGGGTTTTTACACTGACCTTTTTTTTTTCTAAATGCGCATCACGCAGGATGACAGATGATAACCCGACCCAGTGTCTGTGGGCCCGCTGATCTGGTTTTATGGACCGGTCAGATCAAAGTATGAATTTAAAAAGTCTGGACCAACGCTGGTCCACCAGGAAACGCTCGGGTTCACCAGAGCCAGTCTGGTTGACGCAGAGCCGCAGCAACTCGCCTGTCCCCCGCCTCCTCCTTGTCCTCCTCCTCCCCCAAGCCGAACCACACTCTAGTTCGGTCCATTTCAGGAGGCCCTGCAGGTCCCGAGCTTGTCGCGGGCTGCAGTATCTTCTCATGGGCACCACGCGTCTGCTCAGATAAGCGCACACTACACCTGGCCCTGGTCCAGGTGCGCGTCTCCTTAGGCGCTCTGTGATTGCCGGGCAGAGAGTGCGAACAGAGGACAGTCAGACAGTTACCCAATGAGGATTTTCCTTCAGCCCGAGCATGGATGGAACATGTTTCACTCGGACGATGCTCGTATTGGGAAAATATGCATTATCCGTGCCGATCCTTGTCTGAAACGGGTATCCGGCTCATCCCTAGTTAAGACCCCATCTACCCCAGACCAGGAGGAGATCCAGAGAGGCGACGGGGAAACGGGCTCAGAAGTCAGGATCGTGCCGCTGCAGCATATAGAGGAGAGACGAACACACCCACTTTAGCCCTTGTAGGATCCTTAAATAATTGTCACTCTTAGGTCCCTAAGCACAGAAAAGTGCACAAATAAAACTTCATATAGAAATAAAATTATAATGTTACAAAAATATTTATATTTTTTTACATGAATTTCATCCTTGACTTCAGTGCTAACAAAACAAATTAAAATGTTGGTGTTTTTTCTTTTTTTTTAGATTTAACCCCTTTATTGCTAGGTTATATAAAAAAACTGCACTGAGGAAAAAAACATAAACACAAAATCATTTTTTGTGTGTTTTGTCCAGAAGACTGGTTTTAGGGGTGCATTATCAGGGCTTTGGAATGTCACAAATGAGCATAAAATTTATTTTTGTTTACTTTGTATTTTTTATGTAGCATCAGATCTAATTAAAAATTCACACCTTGGTCCCTAAGCACTGAAAAATGCACAAATAAAACTTCATATAAACCCCTTGACGTGTGACATCACGCGGCCAAAATCCTGCCCCCAGCCAGAAGCTGGGGGGCAAAAAGACGGCACAGCCCCGCTGAGCCCCGTTGTTATTATCCGTCAATTGTCAATAAATTGAGCTAAATAGCAACAAAATAAAATCTATCAGCATGGTTAACACATGCAAGCTGCACAAATAAATGAAAGAAGGACAGTAACGTAACATTTCACTGGTTTCCAGCTGATAAAATCAGCAAAATCTGAGACTTCTAGTGGATTAATCACCACATCGTGGATCCAAAGTCTCATCACAGGCAAATAAGTTAAATATCTGCCTCATATGTTAAAGGGGCTCTCTGGAGCATTTTTCTCTGTATCAAAGTTTTCTAAATGTTTTAAATGATATTTCAGGTCTAAACTATGATCTATGGGTTGAGTTTCACAACATCTGTCATTCTGATGAAGACCCTCCTTCCTCCTAGAGACCCCTTTCCATTATTTCTTGCCGCTGACATTTTTCAGCCAATGAAATTCAAATGTCTGCATTCTCTCAACATGCACGCGCATCGACCAAACCTGTACCAGTAGGGGGCGCTGTTGTACAGGATGCTCCGTGTGTTTCTCTGCCGTCTCAGCAGTTCACTGAGGACTCACAGCTCATTTCTACTAAAAACCTACCCATTCTCCAGCTAAAGACGGGTTTATTTTTATTTTTAAACCTTTCACCTCACAGAATGGCAAGGCTTGACAGGATTACGTGTTTATTTTGGTCAGAAAGTTAATCCAGGGCCGAGTCAAGTTCAGCTTCAGAGTCCAGCAGCAGCAGGGACAGAGAGGGCTCATCAGAGCCTCGTAGTGTTGGAATAAGATTGTGAACTGTGAGTGATTAAACCCTACACATTGAGCTGTACAGTTCATGCCCGCAACGTATATGCGCCGTGTGCACGCGCGCACACGCGACCGGACGCGCGTGTCGAGATGTTTTGAGGAGGAGCCTTTAGACGCTAGATTCAAAAACTGCTCTCTTGATGAAATCCTCCAGAGTGCTGCTTTAAGAGACAACTAGTTATAGCCATCTAATGACTTATAAGCCTTTGTAACCTGGATAAATTACCGTATTTGCCCGCATATAAGACGAGGTTTTTTTCATTGTAAATGATTTGAAAAAGGGGGGGTCATCATATTATCGCGCCCTAGTTTTTCCGGTGGAGGGCGCAGGCTTTTTGGTCAAAGCGGCAGGAAGCAGCTCAGACCGCGAGCGGTTCCAGAGGTCCGGGCCTGGCCTAGTTCAAAGTTACAGGTTTACTAGTACTGAGGATTAAAATGTCCAGAAAATGTCCAGACCCAGCAGGTGCTTTCAGCAGCAGACTGTACAGGTGAGGACTCGCATCGCTCGCTCGATTCACACACGCATTCTCCCTCAGAACCTCATCCGTCTCACCATTCTTTCAATGCATCCGACACACACACCTACACACTCCCTCACACATACAGCGGGTTTGTGTGTGCGCGCGATCATGGTGCAACAGTGGGTTTGTGTGTGTGTGTACGATCATGGCGCAAAAGCGGGTTTGTGTGTGTGTGTCTGCACGATATGGCGCAAATTCCGCAAAAGCGGGTTTGTGTGTGTGTCTGCGCAATAATTGCGTAACAGCAGGTTTGTGTGTGCGCGCGATCATGGTGCAACAGTGGGTTTGTGTGTGCGCGCGATCATGGCGCAACAGTGGGTTTGTGTGTGTGTACGATCATGGCGCAAAGCAAGTTTGTGTGTGTGTGTCTGCACGATCATGGCGCAAAAGCGAGTTTGTGTGTGTGTGTCTGCACGATCATGGCGCAAAAGCGGGTTTGTGTGTGTGTGCGCCATCATGGCACAGCAGCCGGTTTGTGTGTCTGTTCGTTCATGGCGCAGCTGTGTGTGTGTGTGTGTGTCTGTGCATTTTGCCGCAGCAGCGTGTGTGTGTAAACAAGCTTCCCCTACATGAAAACTCCATCTCAGCACCACAACTGGATGTGAAGTTCATCAGCGTCTGATGATCACGAAGTTGCACAATCTGACCATGAAAGCTCCTGTCAGCAAAGGTGCGTTCGGGCAGAGAGATCAGTACAGTGGACTGGTTGTGTGCACCACTGTTAATAAGCAAATATTAAAGCAGTCTGGAATTATTAATAGCATTAGTTAAATTATTTTCTCAAAATTTCAATAAAAATTGTTTCTTTAAAAGTGAATTTAGTCTTTTATTCTGAAGATTAGTCTTGAAAAGGGGGGGTCGTCTTATAATCAGGGTCGTCCTATATTCGGGCAAATACGGTAGATTATTTTAAAATAATTAGACAAAATGTGTTCTGTAATCGGAGCAGGCAGCCATTAAATGTCATTGATTTTGTGTTTACTGAGCTCGTCAGGTAGGTCAAAAGTAGGGGTGGGAATCTTCAGGGTCCTCACAATTCGATTCGATTATGATTCAGAGAGCTGCGATGCGATTATAAAACGATTATTGATGAAAGATGTATTGTTCTTCCCCCTCACCTTCCTGCCATGTGACTATGACGTACTATTGAAGCATTTGTAATAACTAGGGATGAGCCGGATATCCGTTTCAGACGAGTATCGGCACGGATAATGCATATTTTCCGAATACGAACATCATCCGAGTGAAACACGTCATTATCTGTGCTCGTGCTGCTCATTGTAACTCAGCTCATTGGCTGCCCAGTCACAGAGCGCCTGCCCCTCCTCCTTACACACATATCAGGAACCAGCAGTGCTGCCCAGTGCACTGCGCACACACTCTCCTCTCGCTTGCTCGCAGTCGCACACAGACAGTGACTGTAATCTGATCCCTCTCTGTTTAGCTCACGTTGCGCGTGTACTTCTAGGTTTCTTTTTTTCAGCTTGCGTGTGTTTCGGTTTGTTTTTAAAGAAACTTACTTTGTGAACTTGTTTTGTAGCGCGGTGCATTTGACAGGACAGAGCAGAGGTGAAAACGGCTCAAGTCGCATCTCACTGCCTCCTCTTCGGTCGGGTGTTTTTTTTTTTTTCTTTTTTTACACCGTCTGCTTTTTCATAGTTTGTCTGGTGATTTAAAGTCCTTTGGAAAACTTTGCTCATACTGAATGAGCTTAGTAATACTAATATTGTAAATAAAAACACTGAATCTCAATTCTGATGCTGCTCTGTAAATAGTTTTCAAATTAACAATACATAGCAACTTTTGATCAATCCATATCAATTTCAGACTTAAAATAATGTACCGAATCAAACCAAACCCACTTCCGGTTAAATCATGCCCACTTCCGGATTAAATTCCGCCCACTTCCTGTTTAAGCCCCGCCCCTCCGAGTACAGATACGGATACAGATAATTTAGATGGTTGAACAGATACAGATACAGATAATGGTGTACTCGCTCATCCCTAGTAATAACCCAACATGATTTTACTTCCATTATCTTTAATTATTTAATAATAATTTCATTATTAAAACATAGCAGTGTTTAAATGTGTAAATATAAGTTTAAATACAGTCCCTCCAGGAAGTTGTGTGGTTTTTGTGATGGTTTCATCCTAAAATGACTGATTTGCAAAACATTTTTCAAAAGTTGTGGTCAAAGTTGCAAGTTTTTTTCAAGCATTTTTTGTTTAAGGTTTTATTTTGTTTATATGCACACACTGTATGCGCCGTTTCATCGTAATATAAAGACTACAAGATGGTATAATCTCCATGACAACAGAGCTGACTGTCTCAGCATCACTCAGGTGTTACAGCGTGAGCGACTCGTTTTACTTTCACTTTTAGACGTTCACCTCAAAGGTTCACTGGTTCAGCAGAAAGAGGTTCCTCGTGATCGCTCACTGGATACACACATCATGTGGTTGTTCGCATGTTTAAAAAACGACGTTCAAAGGATTTCATGTTAGTTCACGCTGACGTCCCGGTCCAATTTTGTCACGGAGTAGCAAAACCGCCGACTCAGCACAGTTTAAGTCCTAAACTATTTCCTAAATACCTATACCTAAACTTTAGGACACAGATCAGTTCTTTTTAAACAGTTTCTCACATTGACCGAATACGGACTTTAAACAGAACTCACCTCGTCTCTTTCAGCACTCGTATCAGACCCCCCAGCCGTGGACCCTCTGCTCCTCTCTGTTCAGCCAAGCGAATATTTTCGTGTATAATCCATCACATGATGTTTGGTTCAGAACAGCTTCTACCACTCTTGTGTAATCGCTACTTTGGGAAATTGACTCGCCCGTATTTTAGCCGTAATATATTATAGAATCTGGCCGGTGCATTTAGCGGCTCGACTCAAAAGCAGGAAGTAAACACAGCTCGAGGAAACGGGGATTGGTCAAAACTTTTTCAAATGGCGGTGATTGGTCAATGAAGAAGGTGACGCACAACAAATGCCAAGATGATTGGTCAGATTTGGGAGAAAGTTGCGGTGATTGGTGAAATTCCAAGGCCGCAAACATTAATAATAGAATCTAATTTTTATATTTTTCAATCGATTGATAATCGATCCTGTCTGCATCTTGATGCATCGGAAAAACGAGTTTATCTCCCACCCCTAGTCAAAAGTATAAAAATTATTTATTTATTCACAAACTGTCCCTCCTGAGATCTGCCCGTTTGTTCGGGAGAGGACGGAGTTCGGAGTCGGCAGCTCCGATCGTTTTGTGTTTCAGTTCACGGAGCTCATCAGAATAAACAGAGAATCTATTAATCTACAAAAACTATCGGTGTCACGGTAATCCTTCAACATTAACCCGCACAATGCAGAAGGGATCCGGTTACTCCTTCGTTTCTTCAGCTGAGTGAATTTACACCGGACTTTAGTCCAGACGGCCCGGTTCAGCAGCAGGACAGAGGACTCCAGCAGGCTAGCTCTACAGCTAGTTAGCTTATTCGAACGGATTTAAGATCTACTCCTCACATAAAGCTGTCAATAACATCGCCCCAAATCACCATCACCCCTCCCGCTGTCTCAGACAACCGTTTCAAAGCATCGGGAGTTTTTTCCGTAGTCGTTCCCACCCTACGGGACACACTCTGGCTCCCTTCAGAAATCCGGAAAAAGTACGAAAAGCTCACCTAATTTAACCAAGCATTTAACCCACGTTAATTTGTTTAACCTATTTGTCTGATATGTTTTGTTTCCTGCTTCATTTTTTAAAATCTGTAAAACATCTTGGAGTTGTTAAAAGCGCTTTATTTTGTTAGTTTAAACCGCAGAGATACAGCTCTGTTTAGCTGCCGGAGCTGGGCTTTTGCCCTCCAGCGACTGAGCTTGTCCAAAAGTACCCGGATGAAAACAATAACATTCAGTGGGTCTATAGAAATAAAATGATAATGTTACAAAAATGTTTATATTTTTACATTAATTTCATCCTTGGCTTCAGTGCTAACAAAACAAATAAAAATGTTGGTGGTTTTTTTTTTAGATTTAACCCCTTTATTGCCAGGTTATATAAAAAAAACTGCACTGAGAAAAAACATAAACACGAAATCATGTTTTCTGTGTTTTGTCCAGAGGACTGGTTTTTTGGGGTGCATTATCAGGGCTTTGGAGTGTCACAAATGAGCATAAAAATTATTTTTGTTTACTTTGTATTTTTTATGTAGCATCAGATTTAATAAAAAACTCACACCTTGGTCCCTAAGCACTGAAAAATGCACAAATAAAACTTAATATAGAAATTAAATGATAATATTACAAAAGTGTTTATATTTTTTACATTAATTTTATCCTTGGCTTCAGTGCTAGCAAAACAAATTAAAATATTTGTAGTTTTTTTTTAGATTTTGCCCTTTTAATGACAGGTTACAATAAAAAATCTGCACTGAGAAATATACAAAAACAGAGGGAAAGTGAATCCGTGTATGGTTCGTTCTTTGGTTTTTCCGTTTCAAAATAAAATCAGAAATAACAATAAACCGCCTGGTCTGGTCTGCCTGGTCCATAAAACCAGTAGACCAGAGGGTCTGCTGTGTCATATGTCACCTCCCTGTGGTTTATGTCTCCCTCTAGTGTCCTGTCTTGTGATCTGTGCTAATGTTTCTCCCCTTTGTCTCACACAGGTGATCCTCATTGTAATCAGCCACCTGTGCCTCGTCTTGTGATCACCTCCCTCTGTGTATTTAAGCGTGCCTGTCTCGTCTGTGTTTGTCGGTTCCTAGTCGTAGTCGTGTGAGTCCTGTGTGTGTCTTCGTGTTCCTGAGATTGGAATAAACTTGAACTTTGGATGTGCATCTGCGCCTGGGTCCTCTCTACACACACCAGTACATGACAGAAGGAACCGACCTGAAAATATGGATCCAGCAGATGCTCGCCCGGAGCACGCTTCACCCTACCTGGGGACCCGGTTGGCTTACAGGACGCCACCGGGTCCAAAGCAGCGACGACGCCTTCCCCGGTCATCGCCGCCACCTGACACCATCAGGTCAGGAGTGCTCCGGGTCCACGTTGACCTCCCTGCTCCTCTGCAGCAGCCCCGACGGATATCCCCAGAGCCGTCTCAGTCCCAGCAGCCTCCCGCTGTTTTTGCTCTTCCTGCAGAGCTCGTCCAAAAGGAGGAACCAACCAACATGGACCCAGCGGATGAGCTCCTCCTGTGGGCTGCGCAAGCGGTGAGGCACGCCAACAGGATCATCTCCACTGGGCAGGCATGCCCCCACAGGAAGCTGCGCTTGGCGGAGGTGGTCCTCTCCCGCTTCTCCAGCTACCCGGCACTGGTGGCAATCCCGGCCCTCCAGGGTCAGTTGGAGTACGCCCGAGCGGCTTGCCTGGCACAGCAGGTCCTGATCGAGGGTTCTCACCTGACCTGCTGTGACGAGGGGCAGCCTCCTGGCCCGGGATCCTCCTGTGCCGCTGCAGCCCCGGAACCCGTTCCAGTTCCTGCCGCTGCAGCCCCTGGACTCTCCTGTGCCGCTGCAGCCCCGGAACCCGTTCCAGTTCCTGACGCTGCAGCCCCGGGACCCTCCTGTGCCGCTGCAGCCCCGGGACCCGTTCCAGTTCCTGCCGCTGCAGCCCCGGGACCCGTTCCAGTTCCTGACGCTGCAGCCCCTGGACTCTCCTGTGCCGCTGCAGCCCCGGAACCCGTTCCAGTTCCTGACGCTGCAGCCCCGGGACCCTCCTGTGCCGCTGCAGCCCCGGGACTCTCCGTTCCAGAGCCCGAGGTGGGCGTCTCCGTGCCAGAGCCCGAGGTGGGCGTCTCCGTGCCAGAGCCCGAGGTGGGCGTCTCCGAGCCAGAGCCCGAGGTGGGCGTCTCCGAACCAGAGCCCGAGGTGGGCCTCCCAGAACCAGAGCCCGAGGTGGGCCTCCCAGAACCAGAGCCCGAGGTGGGCCTCCCAGAACCAGAGCCCGAGGTGGGCCTCCCTGCACCAGATCCAGACCCGGGCCCTCCGGAACCAGATCCAGACCCGGGCCCTCCGGAACCAGATCCAGACCCAGGCCTGGGTCGTCCTGAACTGTGCCTCCTGGCCTTTTTTTTGTTTGTGTGGTCCTCCGTCCTGGTCCCCCGCCCTCCCTCCCTTGTTGGTTCTCCTGGGTCGTCCGGTGTCCGCCCCTAGGGGGGGGGGCTCTGTCATATGTCACCTCCCTGTGGTTTATGTCTCCCTCTAGTGTCCTGTCTTGTGATCTGTGCTAATCTTTCTCCCCTTTGTCTCACACAGGTGATCCTCATTGTAATCAGCCACCTGTGCCTCGTCTTGTGATCACCTCCCTCTGTGTATTTAAGCGTGCCTGTCTCGTCTGTGTTTGTCGGTTCCTAGTCGTAGTCGTGTGAGTCCTGTGTGTGTCTTCGTGTTCCTGAGATTGGAATAAACTTGAACTTTGGATGTGCATCTGCGCCTGGGTCCTCTCTACACACACCAGTACATGACACGCTGACACTGGGTCGAATCAGCATCTTTTCGCTTCCTGCGTGATGATGCGCATTTGGCAAAAAAGTCTGCGTAAAACCGGTCTGAGAGACCCATTGGCTGAAGGACGAAGGTCCCGTTATCTGTCACGCGTCAGCTGAACTCAGCTGTGCTCGCTCGTGCGCGACGCGCCTGTCATTCATAAAGTGAATGGGAGCGCGCTCCATCCAAACTGCGTTTCCCAGCTGCGTGACTGACAGCTGGGAACTGACAGCTTAAAATTCAACAGATCATCAACACTAAAACATTTATCTGCCAGTGACTTTATCAGATTAATCTTTACAGTTGTTTTCAGAGACTCACATTAATTCTAATGTTTAAAAAGACCCACAAGTAGTTTAACTAAAACATGATGACAGAGCCCTGTTACGAGTTCATTTACGGATGGACCCTGGAGCGAACACAGACAACGGTGGAAACTGGAGGTAAGTGAAAAACAAATGTTTTATTGAATATTATGGGTGCTGGTGCTGGAGGTGTGGACCTTGGGAGGCCCTAGCGTCCCGGACGGAACCGTACGCCACCTCACTGCAGGGAGGAGAGGAGAGTGAGCACAGGCAGGGGAACACTGAATGAGTGGGTGATGATGGAACGGAAAAGTCTTACTGTGAGTTGTGGATGAGGTGTTGGAGCTGGCGACCGACAGGGAGACAGGCAGTGGTGCTGGTGATGGAGGTGTGGACCTTGGGAGGCCCTAGCGTCCCGGACGGAACCGTACGCCACCTCAAGCGAGTAGTGTGAGGAGGGGGTGTCGGAGCCAGCGACCGGCAGGGTGACAGACAGGCAGGCAGGTGGATCAGAGGTTGATGATGATGAAAGGGCAGCCAGGGAGACCAGGAGGAGCGGAGACGAGGGAGGAGTGACCGGCTGGAGATCCAGGTATAATGGCAGCAGACCGGAGCAGGAGCAGGAGGACGGGAACCAGGACGAAGCGCTGGAGGGAGGAGCAAACAGGGTTACACTAAGACACTGGGGAGAATTATATTAAAAGGCCATAGTTACCACAGGGGTTGTGGACAAAATGAACTGGCGTTCATCTTCTGGCCGGCTGGTGGTTTTATCCTGAGGAGTTGATTGCTTGAGTGGCTGCAGCTGGAGGTGATTGGTGGAGCTGAGGGTGATGAGGGAGGAGATCCTGCTGCTAGGGAGGAGGAGGTGTGCCCGCTGGGGCTCAGGATATGACAGTACCTCCCCCCTAACGGACGCCTCCTGGCGGACGAGCCAAAGCAGGCAGAGCAGACCGCACACCAACAGGACAGCGGCCCGGAACCAGGGAGGAGGGACGACCAAAAGCCACAGAAGGTGGCAGGGAACAAGGTCGACACCATCGGAGATTAAGAGCCACGGGGGACTCCGGAGGACGAGGAAGAGCCGGAAGGGGCTCAGGAGGAGGAGCCGGAAGGGGCTCAGGAGGAGGAGCCGGAAGGGGCTCTGGAGGGCCGATGGAGCCTGTGAAGGGCTCAGGAGGGCCGATGGAGCCTGTGAAGGGCTCAGGAGGGCCGATGGAGCCTGTGAAGGGCTCAGGAGGGCCGATGGAGCCTGTGAAGGGCTCAGGAGGGCCGATGGAGCCTGTGAAGGACTTTGAGGGGAGGCTCTGGGGATGCCGGAGCCGGACCTTGTAGGGAGACCCTGGGAACACCGGGGTCGAACTCGGAGGGGGGCTCTGGGAACGCCGGAGCCGGACTCGGGAGGTTTGCCAGGGGCTGATGCAGCGAAGCTGGACTTGGGAGGTTTGCCAGGGGCTGATGCAGCGAAGCTGGACTTGGGAGGTTTGCCAGGGGCTGATNAGACTGACGCTACGCAGCCGGGACTAAGTGCTGAGGGGAAAAACCAGCGAACAAAGGCTAGCGGCCGCAGGAACGAGGCTGGGAACCTGAAAACCTGAGGGACCAGGCTAAAATAGGACACCAAGGACTAAGACCAGAAAACCAGGCAAGGGCTGAAGGACCGGAAGCTAAAGACTGAACACAACGGGAACCGGGAGCTAGTGATAGCTATACGGGGACTGGGTTAATGAGTGCTGAACGAGAACCGATGAGTACTGAGGCGAGGAGCGGGCTGAGGGACCAGCTGCTAAAACCGAAGGGCTGGGGCTCGGAGCTACGCCGAAGGATGGTGGAGCAGAGGCCGGCCCGACGGTTACTGAACGGGGAACCGGACCGGTGGAACCAGAGGAGCGCGGAATGCTAAGTCAGAGGGGAGCTAGGACAGAGGGACCAGAAGCTAAGACTGAGGTGCGGGTGAATACTGAACAGCAGAGAACCTGAGAGGAGTAGTGAGTCCTGGGACTGAGGAGCTCTGGAACTAGGACAGGGACTGGAGGAACCAGGACTGTCTGAGCCTACGAGGGGCTCAGGGAGGTCGGAGCCGACGAGGGGCTCAGGGAGGTCGGAGCCGACGAGGGGCTCAGGGAGGTCGGAGCCCGAGGGAGGGCTTGAGGACTGGTAGATGTCGTGGGCGATTNGCAGGAGGGCCGATGGAGCCTGTGAAGGGCTCAGGAGGGCCGATGGAGCCTGTGAAGGGCTCAGGAGGGCCGATGGAGCCTGTGAAGGGCTCAGGAGGGCCGATGGAGCCTGTGAAGGGCTCAGGAGGGCCGATGGAGCCTGTGAAGGGCTCAGGAGGGCCGATGGAGCCTGTGAAGGGCTCAGGAGGGCCGATGGAGCCTGTGAAGGGCTCAGGAGGGCCGATGGAGCCTGTGAAGGGCTCAGGAGGGCCGATGGAGCCTGTGAAGGGCTCAGGAGGGCCGATGGAGCCTGTGAAGGGCTCAGGAGGGCCGATGGAGCCTGTGAAGGACTTTGAGGGGAGGCTCTGGGGATGCCGGAGCCGGACCTTGTAGGGAGACCCTGGGAACACCGGGGTCGAACTCGGAGGGGGGCTCTGGGAACGCCGGAGCCGGACTCGGGAGGTTTGCCAGGGGCTGATGCAGCGAAGCTGGACTTGGGAGGTTTGCCAGGGGCTGATGCAGCGAAGCTGGACTTGGGAGGTTTGCCAGGGGCTGATGCAGCGAAGCTGGACTTGGGAGGTTTGCCAGGGACTGATGCAGCGAAGCTGGACTTGGGAGGTTTGCCAGGGACTGATGCAGCGAAGCTGGACTTGGGAGGTTTGCCAGGGGCTGATGCAGCGAAGCTGGACTTGGGAGGTTTGCCAGGGGCTGATACAGCGAAGCTGGACTTGGGAGGTTTGCCAGGGGCTGATGCAGCGAAGCTGGACTTGGGAGGTTTGCCAGGGGCTGACGCAGCGAAGCTGGACTTGGGAGGTTTGCCAGGGGCTGACGCAGCGACGCAGGAGGGTTTCCAGGGGCTGCAGCGGCGCAGGAGAGCTTACAGGGGCTGCAGCGGCGCAGGAGAGCTTACAGGGGCTGCAGCGGCGCAGGAGAGCTTACAGGGGCTGCAGCAGCGCAGGAGAGCTTACAGGGGCTGCAGCGGCGCAGGAGGGTTTCCAGGGGCTGCAGCGGCACAGGAGGGTCTCCAGGGGCTGCAGCGGGTCTGGACTCAGGAACGGGACGTAGGCTGACTGGACCCTGGAACAGGAACTAGGGACTGAAAGGAGGACCGGCAGCCAGGTCTGGACCGAAAGGAGGGACTGAGAGGAGGACCGGCAGCCAGGTCTGGACCGAAAGGAGGGACTGAGAGGAGGACCGGCAGCCAGGTCTGAACTGAAAGGAGGGACTGAGAGGTAATCCTTAGCGACAGTGAGAGGAACCCTGATGCGACATGACCCAGACTGACGAAAACCAAAAACCACAACTCTAGGGCTAAAAACCGAGACCAGGGACCGAAGACTAAGACTGGGAGGGAGGACTGGGTCAGGAGAGTCGGAAAAGGACTAAACTGAGCTAAGGAATCCACGAAAGCAGAGGAACCAAAACGAGGACAAACCAGGAACGAAGAGCTGAGCCATGATGGGGACACAAGGGCTGTAGGAAACAAAACGAGAATACAAGGGCAAAAACGACAGAGGCTGAGATAGCAGGGACTGGACTGAGGCCGGGACGGAAAGAAAAACCCGGAACCGGACCTAGACGACCGTGAACCGCCCCGGGCCGAGGCGGCCGGGGACCGGCCCGGGCCGAGGCGGCCGGGAGGAAAACGAATGGAAAAACCCGGATGCTAAAGGCGTAGAAGAAAACAAAACTCGAGCCCGAAGGCCAGACCGAAACCTGAAGGCTGGACCAACAACCGAACCAGGAAAACAAACTGAGGACCGGGGACCAAGCAAAGGAACCAAGGACCGGAAGCTAGAACCGGACTCGAGAGACAGACCAAAGAGAAAGACTGAGGACAAAACTGCCAAAAGACCGAGGGTGACGGCTAGGGAACGACAGCAAAGGCTGGGGAGACCGGGAGCTAAAGCGCCGGTGCTGACGCTAGGAGCCGGGGAAAAACTACGAGTCGGGATAATAGTAGAGAGATGGAGGGTAGAGTGACTGAGGGCTAAAGAACCGAGGAGACCAGAAACTAAAGGATCAAGAACGCAGGAGCCGAACCAGTGAGTGCAGAACCGGAGACTGGATGCTGGTGACTGCTAAAAACGGGAACCAGAAGCTAGTGAACGCTACACGAGACTGACGCTACGCAGCCGGGACTAAGTGCTGAGGGGAAAAACCAGCGAACAAAGGCTAGCGGCCGCAGGAACGAGGCTGGGAACCTGAAAACCTGAGGGACCAGGCTAAAATAGGACACCAAGGACTAAGACCAGAAAACCAGGCAAGGGCTGAAGGACCGGAAGCTAAAGACTGAACACAACGGGAACCGGGAGCTAGTGATAGCTATACGGGGACTGGGTTAATGAGTGCTGAACGAGAACCGATGAGTACTGAGGCGAGGAGCGGGCTGAGGGACCAGCTGCTAAAACCGAAGGGCTGGGGCTCGGAGCTACGCCGAAGGATGGTGGAGCAGAGGCCGGCCCGACGGTTACTGAACGGGGAACCGGACCGGTGGAACCAGAGGAGCGCGGAATGCTAAGTCAGAGGGGAGCTAGGACAGAGGGACCAGAAGCTAAGACTGAGGTGCGGGTGAATACTGAACAGCAGAGAACCTGAGAGGAGTAGTGAGTCCTGGGACTGAG
>SSNR01000003.1:2220886-2343206 GCA_006937965.1 Callopanchax toddi | reverse complement strand
TAAAAAAAAAAAAAAAAAAAACCACCAACATTTTTATTTGTTTTGTTAGAACTGAAGCCAAGGATGAAATTCATGTAAAAATATAAACATTTCTGTAACATTATCATTTTATTTCTATAGACCCACTGAATGTTATTGTTTTCATCCGGGTACTTTTGGACAAGCTCAGTCGCTGGAGGGCAAAAGCCCAGCTCCGGCAGCTAAACAGAGCTGTATCTCTGCGGTTTAAACTAACAAAATAAAGCGCTTTTAACAACTCCAAGACGTTTTACAGATTTAAAAAAATGAAGCAGGAAACAAAACATATCAGACAAATAGGTTAAACAAATTAAGGTGGGTTAAATGCTTGGTTAAATTAGGTGAGCTTTTCGTACTTTTTCCGGATTTCTGAAGGGAGCCAGAGTGTGTCCCGTAGGGTGGGAACGACTACGGAAAAAACTCTCGATGCTTTGAAACGGTTGTCTGAGACAGCGGGAGGGGTGATGGTGATTTGGGGCGATGTTATTGACAGCTTTATGTGAGGAGTAGATCTTAAATCCGTTCGAATAAGCTAACTAGCTGTAGAGCTAGCCTGCTGGAGTCCTCTGTCCTGCTGCTGAACCGGGCCGTCTGGACTAAAGTCCGGTGTAAATTCACTCAGCTGAAGAAACGAAGGAGTAACCGGATCTCTTCTGCGTTGTGCAGGTTAATGTTGAAGGATTACCGTGACACCGATAATTTTTGTAGATTAATAGATTCTCCGTTTATTCTGATGAGCTCCGTGAAACAGAAACACAAAACGATCGGAGCTGCCGACTCCGTCCTCTCCCGAACAAACGGGCTGATCTCAGGAGGGGCAGTTTATGAATAAATAAATAATTTTTATACTTTTGACCTACCTGACGAGCTCAGTAAACACAAAATCAATGACATTAATGGCTGTCTGCTCCGATTACAGAACACATTTTGTCTAATTATTTAAAAATAAACTAATTTATCCAGGTTACAAAGGCTTATAAGTCATTAGATGGCTATAACTAGTTGTCTCTTAACATATGAGGCAGATATTTAACTTATTTACCTGTTATGAGACTTTGGATCTACGATGTGGTGATTAATCCACTAGAAGTCTCAGATTTTGCTGATTTTATCAGCTGGAAACCAGTGAAATGTTACGTTACTGTCCTTCTTTCATTTATTTGTGCAGCTTGCATGTGTTAACCATGCTGATAGATTTTATTTTGTCGCTATTTAGCTCAATTTATTGACAATTGACGGATAATAACAACGGGGCTCAGCGGGGCCGTGCCGTCTTTTTGCCCCCCAGCTTCTGGCTGGGGGCAGGATTTTGGCCGTGTGACATCACGCGTCAAGGGGTTTATATGAAGTTTTATTTGTGCATTTTTCAGTGCTTAGGGACCAAGGTGTGAGTTTTTAATTAGATCTGATGCTACATAAAAAATACAAAGTAAACAAAAATAATTTTTATGCTCATTTGTGACATTCCAAAGCCGTGATAATGCACCCCTAAAACCAGTCCTCTGGACAAAACACACAAAAAATGATTTCGTGTTTATGTTTTTTTCCTCAGTGCAGTTTTTTTTATATAACCTAGCAATAAAAAATAAAAAAACACCAACATTTTAACTTGTTTTGTTAGTACTGAAGTCAAGGATGAAATTCACGTAAAAAAATATGAATATTTTTGTAACATTATAATTTTATTTCTATATGAAGTTTTATTTGTGCATTTTTCTGTGCTTAGGGACCTAAGAGTGACAATTATTTAAGGCTCCTACAAGGGCTAAAGTGTGTTCGTCTCTCCTCTATATGCTGCAGCGGCACGATCCTGTCTTTTGAGCCCGTTTCCCCGTCGCCTCTCTGGATCTCCTCCTGATCTGGGGTAGATGGGGTCTTAACCACCGCGACAGGAAACCCTCTCACCGACATGTCCCTCGTAGCCTCCGCAACACTCTGAAATAGTTGGGTGTCGTCTTCATAGAAAATCCGCATCTTTGCTGGTTACGGCGTCTGGAACCGTATTTGTTTTTCTTTCAGCACCTTTTTAGCCTCGGTTTATTCACTGCGTTTTCTTAGGACTTCCGGGGAGTAATCATGATCCATATAGAAGCGAACGTTGTCAAAGAGCACCTTTTTCTTCTGCCATGTTCTCTAGATCACCTCTTCTTTGATCCGCCAGCTGCCAAACTTGACCACTGTGGAGCAAGGTTTTGCCTCTCTCAACCGGAACCGGAACTCCGCTTCTGGATTGTTTTAGCATGAGCGGCCCTCTCCGTGCTGCTGCTTGTCTCTTCATCCACCTTTGACAGGAAGTCCAGATCTTTGCCCTCCTGGTGTTTCTGAGAGACAACACTGTGAATGTGATGTTGGTGTAGCACTAGGAGGTGGAAGTTTAAAACACACAATGGAACAAGTTTAATAGCACGTTAACATATTCCAAGAATGCTAACCTTTGTGCCAGCAGCAAAACATCAATCTTACATTAAAAAAAACTTAAATCACTGATATTTGAGCTCTCAATAGTTTAACAACATTTGATTTGTGTCCTGGGATTATGATGACAGTCTGAATGAACTCCCAAATCTGTGCACATGGTTTTGGGTAGTTGACATCAAAAACAAAAAAAATACACCCACCAAAAGTGATGGGTATTCCAGAGCAGTCCCACTGATAATAACAAATCCTTGGGAGCATTGTTGGTCCTCCCCAAGCACAAGGACAAACGGGTCCTCTATAGTGGTCCTGTTGAGGTATTCCACCATGTTTGTTCCAGTCTGAGGAGAGGGGGATCAAAAAAGAGAAAGAAAGGGAAAAGGTTTAGGCATAAAAAATATGCTTTTGTTACCTATTGTGGAAGCATATTTGGAGCAGGCTGTAAAAAGTAAATGAACTCACAGGATGGATGTCACTGAAGGCCTTGTGACTCTCCAGGCTGCTTGGTCGAAACAATCTCCTACCAATGGTGCAGTCGGGAGAAGCACTGGCAGCAACAGTAAAGCAGCATCCCCATTTCTCTGTAAAATGAAAATGTGTCAATATTAGATTAACTTAATTAGCAAAAGAAATCCATAAAATATATATAAAATTGCTTATATTCTTCTTTTAGTCAGTTTTAAACTGAAATGTCTATCCTTCAAAATAGTTTAATGAAAACTCAAGCAAAACACGCAGGACAAAACAAGTGTAGCGCCAGCAAAGGCGTTACTATCTCTGAATTCCGACCTCTGGATCATCAATACAATAACTCATCTTTTGTCCCAATAACTTGGATTAAAATGACTCTTTTATTATGTTGTAACCTGAATCAACATTCCTTCTAGGACCCGGTCGTGTCGGAAGACTCAGAAGACTTTCTTTAGTTAATAATTAAACTCAAAGACTCTTTGATGTCTCATTCTAAAAAGACACTACCTTTAATCCACTGTCCAGAAATGTCTTAATATGATTAATTCATTTTCTTCCAGTATTAATGAATGTTGATGTTGCATCAGTATTATTTTATGTGCCTACTTTTGCTAAAAGGTTAAAGCATATTAATAATCCATCTAAGTTTGCCTGGGTTCCTTAATGACGAGAACCACGTGACTTGGTAACTCCTTCCCATTGGGCCACGCGTCCAAAAGGTTCCACGGTCAGACTTCCTGCCTGGAAGCTAATGAGTTCTCGTTTCAGCCTACAACGAGAGAACAGGCTCACCGTTTTTCTCCGCTACACGGTGGGCTTTGATGCCGACTGCCGTTTGGGTACTAGCCCCAAGCAGTCGAGGACATTTCTCCGGCTAAGAAGCCAGACACCATCCGTCTGCTTCTGTTCACCTGCCATGGGGAAGAACATGCCAGCCTCTTCCACCAGCCGATCATGGAGCCGCTGACCGACTCATCAGACACCTCCGTGCCTCGAGTGACTTCCCGTTCACCGGGGGCTAATCCGAGGCTCGTCAGACCAACGATCTCACCGACGAGCCTCCACCTCTCACGCCGAGGCGATCTCGGAGCGGTTTCAGCGAGGTACCAACTCCGATCTGGTAAACTGAGGCTCTTGATAAATAACACTCCTGTCAACTTAGGCTCAGTTCCCCTCCTAACTAGCTCAGACTCCCTAGAGATATGTAATATCTCACGGGCTCTCGTCATTAACTCTCAGCTTAATAACATCAGAAGAATCTCTTAAAGAGCATATTTTAAGTTAGACACTCCCTTAAACAAATGTTTAGAGAAATATAATAGAAACTTTTTCTGAATAAAAATTTACACAAATTCAGCTTATTTAGGCTCTTGGATTCGTTTTTGTGAGAATTGTCAATTTTTTCACCAAACCGGAAGTGACGACAGTTCAGGGAGACCGTTCGTTCTCTATATAGAAAACTGATCCACTTATCACTACTTGTGACGAGCAAAACAAACCCCCAGAGTGCCGTTATTTTATTACTTTATTACTATAGTGAGCAGTTATTAAGATAAAAAAAAAAAGAAGATAAAAACAATCAGTCCTGTAAGGCTGTACCCTGTCGGTCCAGCTGTAGACCGTGACCCACCTCCTCACTCGGGTCTGGGTAAAATACCAGCGTTTAGCACCAGGTTTTGATCATCAGAGCTCCAAACATTGAGCTGCGTTCAGGTGGATTGTTAAGAAATGAAAGAGTTTATAAAAAGTTTCACAGGATACAGCTAAACGGTTCGAGGCTGACCGAAACAGTGTCGGGTCAGGCTGGAAACCCCGCCGTGAAGACCCTCTTGGTAGCCCCGCTGGGAACGGGAATCCCCTCTTGGTAGCCCCGCTGGGAACGGGAAGCCCCTCTGGAGAGCATCGCGGCATGGATTTACTGTACCCCGCCAGCCAGGTGAGGGTCAGACACCTGAAGGAAATGCTCTCATGAAATCGCGGACCGGTACCGGATTACGACCCACCACGAACCGTACCAAACCTGGCATGGAAACGAGACTCAAGTCTCCCCGTTAGCTCCTGTTAGCTGCTGTGTGCTAACAGCGGTTCCGGTGAATGGATCGAAGTAACGGCGCCTGTTTAGAGTCACACTGAATGTTTTTCGTCGGTATGTGGGACTCCATCACATCCAGTCCTGGACTAGACCAGGACCACCGGGGTTTTTCGTCTCCAAACAGAAGTCACCGTACCGGTAAGGAAGCCGTCCCGTTGTTGACTCAGTGTCCTGACAGACTGGCGATTGGCATTCATAAACATAATAATTTAGCATTTTTTATTAAAATGAATACACACCGACTCGATTAAAGAGCGCTCTAACCTAAAACTAACAACTCATCGCCGACAGCGAGCAGGCAGCTGGCAGACTAGAGCGGTGCCAGTCTGAGATGTTAAAGTAGTTTAGCTTTAAAAAATCTACACAATGATTAAAACAAGCATCTGTTACACAAACTCCACACAACAAAGGGCTCAAATGATCATATTTATGGAATTATTGATCGTACAGAGTGTTAAATTATCCTACAAATACTTTATTTATCTACATCTGACTACACTGTAAGCAGCGCCACCTAGCTAGGAGCTCCCTTAGCTGACGTCACAGGTCCACATATGAAAAAAAAAGCGTTTTTAGAAGCTTTGCAAAAAGGGGCACTTTGGACTAGAAAAATGGTTTTAAAAAATGTATTGTAAAACAAAATACCCTCAATAAACATTTCAAATAGTATTTTTGGACAGATCAGAATAATAAAAAAAAAGAACTTAATATATGCTCTTTAAGATGCACCATCTACCTCATATCTGTCTGTTCGTTCAATCTGTTTCTTTAATAAAATAACTGTAGTCTAAGTCTGCTTCTGGGTTATAACTTCCAAATATAACGTACGTAGGTCTTCCCTTTGAATCAAAAGAACCTAGATATCCTGCATAACACTTAGGTTAGTGAAGGTAGCCTGCATTGCTGGGCATAAAACCGACAAAACTAAGCTAATAACCTTGCAGAAGTGTGTCCGTATTATAACAATAAAATCAGGTTATATTACGCTACACAAGGGAATACTGTCAAGCTGGACACAAAAGGTGCAGGAAGCTAGATATAAACTCCCCTCAATAAAAGATAAAACCTGCTATGTTTTGTGTGTGTGCACGTGCGCTGTAGTGGCGGAGGCAACATTGGGTGGGTTCTGGACGTTTTGAGCACAAGTAACCCTAGCATTTCACTGTAAAAACGCAGCAATATATAATTAAACACATCAATGCCAGCCAGCTAACTAGTTAGCTAGCTATATGGTTTTGTCAAATGATACACTAAATCAGTTTACTAGTTCACTGCATCACCTTCTGCTGTCAACAGGTTTACACAATTCATCTTCAAACACTTTATCATCAGCATCTTACCTTTTTCTTAATCCTTTTTGGTGTGAAGGTCCATCAAATGTCTTGTCTTCCTCTGGATAAAATGGCAGTGCTAGCTCACTGAAGAAAAGGATTTTTGCCGCCAATTTTAACCCAATATGCTGGGTCAAAATGTTTGATCCAACGATGGGTTAAACCGACCCAACCCTATGATTTTCAGCCTTAACCCAGCAGTTGGGTCAGCAAAATAGCCCAGCCATTTTTAGTGTGTACTAACAGGAATCAGCTGATCAGTATATTTACTGACAGAAATCAGCTGATTGGTTTGTTTACTGACAAGAATCAGCTGATTGGTCATTTGTCAGCAGGTCCAATCAAAAAGAGTACCTTTGCATTCTGAGGCGTTTGGATGTGAACCGATGGGTTTTGGTACCTGTGAGTCTGGACTGGGATTGGTGTGGATGAAGTCCGCAGACTGCAGCCTCTCTCGGTACAAATGGGTTGTTTCTGTCACTGGGATCTTCAGTCTGATCCAGTAGTCCACCGAGCCAAGGCTCTGCAGCTCCTCGCATGTTCCTGACAACCACGGGAGACAAACTCTTTATCATTAAACTTAGATCAGCAGCAGCTCATGAGACAGCAGAAAGCTGCAGGACCAACTGGTTTCATTTGGTTTATCTGTCTGTAGCACTTGCGCTACATTTTTTTTTTTTAGATAAATGTTAAGAAGACTAGGTTCTGAGGAGTAATGAGATTATAATTAGTTTAAACTGACAGATTTATTACTGCAACACACAAAATGTACACACAAAGAACACTTTTTGTTGAGACAAACAAACACAAACCCCAAAATAAAATAGAGCTCTTTTCACCCAAAGAAAAATAAAAGAAAATGGTAAATAAAAAAATATCAAGGGAATAATTTGCTTTCAACCCTTGTTTCTTTGTTCAGTTCTTGTGGTTCTACTCAGTTTTTCTCTAAATACACTACCCGGGTAGGTATAAGTGTGTGCATTTCATCTTAGCTGGAAGTTCCTGAGAGTTCCAAGATGCTTTCACGGTAGATCTCTGTAGCTTCCTGAGAGTTCAAAGAAGCCTTCACGGTAGGTCCCTGTAGCTGCTGGCCAGTCAACTAACAGGTATCCTCCAAGCGTCGTCCACAGGTCTGGCTCGCCATCTCATCCAGAATCTTCTTCAATAGAAGGGCTCCAAACAAACAAAAAAACCAGTCGGAGTTTCAACAGAAAGTAAACTTATCCAGCTCCGGTCAATGTTTGCTGTTTACTCGGTGATATCACGCCAACAGCACTCCTTTTCACTCTTAATCTTCTCTCCTTTTCTTTCTTTCTTATTTCAGATGCTCTGTCTCTCACTGCTCGCAGCTCAGCTCTCTCTCTCAGCTCCAGCCGTTTGTTTTTACTCTCTGCTGCACGCGCTGTTCCACACAAAGCCCGCCCCCTACTGGTGCTGCAGGGAACTGCAGTGTTAACCCTTTAGTGACCATACACTCAGAGTGTGTGGGTTACATGTCCATCTGTAATGGTAAGAAGACCAAATCATCTTCAGATGAAATAAATGCTGACTTTTAGTATTATACACAGAACATAGACTTGCAGGTCTCTCATGTCCACACCTGGTCCCTAAAGACCTGGGGCCTCATGTATGAAGTGTTTGTCACACTGAATCCTGGCATCTCAGTTTTCCACACAAACCTCCAGATGTATCAATAATAAAGTGATTGGGTAAATGTTCTCCGCCTCACACCAACTTCCTGTCTGGTGTACACTCATCTCTACAGGTATTGGTCTGTTGGAGACACTTAGAAGGCATGCTGGGAATCTGACACATGATGAATAATGAATCCATCCAGGTGTTGCAGTTAAAGTGATAATATGCAACTTTTTCATATTTTTAAATCTTTTCCTTGAGCCAGTCTGTGCTAATATGACCCTTTACAAAGTTAATGAAAAGTCACTTAGCCCCATCTGGTGATTACAGCCGGAAAACCACAATTGCAAGATCTCCGTCGCCGTCACGGTGTCCAGGAAGTCACGTGTCTCACGAGGGTTAGGCTAACCCAAAGTGGCTAGCTTTTATGCTAGCGCTGGAGTGTTTTTAGCTCATGATTCCTGCTTTTTTTCAATCTCTCCCTGCTTGAACACAGCTGATTTCTTTGAAAGAGTAAATAACCGCTCCTGTAGAAAGCTAAGAAGGCTGAGGAGACATGTCAACAGGTAGATATTGGCGTTTAGAAGCTGAAACAGTCTGGTAACTTGTTTAATGCAGTAATTTAAAACGGACACCAGAGGGAGCCCAAAACAAGCAAAACTGCATATTATTACTTTAAGTGATTGATATTAAAGCAGGGCGGAGCAGAAATTCCCTTTAACAAGACTTTATCCTGATTAAAGGAATTCCAGGTTGAACAGAGAGAAGAGAGCCTGGATTTAGAGACCCAGAGGATCTCTGGTCCCATGAGTCTGACTCATCAGCTGCTTTAGGTCAGCAGTGCTCTGAGCTGCAGACGGTCTGAGCTCAACATGGTGAGGAGCCGTGCTCTTTTTGTACCCAGAGCTAAATACAGGTGATCAAATTCACAGTTGATGATGCAAACAGACAGTCGACACCCTCTCAGACAATGCCTTTCCTGATAACCTGAACCACTTCTTCACCTGCTTTGTCCAATGAAACTGCAGCAAAACTCTCACCTTCCCTGCACCAACAGAAGACAACAATCTCATCCAGCTACAACAACACCAAGTCAGCCATGCTGCAAAGAACTGATGCAAAGAAAGTGTAAGGGTGAGGTATTACACATGAGTTTACCAAAACCACTACAGTAAACACAGACACTCAGGGGGTGATAGAAAGCTCTGTAGTGTACCAAATACGCTATAACCTCTGACCCCTGTGACCATCACAAACAATAACCCATCTTTTTCCCAATAACTTGGATTATAATTACTCTTTTATTATGTTTTAACCTGACTCAAGATTCCTACAGGTGTCCAACTGGGCTCTCTTAGTTTTAATAAACCTAAGACTCTCTTAATAATAAATTCAGAGTCTAAAGTGCTCCCTTTCTTATGACTAGGGATGAGCGAGTACTGCATTATCTGTATCTGTTCAACTACCTAAATTATCTGTATCCGTATCTGTACTAGGAGTGGGTGGGGCCTAAACCGGAAGTGGGCGGACCGCGATCCAGAAGTGACGTAATTTGCCCGGAAGTGGGTGTGGCTTAAATCTGTACATTATTTTAAGTCTGAAATTGATATAATTGATCAGAATTAGCTATATGTATTGTTTATTTGAAAACTATTTACAGAGCAGCCTCAGAATTAAGATTCAATGTTTTTGATCACAATATTAAAGGCTGGGTTTTTCAGCCTTTTTTGAGCCAAGGTACACTTTGTTATTGAAAAAATATCACAAGGCACACCATGGGGTGGGGGGCTAGTTACCAGCCTAACATAAAATCCTAACACCTGTCAGAACCTCCCAGACCAGAGTCACAAACCCCCCAACATTCACCAGACCAGATGAACTCTGAGCTCATTGATGTCTGATAAAGGTAGCAGGTTGAATTTGGTCCAGTCAAACATTTTTAACACTAAAACATATTAATCTGTCAGGACTGCAGCTGTTTACTAAGGCTCACTCTGTTTTAATAGTTTTATTGTAGAAACCTTCTCATCTGGTCACCTGACAATAAAGGATTAGATTTAGTTTACAGGTGACCTGATTAACTGTCTTTTTTTAAACTAAATCAAATCACTTCAAATTGATTTTTTTTCACCTGTCAAAAAGTGATTGTAGCATCCAGTTTATCTGTAATGGATTAAATCTGCCTTAAAATGACTTTATTTCTCTCCTGTTTATTTTATTACCATGTTACAGGATGCAGGGCTCTTCATCATGTTTTAGTTAAACTACTTGTGAGTCTTTTTAAACATTAGAATTAATGTGAGTCTCTGAAAACAACTGTAAAGACGAATCTGATAAAGTCACTGACAGATCAATGTGTTTTAGTGTTGATGATCTGTTGAATTTTAAGCTGTCAGTCACGCAGCTGGGAAACACGGCGCGCGCTCCTATTCACTTTATGAATGACAGGCGCGCGAGCACGGCTGAGTTCACCTGACAGGTGACAGATAACGGGACCTTCGTCCTTCAGCCAATGGGTCTCAGACCAGTTTTACGCAGCAGACTTTTTTGCCAAATGCGCATCATCACACAGGAACAAAGCAAAATGATGATGATCCGACCCAGTGTCAGTGGACCCGCTGATCTACTGGTTTTATGGACCAGGCAGATCAAAGTATGAATTTTAAAAGTCTGGACTGTCGCTGGTCCACCAGGAAACGATCGGGTCACCAGAGCGTCCAGGTTGACGCGGAGCCGCCTCCTCCTCCTCGCTGAACTACTCACTCACTGGGAGAACGCGTCCTGTCAGGACTGAAACCTCTAAGCGGATTTTCCGTCTGCTCGAAGAACCGCTAGTTTCCCCGCCGCCGCTCCTGGCGGTCTGCGCGTACAGCTGTTCTGACCGAGCAGAACTAGCGGTTATGGGCACGGGAGAGGTCCGGGTGGCGGAGCCGGAGCGGGTTACTTTTGGGCCTGATGAGGGCCTGGATGAACGCCCTCCCCACATCCTCCTCTTCCTCCTCTCCACAGCTGACGGGTGCGGGGCGCTCTGTGTGACTGGCCACTCACAGAGCGTGAACACAGTCAGTTGATGATTTCCTTCAGCACGATCACGAATAATGATGCGTTTTATTCGGATTCGGCTCGGACTCGTCAAAAATGCATTATCCGTACCGGATACTCGTCTGAAACGAGCATTCGGCTCACCCCTACTTATGACACTGCTGGTCTAATCTTGTTTACATTTGAAGTGTTTCAAAATGTTCCAGCTACAAGGAGTTGCTCCACTGCTGTTTCAGGATTATTTTATATAAACCTTAAATCATCTGGTTTTCTATATTTCTACTTTGCTAAAATGTTAAATCAGTAATATGTTAATACTTCTGTCATTAAGGTGGAATGTGGCTTTAATGACCTGAGCCACGTGACTTAGTAAACTCTTCCCTCATTGGTCTACATCACCGTAAGGCTTCCCTTTAGCTCTGTCAGCTCCCGGAAGACTTCAGTCTCTCAGTATCATACACTGAGACAACACCGCTCACTGTTTTCCTCGCTACACAGTGATGCTTCAAGGTCGCCGGCCTCGCCTGTATGGGTAAACAAGCCCCGTTCCCGGCCGACCTCCGCTCATCCCCTCGGGAGCCAGACTTCATCCGTCTGCCTCCTCACCAATATAGGGAAGAATGCTCCAGCTGTGCTGAACCAGAAATGGATCTACTGACGGCTGTATCCAAGGACGTCTCCTGTCGGCCCAAGGCGGCTTCCCACCCCCGAAGGCCTCCAGATTGATCGAGGGGGGATCTTCCGCTTCCTCGTCGACCTCCACCTGCCAGATGCAATCCAGGAACGCTGAACAGTAAGATTCCATAATCTGGTAACCAAGGCCTGTTGATAAGCTAACTCACACCGTAGCTTACCACAACAGTAACTCCTCCAACTAAACTAAATTGAGATAAAATGCCCCTAGTCTAAACATCACAGACTCAGGTCGTTAAACTCTCAAATTAAGATCAACTTTAGAACACTTTACCATCGTCTGGACAAAAGCTAAAACCTTGGTACCTCTGCGTATCTGTTTGTACTGTCGTCAGTCTTTTTATGATAAATACTGTAAAGTCTTTTATTCCTGACTCAGTCTTCCATTCGTAAATATCAAGGTACATAATCTACTCACTGTAATTTCTCTCAATAGAGCCTAGAAGTTCCTGTATAAACTATCAGTTTAGTGAAGGTATCCAAGCAAAGCCTCCGTGTAAAACCGACAAAGCTAAACTGATCATCTTACAGAAGTTGCAGTAAAACAAAGGAGTTTTGAACACGACAGCTCTGAAACTATCTCCGTCTTTTAGGGCTGGGTTAAAAAATCGATTCTGAATCGATTTCATATAAATTTTTCAGAATCAATTCATTAGGCCTGAGATCGATTTTCCCCCTTGACTGAAACTTGACAGTTCTGTTTACAGTTTTATAACTATTTGCTTAATTCATGGGTACAGTCAAAGTTTAAACTGCCCAATTTAAAAGTCTGCACTTTAAACCTGTTGTTCAAGTTGAAAATAAAAATAAAGTATATTTCTATTTTGGAACACAGTTGAGCCTTTTAATTATTTAAGACCAGACTGCAGTGAATTGAATCGAATTGAATCGAATCGTGATTAATCGATTCAGAGCCTTATGAATCGAAATCGAATCGATCTGGGAAATTGGTCACAATACCCAGCACTAGTCTTGAGTCACTGACTAGTGATGATGTCTGGAGGCATCAGGAGGAGCTAATATCAGGTCTATTAAATTAATTCCATCCGCCAGTGTTCCAGCTAGTCTGTCCCAACCTGCTGTTCATCCACTCTAATGAACAGCAGACGGGAAGGTGTGAATGGCTCTCTGACCCTGCTGACCCATTTCACATCGTAGAGTCTTTTCTGATCAGATGTTGATACTTCATGGCTCTAAGTCCAGAATCGAATGTAATGTACATGTTTCTGAGCAGAATCCGGTTCATGGTGGTCAGCGACCCGCCAGTGGAGGAGCTGGAGAAGGAGTGTGAGGATGTGGGCGTGGCCTACCTGAGTATACCTTAGATTATACCTCAGGGTCAGCGCACCACACACACTCACACACACACAGTTTTCTGTGAAAGGATAATGTGATGGGAATATTTTTTGAAGGGAAAAATGTTCATGAAAAAGCTATTATTTTCACAAAGAACAAAGTAAAACCCACCTGGTGTAAAACACATCTAATATAAAACCTGCCTGTCCTCATGTCTCTGCAGTGTTTGACCTGGATGACAGCAATGAGGTTCTTGCCAGTGTTACAGGTACCAGGTAGTGGTCCAGGGTAACAAATGCTGAAAACAGGACAAAAATGATGAGACAAAAATCTGTGACCGTCTCTGCATAATGCCTCCTGGATAATGCAGTTTTTATTTAACATTCTCCATAGCAGTGTCTTGTCTTTCTTTTACAGTGTCAGTATTTTCAACACATATGTATTTTATTTCAGTGTATCATTCACTTTCATATTAGCATCAGTACGCTTAACATCAACATCTTAACACCATGTCATCTTATAAACATTTTGTAATTTTCTTTTGACAAAACAACACACACAATTTAATCATGTTCCCATGCACCTCCAAGTGCTAGAAAGGCCAAACTTAACTTAAGAGCTTGAAACCGGCTCTTACATAACTTAACAGTCAGAGACCAACTGACATTAGCAGCTGAGCTAATACATGAAAAAGCTAACATCTGAATCAGATACTTGTTAGTAAAACTCTTATCTAATACAAATAAAATTTATAGTTAATCTAAAACAATTACATATGCTTATAAATAGTTCATAAAAGTTACAAGAGGAGCCTCCATTTTCATTTCATCAATGGTAAAGTGAAATTCAGGTGTCACCATCCTGACCTAACTCTCAGCAGCCAGAGATTCCTCTCAAACTGTGGTTAACCATACTGAACTAGGCTTGAGATTCAGCTAACTATACATTTACACAAGTTACAAGTACAAGATGGGTTAGTGACATCTTATTTCTCACCTAAAAACAGGACAAAAATGATGAGACAAAAATCTGTGACCGTCTCTGCATAATCCTCCTGGATAATGCAGTTAAATGGAAGTTGGTCAGATTCCAGAACTTTCCAACGGTCTCAGCACTGCCCCCTGGTGTTGTTAACCCAACATTACAACCAGACCGACTCATTAACAGGTTCAAAGAAATAAAACCACAATTAATCAATAAAAAAGACAATAAAATAAGATTTATAATCACACAAAAGCTCATCTTTTTTTTTGTGTGTATGTCACACCAGCCTCACTGTGTCTGTAGAGGGTTTGGATGTTCTGCGGGCCATCATGGAGGACCAGAAGCTCGAGTGAACCTGAAGCTGAGCTAACCCATCCTCTTTAGAAGAATATTTAGTTCCTGTTTATAGTTCCTAGTAGTTCCTGTTCCTATAGTTCCTGTTTATAGTTCCTGTTCCTCTAGTTCCTATTAGTTTCTGTTCCCAGCTCCACTTCTGAATGAGGTCATAAATGAATTGTTTTTGTCAGCTGATTCTCAAACCCATTTAAACATGTCATGTATTCCTGTCTGTCTAGTCATGTTTTAGTCTTGTCCTTGTCATAGTTTAGTCTGTTTCTGTGTCTAGTTAGTTCTAGTTCTTTAGTTAATGTTTATTTCGTGTTATGGTTCTGGTTCATGTCAGTTTAGTTTCCCCTGTGTTCCTAGCTCCTGCTCTCGCCCCTCCCTCACCTGTTAATTAGTCATTGTTCTCACCTGCCCCTTGTTATCCTGTTTGCCTGCCTCAGTATTTAAGCCCTTCTGTTTCTTGTCTCATGGTTGGTTCATCTGTCCTGTTTAGCGAAGAGTCTGTTTTGTTAAGGTCCTGTTCCACTGTAGTCTAGTCAAGTTCAGTTTAGTCAAGCCATAGTCCGGTTTGTTCTTTAGCTCCTTTTTACAATAAATACTATTTTTTTGGATTTTACCCTTTGCCTCCTGCTCCTGTTTCCACCCTCCTCTGCACCATCAGGTCCGGTCTCCACAGTTCATGACAAAACATCTGCTGATTAAAACAGCCGAGTCAGCTGAAACTAACTGAGGTCAACCTCTAGACTAGGGTTGGGCGATAAGACGAACCTATCGACCATCGGCGATTGGCTGAGGCCATCGTCACCCGTTTCTCAAGAACGATTTATTCGTCCCCCTATAAATTATTTTCTTAATGATTAACTATGTTTGGTGGTTAAAGTAAAAGGATAAAGCCCATGTAAAAATAATAAACAATGCTCTTTTTAAATGTTTCTCACAAACTCCTCCCGGCTGCAAGCAAAGTCTGTCTCCTCCTCCTGCTGCCTCCGAGAGCAGCCAGCGGTGATATTTACTCACCCCTCCATGGCGGACAGACAGAGCGGCAGCAGCTTGTGTTCAGAAAATGTGTCTAAATAATAACCATGTTGGATGGGAGGGAAACGATCAGAGACTGACTTTTTTTTCCCAGTTTAACCGTGTTTACGGGTCGGCTACCAGTGCTGAGAATATTTAGCGAGTGTAAGACCGGTCCGGTGTTCATCTGTCTTCTCAAAGTACGAAACAAACAACAAATACAAAATGAAACTAAAACTGAAATACGAATAAAAAGCCCCTTCAGTGAACGTCGCTTCCACGAAATACATCTCCGCCGCAGTTTGACGTCTTTTTGAGTGATTGGTGACGGAGCTGAAGCAGCTGATATCACAGAGCTATCGGCTGCTGCTAGCTGGGTTAGCTTAAGTTAGCACACGCAGCAGGACGGTAAACACTAGATGTTGGAGCTATTTGCTGGCACGTCTGTTTAAAGCCAAACTAACCCCAAATAGGCAATGTTGTGTTTTTTGGCAACTATTTTCCCTATTTTGGGACTTTTAAATTCTAATTTGGGAAATCCAGCCGTGTGTGTTTACATTGCTCCGCCCGCAAATATGTCAACAGTCACCTGCGCGAATAAATCGCCCATCGTCGATTTTTGGACTGACGATGGACGAATGGGAAAAAGTTACACATCGCCCAACCCTACTCTAGACTGGACTTTAAATTAGACATGTAATTTGAAGTTTCTTGTTTAATTGAGTTTTACAGATGCAACAACAACTTACAATGACTTTTAAAAATTCAGTTTTTATTGTAATGCTGCTGGAGGCTCATCTTGTTTTACCACTTACAACATAGATTCCTTTACATTGTCTGAAAATGAATTAAATATTTATCAACACATGTCTAATACATAATAAATAGCTTCTTACTTTGTAAAAAAAAATTTAATATTCACCATAAAAATAAGTTTACACAAGACGTAAAGATATTTGCAGCATATTTTTATAAATATTCTACTCTGTCAAACATTTATTCACTGTGTTTAAAATCAATTAACCTCTATAACTTTTTAAACAGTAACAATTATCTCTTTTGGAACATTAATTGTGTATTTCTTCTGAAATTGGAGCTCTGTCGTTTGGGCTTTTTGCTCTAAACCCAACCAGAAGGCAGCAGATGGGTTCTGAAAGCGGCTCACGGGCCCAGAACCAGGTCACCGAGCAGATTGAAGAAAGCTGAAGCTTTGCATGTTTTTCATTATTCAGGAGGACATGAGCAGAGAGGGTGGGGGGGTGGAGTCTGTCTGCAGACGGAGCTGATGGAGGGACACTGACTGAGAGGACATCCTGACATGTGGGGCTCCTGGAGGGACTCTGAAACTCTGTTTCACCCCAGAAGTTGGGATGGAGAGAGCGACCTAAACACACCTGCTGAAGGTATTTTCACTTTCCAGTCATTTAAAAACCAGTTAGTTGTTTATTTCGCGCTGCGCTTCTTTAGAAATGAAAGCTTGCTGTCATCTAACGACCCACATTCAGTCATTTCTAAACAGTATAAAGGTCACTAACTTGTGCTGCTGAACATTTAGTTTTCTAAACCGTTTCATTGGTTGCAGAGATCATTTGTGAGGCAGCAAAGTGAAAGTGACAGAAGTTGATTATTGAACTGACTCTGGTCAACATTTAGGCCTCATAGGGGGGGAAATCCATTAGAAACAACATGATGACAAACACACTGATGTCAGGCATAACCCCCTTTATTATCTTTACCTCTGATTTAGTCCAAACTCTTTATAATTAAAAAGATCCTAGATATTTTATTACAGGCTAACTTAGGAAAATACTGAACATTTACTACAGTCACCAGAAGCTGTTTGTGTGGAGATCGTTTGGTAAAGAGCTCAGTTCTTTCTTGTATTAATTTGATCTCCTCTGTTTGTCAGTAAGGTGCATCTTAAATGAAGAAATATTACATATAATCTTGTCTTTTTATCCCTTCTCTACCTTAATGCTGCAGGTCCATTCAGACCCAAAGCAAATCTTATATAATGTTTAGTTTAGTTGCCCACTCTTTACTGTTTACTCATCAACACGTGGAAACGATGTTTAAACCCAAGAAAAGGTGGTTACAGGTCACAAGATGAGGTCAACGTTTGTATCATTAAAATAAAATTTTAATGTAAAAAAAAAGAACACACAATCAGTCAGATTCAGTGAAATAAAATGACTGGAATTTATTTAAGAAGTATCCAATCTGTAAGTATTAAGTATACTAATGTCACACTTTGAACCATATTCCATTGTAGTACTTTCAAGTACACTTAAAATCTGCTTCAGCACAGAGTAGTTTAATAAGAGAAATATATACTGTTAAAAGATTGTATGTCTTTAAAGTATCTTTACTCCCTTTTTATTAAAAACATTTTCATATTAATGTTTTCAATTAGCGATATAGTTTGTTATGTATGTATCTGAGTACACACATAAAAAATCATTTGAAAGAAGTTTGATTTTATTTTCTTCTAATCATCAGAACTAGGATTTTGCAGTTTGTATTTGAGGAGACTTTGACCTAAAGATGTTTTTGGTTCTGTTTCTTCAAAAATATTAAATTTAAAATCAAACTACTGTCCAGAAGCTCTCTGTAAATAAAGTTCTCTTGGGAGAAACTCACGTTAGAGTTTCACTCAAGTTTTTTACACGTTAACGTGAACTAAACGTGTCTTTCAAATTAAAATGTGTCCAGGTTTGCTGGATTAGAGTTAGCGGGGAAGTTTTTTCTTGTTTTTTTATTTTTCCTTCATTATTTTTTTGTTACTCAGATAAACCTCCAGGCTCAAAGAGGCTAAACAAACTGGATAAATAGCTAACTTCTCGTTCCCATTTATAAAGGTCTATTCCAATAATACGGTATATTCTCTTATGCGAGACAAACTTGGGATTTATGCAACATGCTGTGTGTGTGTGTGTGTGTGTGTGTGTGTGTGTGTGTGTGTGTGTGTGTGTGTGTGTGTGTGTGTGTGTGTGTGTGTGTGTGTGTGTGTGTGTGTGTGTGTGTGTGTGTGTGTGTGTGTGTCTGTGTGTGTGTGTGCGTTCAGTATAAAGCCCCTCCCTTGTCAGGTTGATAATAGGTGAACAGGTGCTGTTTGTTGACCTGGTTGCATCCATTGAATGGTTCTTTTGTCCTGATCGGAGCAGCACACAGAAACAGTGACCCTCTGAATAATTACACACTCTGAGGGCTGGTCTGGAGTCAGATTGTATTTTTGTTCTTTTGTGTGAATGTGTTGATTAGCAAATAGAAAACAGCATCAACTCCTCACTGTGTCAAAGATGAACATCCTTTGCAGAAGGTAACCCTTGCTTTGAATTTATAAAGTATTAGTTTTACTTTAGTAGTAGTTGTATGCGATCCATGTATTCCAGTATGTTGAGCTGTGACTGTTTTCTGCAGCAGCGTCTGTCTGCATGCAGCATCAGTTCCCTCAGTGAGGTTCTACTTGTTGCATGAATGTTCTGTTGAGGAGTCCGTGGGCGTCGCTGGAATTAACCTTCAGCTGGTCCGTGCTAATGTTAGGGCCTGATATCCATCAATTATTCATGATGTTCTGCTCTGCCAGTGCAAATCTGAATGTGTCTCACCATGGAAACAGCCTTCTGGCTCCACCAGAGGGTGTTGGTTTCATCAGCTGGGCTGACTCCAACTTTGTTTCCAGTTCAGGCTCCACGTCAAGACGGAAAGTCAAGAGAGCCAAATGTCAAACCCTGAATATGCTTTCAGTTTAAACTTTACTTTAATTTGAATAAAATAAATACAACCATTAACTAAGTTACAAAATCACCAGCATGTTTCTAAAGTTTCAAGCCTTGTCGCTGGTGTTTACTACTGTATATAAAAGTGTAGCGTTTAATAAACTCTGTTTTTAGTTTATAATTGGCACACACTTCTGTGAGATTATTAAGTTAGTTTTTGTCGGTTTTACACTGACCTGGTTTGGCTCAGCTACCTCGACTAAAATAATGGTTTCACAGGTACTCTAGGTTCGTTCTGATGTCACAGTGAGTAGATTAGGTATTTTAATATTGACGAATAGGTCTGAGTCGGAATAAGACTTTACAAGTTTTATTATAAAAAGACGGACGACCGTACAACAGATAAGCAAGAGGTAGCAGTGTTTAGCATTTGTCAACACGATGGTATAGTGTTCTTAGTTGATCTTTAAAAGAAGTTTTAATGATCTGAGTCTGTGATATTATAGATTAGGGGCATTTTATCTTAATTCAGTTTGGTTGGAGTGGAGGAGTTACTGTTGTGGTAAGCTACGGTGTGAGTTAGCTTATCAAGCAGGCCTTGTGGTTACCAGATTATGGAATCTTACTGTTTGGCGTTCCTGGATCGCATATTTGATAATGCTTCAAAAGTTAGAATAACTGCACAGGAACTAAAAACACCAGAATGTACAGCTGTGGCCAAGAGAGCTGTGCAAATATTAGTTTTAATGACGCAGTTTCATCAACTTCAGAATGTTATGAAGAGCGATCAGTTGAATTAAAATCATTTTTAAGTTCCTCTTTATCATAAAAATTAACAATACTACTTTACAATATGGGTATAAGTGATTTTATAAATACGTTACAATGAGGCGTCTTTTTAATGTTAAGAATGGCATGAACACCATGAAATGTAAAACATCTAAAATAAGGTAAAGGTGAGCATTTAGCAAAAAGAAACGGATATTTACCTAATTAAATAAAAGTACCGCTTACTAGTTACTGAGCCTGTGTCAATTCATAAACAATATCTTACAACTAGTTTATTAATATCTAATAATATTTAATAAACAGTTTATAAACTACGCAATAATTTATACGTATCTATTAAAACTACTTTATATGGGTATTTTTACTGTAAAATGGTATTTAACCTCATCCCAAAATGTAATTTTTGTCATATTTTCTGACAAAGTCCTTTCTGATTTTTTGGGTCTTCAGGGGAAATGATTGTAAGAGAAAAGGACTTGTCCTCAGGAGAAGGACAGGGTGAAGTTCAGAGGTCTGGGCCACAAAGGACCAACTATGACTCTTTACAAAACCTTTATATAACTGTCCATAGAAACCCGAGGAACATAATGCTTTTCTTTCCACTTCAGTAACCATAGAAACATCTGACAAAAAGAGATAAACGTTCTGAGGCTTGGAAACTTTCAAAACCTTTGGCCAGTGCTCTACAGTGCTCGTGTGTGATGCCAGTATTTGTTTGCACAGTTTTATTTGTTGATGAACATATTCTATTAGTCAACAGTAATTTAATGAAGGCATCTAGAAGTTCATCACAGTGGTGGTTGTCACTAGAGGGAGCACTGTTACTGTCACATCCTAAATCTCTGGCATTAGGACTCTAAAGTTCTCAGGTTTCTCAAAATTCTTCAACTATTATCTTAAAACAATGTGAATCCCAGCTCAATTTGTTAACTTTTAGTTTATTTTCACACCTCACACCAGGTTTTGTTATTTCTGTGCAAAATAGACTTTTTAAAAGAAAAGTCTAGATCTGTTTCTCTTGTCTTTGAGCTCAAATGTTCCACCTAAACGCCCAAAAGAAAATATAAATACATCTCTAGATGTTTGTGTAATTTTTCCTGTAACAACACAAATATGTCACAGTGTTTTAATGCAGGTCATGACTGACAAGTCAGTAGTGAGTAATAGTGAGTTTCCCTAACAGTTTTCAATATGAGGCAACAGAAACTTACAGTGTTTGTTTTTGACAGGTGCTTGAGAAGCAGCTGCTGAAAAAAAAACTAACACAAAAACAAGTCACCAGTTCTGGATTCATCATCTTTAGTGGAGTCTTGTATGTTCATGATATGATCTCTTTGATTTCAGCTCTATTTCCTGTTCTCTTTAGAAATAAAACCCTCTAAGGAACATACCAGACGCATGAGTAGATGTGTGGCCTCGTGGGCCATGTTCTACGTTTTTCCTAAAACAGAAACTGCCTTCACATGACGGACATACACTGGGTGTTTGTCTTACTGATGTGGGTCAGACTTGGAAAAACTGGTTCATGTTGTAGGTGTGTCCAGTTAGTGGTTCAAAAAAAAAAAAAAAAATCAATAGAGAATAAACCATAAGCTGTGTGAGTTTCTCTGGATTCACAGCATTTTTCTGCAGCTTGAGGTGGATCTATTTGTTTGTCAGAAATATCGTATGACGAGAAGTTGTTGTACAACTTTATCCTGCCAGGAGCAAGACATGTCTGTTTAGACTTTGATGTGCGGACTCCAAGACAAATACAGGATATTTATTCAGGACTGCCTCGCGGACCTACAGTACTAAGCAGGGATGTTGTAGCTGTCAGAGCAGCCTCTCTGCTCCTCTCCCTCCCTCTTTAGTCATGACTTTGCCCCTCTCTTCTTTTGCCTTTTTTGCTGAAAAGAGGAGGGGCTGTCAGAGTAATCCAATACCTGCCCAATTCATGAATGTTACTGTTGCTGAACTTCCCTGACAAGTGCAGAGGTTAAAACGCATCAGGAGGCTGAAACTGGGAACGCTGGCTTCATCTTCACAAGGCTGGGATTCTGCTCAGAGAGAGAGGTGTGCCAAAAGGGGGCTCCGCAGACGAGTGGAAGAACCAAATGACTCTTTTAGGAGAATGACAGAAGGACCTGCGGGCTTCCTGCCATCCAACATGTCTTCAGAGGAAAGTGCCATGAAAGCCAGGGCAGGGATTGAGAGGAATTGTTCCGAGGAGCTGGGCGAGGTGGTCCTTGGCCGCGCTGCCAGCTCACCTCTGGATCCATTCCCACCCAGAGACTTCAGGGGGAAGTTTAAAAAGATGCGCCAGAAGAAGAGGCCAACCATTCTAGAAAGTAGGTGCTTTAACCTCATGAAGTTGTGCTGATCCGTTTCAAAAGCTTCTAATTTATTAAATGTGAGAAATACAATAGATTAGCCTTACCAGTGTGTGTCACTGTGTGAAATTCCTCACCTCCCTGTTGAATGTTGAGTTATACCAGTATGTTAATAATGGGCTCAGACAGGTGGGAAATACCGTGCAGCTCAAATTAACCTTTTTCTATTCAATTTAAAAAAAAAACTCACATGTTAAAATGCATGAACCTCTTCAGCAGCACCATGAGAACCTCAGACCAGAAGATAAAGAACGTTCAGAGGAAGAGGAGGAGGAGGAGGGAGGTTCAACTTGATAATCACAGAAATGGCTCAACTGGACAGACATACCTCACATTCCTGAACTCCATCAGAGCTCGATAATGCTCTTAATAAGTGCTTAATGCGTTCATTCACGTAAAGTTAACCAGAGAAAGATGTTCTTAATGGTAGGCAGCCAAACATTTCTGATTTCAAAGTGAACACAGAGAAGCTGCCAATATGATGATATAGAAGGAATAAGTGAAGCGGTGTCCTTACTTACGAACTGACACTGATCCTATTTATTGGTAGTGGTTAGACGTGACTATACATACATACTAACATGTTTTCAGTATAAATACTTTAACTCTGCAGTGAGGAGATCATCTTAGGGACAGAAACCAAAATCCTGCTTGTTTTTTTAACATTTAATTGCTTTAATTATCTAAATTCTAAGATGTAGATCTGCTCCCACTTTAACTTCTTCCTGTTTAGCAGACTTGTTGAAAAAAACGTTCAAATGATTCATCTGGGGAATTGCATAACTTTGCCCTTTGGAGAGACGAGTCAGACTCAGCAGATTATAAATGACAGAGGAGTCCTGGGTGTAAACTTTGTTTGGTGAATGAATTTCATTCAGTAATAAATATTTTTACTTACCATAAGAGGCCAAAGATTTTCCCAAGATCTGTGAGATTTCTTTAAAGGAATTGAGATCTGTCTGAATTTGATCTCAGATCTTTGACCAGAAACAAACATTCCTCAAAAGCTGGAAAGTTACAGAGAGAAACTACAGCTATGAGGCTGAAATCCACTTATCCCAATTTGTTGTGAAGCCAAGGACCTCAGCAGCATCTGACCAACTGATTTACTGTGATAAAATATTTACATGTTAACAAAAACCTCCCTCCTTGGACACACTGTATCATAAACGCTTCACACAACGAGCAGTAAAAATCACCTCGTACCCGTCTCATCCTGCATATCACCTGTTCACTCTATTACCCTCTGGTAGACGCTACAGGTCCCTGCGTACAAAATCAGTCAGATTCAAAGACAGTTTTTTCCCAACAGCCGTACGGACATTAAACCAAGTCACCATCTAAAGTATGCATAACTGTCTGCCTACTGTTTGTATTGTGTGTATTGATTGGCACCGAGATGTGAGCATGTCCTTGCTGTACTGAAAACAAATTCCACCAACTTGTTGTGTGGCCATTAATAAATGAATCTGAATCTGAAAAAATCAAATCTGATTGTCAGAGTGTAACTTTTCCTCTTGTATAGTGTTAGTTATAGGTGTAGTTATAGTTAAGTTTGTTGCAGTGACCGAGAGTCTTTTACTACACATTGTAGCACTAACAGATTGAAAAAGGTCATGCAGCAAAGTGTGAAATGTTTGATTAACATAATTTTTCTATGGAGCTTGTTTCTAAATACAACAGTCGATGAATGAAGACATGAAGTCATTTTCTTTGTGGCTGAGATTCAGATAGAGTTTGTTCAGTCTGCTGGTGCCCCTCCTAAAGGATCACTAACTACATAGAGTCTAACTTCAGTTGTACTTGTTGACGCTAAAGAAAAGAAACGTGAATAAAAAGGGAAATTGATTAATTCTGTTATAGGCATAAATGCAGTTTTGCTTGTTTTTAGCACCCCCTAGTGGCCGTTTAAAATCACTGCTGTAAAAACGTTAGCATTGTCTTTGCTCAGAAACCCCTAAATCTACCTGTTGAAATGTCTCCTCAGCCTTCACTGCTTTCTACTGGAGCGGTTCATCGCTCATTCAAAGAAATCAGCTGTGTTCAAGCAGGGAGAGATGGGAAAAAATCAGGAATCATGAGCTAAAAACACTCTGGCGCTACTAGCATAACAGCTAGCTACATTAGGTTAGCCTAACCCTCGTGAGATACGTGATTTTGTGACTTCAGGGCACCGGAACAGAGACTCAGACGTTACAAACGTGGTATTCTAGATCCAAGAAGCAGATAAAGCAGGTGGGACAGTATAGAAAATAGCAATAGTTTTTCATAGAAACTTTTACTTGTGCAAACAGAGCATTAGATTGGGCTAAAAACAGCATAGAAAAGATTTGATGTGCTTATTTTTCATTTCCTCTTTTTTACCTTTTAGGCTATAATCTATATAATTTGAAATACATTTCTGTTGTTTATAGCATTCTTTTACCATCCATAGTTTGCTGATTTCGTTGTTTATTAAAGTGTAAAATAAATATAAACCAGTAGATTAGAGGAAGATCTTTTTTTTAAATTAAACTGAAAGTGCATTTTTTTAAAAAGCTATTAAAATCCTAATCCAAGTAAAATAACAAAAAAGCACTCTGTCACAAATGATTAAAAATACTTTTTCACCAAACTGATGATAATTTGGGGGACAATGTTCTGATTGCAGTAAAGGACAAGGTGTGTACTTTAGACCAGATGTTCTCACGTTGAGGTTCAACCTCCTCTAATAAGTCAAGTCCCTTTTATTAGATGGTGTGTAAACTGGAGTGGCCCTGTGCATTAGTGTTGGTCAGGAGGCGACACATTTTACACAAACTTGTTTGGAGTAAACGCTGATGTCATGAAGATTTACTTCACAGCTGGAAAGGATAAAAGGAGGGACTGGAGGTTTGTTCTCGTATCATCTATAAACTCGTATTTCAGTTGAACAGAACCAGGAGCTTATCTATGGTTTTAAATGGCAAAATGCTGAATGTTAATAACCTGATTCAGATCAAACAAGAAAAAAATGTAAGTAGATCTTCAGAATTTAACAAATCAGACCTACTATCTTCAAATTGCCACATAGAAAAGGCAACAAAGTTCATAACACATCATAGACTTTTAGAACTATTACAGCCACCTGCCCAGCTTTATGTTCCATTGATCAGTGAATATCTTTGGTAACAGCTGTGGTTGGAAACTGACTTTAAAAAATGCATTAAATGGTGAGGAATACTTAAACGATTTCCTTAAAACCTCAACATTTAAAAATTCAACCAGATGAACTTCCAAATAAACTATGACCCTTCTAACTTTGGTCAAATTAAAGCATTAGTGTTTAAATCATGCATTCCTTAAAAATGCTTGTAAATCAATCAGTCTCAACTAATACAAAAAACCCAGTTGGTCTTCAGTTGCTGTTGTTCCAAATTAAAGCAGAAATGTTTTGATTGATCTGTTATTCCATGACTAAATTATAAATATATAACAAGTTTGGAATGCATTTCTCACAAATGACATCCATAGTTTTTGTGTGTAGCTGTCAGAATTAATCCATCACAGTGTGTTATGTAACGAAGGTCAAAGGTCAGTCGCTTGATGGACGGACAGAGTCCTGATAGGATTACAGTAAGAGGACTGGAGGCAGCAGAGGGTTGTGTTTACGGCCCGTTGGCTTTTCACATCATAAAATATGTTGAAGTTAATTCTTTCATCTTCAAGAAAACATGAATTTTCTTTACATTTATTTATGGCATAAAAGGAAATCATTATTTTCTACTCTTTTTCTTTCATTTATGGGACAGTAAATAGTTGTTTTTTTTTTAGATAAAGCACAATAATTTGTTCTTACATTATTTGTTGAGTTTTTTTGTTTATGAAATCAAATTATAATACATAAAAGTTCTCCTAACTGGTTCAAAACAACTCTCAAACAGTACATGGTTACATTTTAAAAATGATTACATTACCACATCATTTTTACAGGATACAAGAAGTTAGAAATTATTTCATATCACCAGTAGATCAAATTGAACTCTAATTATTAAATTTTCTGTGTCTTTAAACATCTGACTGTGCAGATTTTAAATTTGATATAAAGTGTAGATAAATCAACAAACAGCTTGACAGACACTTTTCTTTTAAAAGAGGAATTATTTCCCATATTTAAACAGTCTAACCTTAAAGGACAATAAGGGCTACAAAATGATCATTTCCTTTTATAATATATTTTCAAAGTATCAGCTGGAAGATTAGATCATTAGTTTACTGACTTTGCTGTGGTTCACTTACTGACTGGCGTGTTTGCACCTCTAAGTCACTCGTATGGTTGCTATGGTTACACAGCATCAAAGCGCCTGGTTGAGTATCTTGATCATTATCTTGCTGTTCCAGACGTCTTTGTTTGTTTTCAGTTGGGTTTGTGTCCTCTTGTCTTTCTTCTGTTGTGCTTCCTCTGTGAAACCTGTTAGCTCTGCTGTACTTTGGTATTTTAAATATTAATGTCATCGTGTTCATTTTAAAACCAAATGAGGGACGATACTTTTTCCCTCTCAATAATTTGTCCCACCCCCAATACGCTTCATTGTGCAAATCCTGTTTCTTTTCTTTATGCATCATGCTTCTTGCGTTAGCTTCTGTGAGTTGTGATGTCAGATTCTGCTGGTCATGCTGATCAATCCCAGCACTGTCATCATCATCATCATCATCATCGGGCCCTGCTCTCAGGCAAACAGTAGTTATTATTAACTCTGCTGCGCTAAGAGGATTGCTTCCTGTGCTCTCAGCCTCCGCGCAGTTATTTAAAGGGAGCTTTCGTTGCCGCCCACTGCCTGCCACAGCTTTGGAGAGATAGAGAGATGTTGGGAGAGTGTGGAGGGACGGGGGGGGACACAGGACTGATAGCCAGGCACAGGACACCAGAGGAGGGGTAAAGCAGCGTGTTTTCTCAGGGTTTCGTCACTACAGCGTAGTGTGCGTCACAGAGAGGTGACAGCAGGCTGGTCCCAGCTCAGCTGCCACTGATGCTGCTGCTACTGGAGGGAAACCACAGCTAAAGGGGAGGGCAGGAAGCTGCAGCCATGGCCAGCCAGCAGGACTCGGGCTTCTTTGAAATCAGCATCAAGTCCCTGCTGAAGTCACTGAGTGGAAGTGAGTAGCAGCTTGTGTGTTTTTGTGATCAGCCTTTTGGGCTGCTGCTGCTGCTGCCTGTTGCATGCTGAAGTGAAGTGTATTGGTCAGTTCGCTTTGCAAACTTAAAACCATCTCAGCAGAGATGCACTTAACTTTAGATTCCAGCTAACACCCCTCGGATTAACCCTGAGAAGCATTAGCTTAACTGATGGTGATTCGGCATCACATTTCTGCAGATTCTACAAAAAGCTTAGCTGAATTTCATTTCAGTCTTTTTCCAGAGAGTGAGTAGCTCTTACTAAATAGAAGGACGCAGTAATAGGATTAGAGGAGGTTCAGCTTGGTTGCATGTTCTGTTCAGAGCTTCACTGCTGTAGAAAATAAACAGAGAGAAGTTCCATTTTACGGAAAAGAATCTCCAGTGGACCCTGAATGCATCTGGATAGAGAAATAAAAGCCACAGCTGTGAGTGCTGCAGCTTCCCTGCTCTAACAGTGTGGCAGAATGTAAACATCAGTGGAGGCAGTTTGTAAAGAGTTATTATAGGACAAGGTGTCCCTGTTTGCACGTTCAACACTGAGCCATCTCCTGATGCTATTTCGTAATCCTCACAGTGGGTCACTTTGCTGAAGTGATGCAGGCCCAGGCCTCATCAGCAGTTAGCGCTTTCATTAAATATGTGCTCTCATAATCCCACCTCTCAGGTTTTACATAATGGATGATAAAGTGACAGAAGAGAGTGTGTAAATGATCATTTAATCTCAAATATAAATAAATATGGGATGATGATGATGTGAGAATTGAATAACCTACAGAAAGCTGCTGTTTGTCAGTCATTACTTGGATTGAGTTAACCCTGTCAAAGCCTTTTAAACTGTGCGTTCACCTCCCAGAAAACAGTGACAGACAGCAGCACAGAGCTGGTGTTGTTCAGCTGCAGCATCAGGTTTAGTGTCCACACCGCCTGAAGGCCAGTCCTCCGTCAGCCAATCAGAGCAGGAGATGAGCAGCGAGAATCCTCTGCAAGTAAATGCATTGTTTAGGCGTGATTCTCAGATATTTATCGACTATATTTTTTCATAATGACATGTTTTTAAAACAGATCCAGTAACATAACTCAAAATACAATGTTGGCAGGAGCTACAGCTGTTCATATGCGTTTTGTTAGTTGCTAAATTCAGGTTTTTAAATAGTTTTTCACTTGTATAATTGGACGGCAATGTTTTCTCACAGCAGGCGGCGACACAGCATGACGTCAGCTCGCTGAAACACAACCAGCAGTCAATATTTTAAAACTATTGGTTTGAGTCTGCTCCTAACTAAGCTCTTCTCTCTCTGCATTTTCTACATTCGTTTAATACTTTTTGATAATTGAAAAAAAAAAAATCTAGCTTGAATTTTTAGTGGAACAAAAGGAACAGTTATGTGTCCATAGAATCCTTTTTAACAACATAAAAGTGTAGCAAGTCTTTTTCAGTTTCAGTTTATTATGGACATTTTTAGTCAATGTGGCAAATTCTGATACCAGTAGCAGGAACTCTGGCTCATTTCTTTCTCTTAAAGTTTGGCCTAAAGCAACAAACGGCTTATTGCTTCTCTTTTTATGCCAGCAGAACCAATCCCACCCCGGAAATAAACGGTAAATAGTGCGCTGCAGGGTTAAAAAGTGATTACAAAGCAGGTTTCTTTTGCTCTGACTCAGAAAGTAGAGTCAGTTGTTTCTTACAGTCTGAGCTGGAATGTGTGGCCCGTTAAAAGAGGTCAGGGGTATCTAAATATCCACCCACACTGTCCACAAATGGATGTTTACTCAGCGAGAACGTCTCTCAGGACTACAGTGTGTGCATGGATGTCTGTGTCCGTCTGCAACAGAGACGTTTTTGTTTTTTTTTATTGTTGCATTGTTCTCTTGGGAGCACCACCATGCTCAGGGTGTTCCCAGCTCGGAGATGATGTCATGCACGCTGTGGCCGAGCTCCTTGTTCACACAGTCACATGTCGCGTCTGAGACTTTGAGCAGAGCCCAGAGAAACAGAACAAGGCCTGATATGCACGCTGGTTTCTTTTGTTAAAACTTTTATCTCTACAGTAGTTTAAGTCACTGACATGGAAGAGTTTAGGTAAAGTCCTGGTTTTATTTGACTGTTTGAAATCAGTTGCTGTGACCTGGTAATAATTAAATGCGCTTGAGCGCAGACCTGCCATTCCTGGAAAACGATCTTAAAAGCTTTATGATTATAGCTCGTAAAAACAACAGCAGTCTGATGCAGAATGGTGTTTACACTCCGGTGGTCCGTACCTCATGAAGGGGTGGGCTCTGTTGTAAATATAGTGTTTACCCCAGGATAAATATAGTCACTCAGCTATGTCACCATAGCATGCTGGACCTCATCACTGTGCAGCTAAAAATTCCCACCTGACCTTCGCTCTTAGACAGCACCAGTTGGTCACAAGGCTGGAGGAGGCCATTGCAGAGGGAGCTCAGGGAGAGATCTACAGTAGTGAACTCCCCCGTTCCAAACACTACTCCCACTTTTTAAACTGCACCTGCTGCTGCGTCCACGCACCATGGAATCTAGACTCAAGGGAACAGAACCGGACGACACACGAGATGTGGAAGTTGGTGGATTCTGCTAGCGGACGTTTGTTTTTGATTCAGGACGACCCTGGGGGTCCTCTTTCCCTACTATGGACAGGACGTCTGTGTGCTGGACTAAATCCAGCGTCCTCAGCTTCATCAAAGGTCTGGGTAGGTGCTGAGTGAGGGAAGCACGTACTGAACGCCAGAAAGGCTCGTCACTCACGCTTATTGAAAGATATTCAAATAGTTCATGTCCTGAGTCGACCTGAGGGAAATCAGAGGTTTCTACTGGTGATAAAGTTTATTTTGTTCATTTTTGCTGGTTTGTCAGAGCTGCGAACTCTGTATGAACTCTAGAAAGTCAATATTTGAACTTGACTCACCTATTGTGTCTTTTCTCTTGTCTACTTGTATAAGGTGTGCAGTTATCTTCAGCTGTAACGTCACTTTAAAATGCAATTTTAATATTTTAATTTGCAAGAAAACATTTCTGTTTTCAGTTCCAGCTTCATTAATCAAACTCGTCTCATACACACGTATGAGGACTTTAAACTTTCTAAATTCAGTAAATTCATTGTTTACTATTTAACAAATGACTGTAATGGTAACCTTTTCCTGTCAGAGTGCTCGCTGTACTTCACCGCTTCTGTTGGGATTCAGTCCCTTCATGCTTGTTGCAAACTTTCAGGTAAATGTGGGTTTTTTTTTTATCAAAAAGCAGTGAATTTACCTGAAGTTTATCAAGAGTTTGTGAGTTTTAGTTAAAGTAGGTGAAATTAAAAACTCACTCTTCTAATGAGGTTTGAATTTCTGCCTCCTGTTTATTATTGCTGTGTCTTGAGGCACCAGAGTGAAACACTGGGGGTAAATTTTTAACCGGTGAGTTAGTTTATAACAGAACGTTTTCAGTGTGTGAGGTGTAGAGGATACAAACTGTTTCAGGGTAGACTGGGGGAATAATATTTAATAAAAATCATGAGGTGGTTAGAAAGGATATGGATCCACCATCTGGATCCACCAGAGCAAAAATAAACCTTTAAAACGAAAAGTGAAATCCAACATTTGGGAGAAATCATGTCGGAAACAGAAACAAGACGAAGGTCCTCCACAGAGGGTCATGACAAACGAGACAAATAACCACACCCACTCACATCTAAGGACATTTTAGACCAATCAGCCTAACTGTCATGTTTTTGGTCTCTGGGAGGACGCCGGAGCACTCGGAGAAAACCCACCCACGCACGGGGAGAACGTGCAAACTCCACGCGGAGAGGCGAGCCGGGGAAGCGAACCCACGACCTCCTTGCTGCGAGGCAACAGTGCTAACAAACGCGTCACCATGCAGCCCCACAACAAAGACCTTAAACAGAAATTCAACATAGTGAACTCAGGTGTGAGCTGACAAACACACAAAATAAAACGGGACAGTGGGTTAAAGGCAACAACATCACAAGACTAGAACTCTCAAAATCCTTATCTTGGCTCATCTGCTCAAACGTTAAAAGCATAATCCTAAACCTTTCCTGGAATTTAGTCAACCTAAGGGGGAAGGGTGTGTGAGTGTTTTCTTTTTTTCTGCTTTATCTGAGGAAGGTCTACTGTCAGACTTTCTAAACAGCTGGCTGAGGGGATTTTATGATCCAAATCAAGACATTCCTGTTTAAAGCCTTGTGGTGACGCTGGCTGAAGGATGGTCACATGTTAGAGAAAGGACATCTTTGGTACCAAATGAAAACACCGTCTGCTGACCGTCATTTCCATTTGCACCCTGTTCTGTTCTCTGTAGGAAAGAAAGAGCAGATTAGAGCAGGCCAGTGCCCTTTGGGCAGCCCGACTCCAGAATGCCCGTCATGTTGGGAACATTTTGTCCATGTTTTTTCTTCACACACAGATCTGTGTCTGATCCAGACCTGCTCATTTGTGTCTAAATTAGTTCCATTCTGCTGAACAAAACTGTTTCCTGACTTGTGATTTTTGTGTTTTTCCTCAGCCTCGCCCGTGGGGAACGGATACAGCAAACCTCCCATCCCTCCAGTCAGCTGCCCTCAGGGAGAGAAAGGTCCCCCGGCCATGATGCCCATCAGCGTCGACCCGGAGAGCAGGCCGGGCGAGTACGTCCTCAAGAGCCTGTTCGCCAACTTTACCACCCTGTCGGAGCGCAAGATCCGTATCATCATGGCTGAGCCGCTGGTGAGTGAGCAGAAAGTTTCAGATGGTTCCTGTCCCGTAGAGGACATGATGAAACTGAGATTATTGCTCTGTGAAACTTAAACCTAATACCTGCAAGAAGCAGATTTATTCTTCAGGGCTTGGTTAATACGTTTCTTCAGTTTATTTAAACAACCTCTTCTCCCTGTTTCTCTCAATTAAATCCATATATAGTTCATATAGTTACTAGCTGAGTCCAAAGTTTTGATTTATTTGTGTAATTTACTGTTTGTATTGGTAAAGGACACTAACTATGACAGCTGCAGAAGCAGCTTCTTTACAAGTTAATCAGCTGAAGTTATTTTTTTCCAAGGGGATGTTAATAATTTAACAGTGATGTGTATCTGGTGCTGAGAATTTATGCAGAATGAGAGATGAGGAGAATTTAGTCCATTTATACATTTTATAATCACATGGGTTGCAAGGAAAAACAATCCAGAAGGGAAACCTAGATATTCCTCTAAGATTCCTAAAGTGTTCCCAGGCCAGAGAGGATAAATAATCCGTTAATAGAGTTCTGTGTCTGCCGTGGAATTTCCTCCCAGTTCCTAGAAAACCTCCAGGGAGACAACCAGGAGGCATCCTGATGAACCAGAATCACCTCAGCTGACGATGTGAAGGAGCAGCTCCCCTTGTTTCTAAGGCCGAGCCTGGATGTTTGTTTATGTATTTAGCAGACGCTTTTATCCAAAGCGACTTACAAATGATATTGCAAGAAGTTACCTTACCCTGATATTAACCCTAAACAAACGTAGATGTTTAAACATTAGTCTCTAAGGTGACCGTGAGGGAAAAAAGAACACAGGATAGAGTGAAGTGCATGAAGAGAGCACAGAGGAGTAGTGGAGGTAGGAGCTAGTCTAGAAGATGTTCTCTGAAGAGCTGGGTCTTCAGGAGGTTCTTGAAGATGGACAGGGAGCTTGGTAGGTCATTCCACCATCGTGGATCGAGAAGAGTCTGGACTGTCCCAGCGTGGTGTAGCTCTGCTAGCTGATGATCCTTTGATGACCGGAGTGACCGATCCGTGACGTCAGCCTTAGCAAGACGATTCAAGTAGATAGGAGCTGTTCCATTCAGGACTTTGTATGCTAGTGATAGCGACTTGAATAAACAGAGGGGTGATGTGCTGTTTTAGGCTGATTGAAGACCAAACGTGCTGCTGCATTCTGAACCGTTTGTAGAGGTTTCACAGTCCAGGATGGCCTACAGAGGACGTTTGTTTCAGCTGCTTGTGTCTGAAATCTCATTGTTTTGGTTGTGATCCAGATTTTATAGGTGAGGGTTTGATTTAAACCAGTAAATCAGGAGCTTTGTCTTTCAGATTAGTTAGTTTTTCACCACAACAGACCAGAGCAGCGTCCTACTGAACACAAAACCCTGATCCATCAGTCCGTCTCTCACTGCATCCTGCCATCAAGACACCAAGATGCTCAATGTCCAAATTCTCATTCCAGTTCAGATGAAGCATTTTGCTTTCCTGGTTCAGATCCATGGTCTCATATAGTTAAAGTTAACCCTTCACACTGCAAAGCTGCAAACTACCACAGTGTAAACCGAAGGTCCTTAAGAGACTAGCAGAACCACGTCATCTGTAGAAAGCAGAGAGGAGAGGAGACCCTGACGTTTCCAAACCAGACACACTCCTCTCACTACGCTTTGAGACCCTGAACCAGGTGTGGAAGCATAATAAACCATTGAAATCAACACTAAAATTCAGCTAAAAATGTTAGCAAAAACTCACAAAACCAACGAAGACATACCAACTCTGGGAATGTGATTTACAGAGGTAATAAATCAGTTCAGTTATGTTTGTATTATGAAGCTCTTTGCCTCTCTGGGAGCTCAGGAAGAAAGTTTTCTTTTTCTTTTCCCACTCAGTCGATCGCTGTCTGATGAATTTGCTTCATCTTTCAGTTTCTGACAGATTTAATGATTCATTTTCACCACTTGTGACGATGTTTCCTAAAATTCCCCCTGTAACCACCTTAAAATGAAACTATCTCAACTGGGACAAAACATTTTTAAGTAATGGTTTCCTGACACTCCAAAGCAGGCGTTTGTTAAAGAACTAAATGTTCACCAGAGCTTTGGGCTTAACTGATGATTCAGACAGAAGTGAGAGCTCCATCAGCTCACGCTGTGTCAGAGTCACGCACATCAGACTTAGCTCTTTGGATTAATCGGCGTGTAATGTGCTGTGAACTGCTGTCTGGCTGATGAGGAGACAGACGGCTGTGTGGGGAAAAAGCAAAAAGGCGAACAGATTCCTCGGTTTGTGCAAAAACAGATGATGTTTGCATCTTTTCTTAAAAGCTGATCGTTCTACTGATTTGTGTATTTTAGATGCACCTGTCTGCTTGAGTGTCCATACTAATAATTAGAATTTGAGAAGGACTTTCTCCTTTCACCGCTGACTGTTATCTCAGATGATAGAGGACTGTAATACCAGGAGGTGTCCAGAATGTCCCGTCTCTATGTGACCCGGCCTTCTGGTGTCAGGGGACAGACCGATGAATGACTCCCATTAGCTGGGTTCAATAATAGTTTCACACTCTTCTCTGACAGGGCAGATGGAGTTATGTGCTTCAGAGCAAACTTCACAAAAGTTTTTCCCTTCGATTGGAATGAAAACCTTCTTTTTTGTGTTTTCAGGAAAAGCCATTAACAAAGTCACTACAGAGGGGAGAGGATCCTCAGTTTGACCAAGTGAGTGAGGACAAATATAGTTTTAGCCTTTTTTTAAATCGCATGCTGCACATTTCTGTTCTAAGGTGAGAGTTTTTGCACTTTGAATAGTGAACAGCGCTATGAGTAGGTGGGTGAAAGCTCTATAAGGGTGTGTTTATCCTTCGAGCTGGCACCAGATCAGCTCAAGGTGTGTCCTGCAGGTCTGTGGCTTTGCAGAGAGGGGTCTTTCACAGCCACAGAGGTGTGTTTGTGTTGCAGCGCGAGGCCATTCAGCAGCCTCACAGAGCCTGGATTCTTCTTCAGCTTGGTGCTGAATGAAGGGCTCGCTGTGTTCCAGTCTGACCAGACTCCCCACCCCTTCCTGTGCGCCCGGCCCGGCCCGGCCCGGCCCGTTCCTTCCTTTACCGCTCCCTCCTGCCACACTGAGGGACACTACCCTGCGGGCACGGTCCCAATATGGACCGGCTCACCATTCTGTCCCCTTTCTGCCCTTTAAAAGTGTCCAAATGTGGTCTCAGACGTTTTAAATTTAAAAGTCAGAACGAGGTGTACATAAATCCTTGTGTGCTGCTGTGACTTCTGTGCAGATAAACAACCCTGATCGCGATCTCCTACTCTGGTATGCTAACTGCTGAACACTAATGTGAATTTCAACGACGTGTGTCTTGTTTTTGTAGCTGATAAGCACCATGAGCTCACTGGCGGAGTACAGTCTTCCCTCCATTCTGCGCACTTTATTTGACTGGTACAAAAGACAAAACGGGCTGGAGGAGGAGCTGCACGAGTACCGACCGAGAGCCAACACAAAGTCCAAGAAGTGATGAAAATGATTTGTTCTCGCAATATTGTGTCCTTTATATGAAAACAAGCAAACAAAAAAGAAACATATTTCTTTGTGTCTTTTCCTCTCGACCAGTGACGAGCAGCAGAGAGATTTTCTACTTGAAAGGAGAGATTTAGCCATCGACTTCATCTTCTCCCTTGTACTAATAGAGGTTTTGAAACAGGTGACTCCTCTAAACTCTGTCAAGCAACAAAATATGTTGATTCTGTTTTGATTTGATGTTCTAGTAGAGATCCGTTCACATCCCTTTGTTTCCCACTCGTCTAGATGCCGCTCTACCCGGCTCTGGACGGTTTGGTGAATGAAGTCATTAATTTAGCATTTAAGCACTTTAAATACAAAGAGGGGTAAGCTCTAATCTGTTTCTGCACAGATTTGTTTTTCCTTTATATTTTTAGACTTCTAAAAGTTTTATTCTTCGTTGTCCTGTGCTGTTTCCCTGCAGATATCACGGTCCTAACACTGGAAACATGCACACTGTAGCAGATCTCTATGCTGAAGTCATAGGAGTGTTAGCCCAGTCCAAGTAAGCAACTTTTCACCTTTCTTGGTTAAATTTAGGATCTTTAATCTCTGGTTTGCTCAGGTTTTGGTGTCATGATGTCATCTTTGACGGCTTTCTGCAAAACCTTCCTTGGTTCAAAGGTCTTATAGACACTTTTAGACAATTCTAACACCAAACTAGGACTGGAAATTGGACTTTTTAGATCACTGCACTTAAAATAGAAATATGAGCTGCATACCTCATTTCAAAGCATGCTCTGCTTCATTTCCTGCAAGAGGTCCTTTAAATGACGGATTTAAATGGCTCTGAGGTCAAACGAAAAGAATGGCCTAAAGGGTTGACTGTTTTTAGGTAGGCTGAAACTGTTTTCAGTCATTTTGAATGCTGTTTCTTATAAACCTAATTTGTCTTTTCTCAAAATATTATACAAAGCTATTTTTGTATTGCACCAGCTAACAGGCTCAGGAACTCCCATGATAAATTTAAATTTAGACGATCTGTGGTTCAATCTGAGCAAAGGATCCGGTGCTCCATGAGGAATTCATCTTGCAGCTCAGACTCAGTCTGCATGTTCAGGATGAGACGGACTGATTTTCAGGAATGTTCTTCCATTACCCTGACAATTCTGCCTGTTTGTGGGAAGGCTCATATCTTCATACACACTCTGATGCTCTGGTGTGTCCTCAGGTTTCCTGCTGTGAAGAAGAAGTTTGCGGCTGAGCTGAAGGAGCTGCGGCAGAAAGAGCAGAGTCCATATGTAGTGCAGAGCACCATCAGCCTCATCATGGGGGTCAAGTTCTTCAGAATTAAGATGTACCCTGTCGAGGATTTTGAAGCGTCTTTTCAGTTCATGCAGGTACAACAGAACACTCTGATAGAACTCACCTGCTTTACATATCATCAGTCCATTAAATGGCTAATTAGTGGAAATCCACCCCATAGTCTGAACCATGTGGGGTGGATTTCCACCATTTAATGGGCCGATAACATCTATTTGTTCTTTTAAACCTACATTTTTTGACCATGCTGTATCAGAGTGTTCAAAATGACCTGCATTATTTGGACTATCTTCATATTTTAAGGTAACTGTATGTTGTTTCCAGGAGTGTGCTCAGTATTTTCTAGAAGTGAAGGATAAGGACGTTAAACATGCCCTGGCCGGCCTGTTTGTTGAGATCCTGGTTCCTGTTGCTGCAGTAAGCTGCTTCCTCTTGTAGATCTTCAATTTAATAGAGAACTCAGCTGTTTAGATGCTACGGTGAATTGTATTCCCCCCCCCCCTTTATTATGACCCTGTGAGATGTTTATCTAGCATCTAAAGCTCTTTAGTTAAGGTTTGTTGTTTTTTAAGTGGACTCTATATTTAAAAAATCACTTTGATTTTGATAGGCGGTGAAGAACGAGGTGAACGTGCCCTGCCTGAGGAACTTTGTGGACAGCTTGTACGACACAACCCTGGACCTGTCCTCGAGAAAGAAGCACTCACTGGTTAGTTGGAGGACTGAAAGCAGCTTCTGACCGTTTGTCTTTGTGCACCTCTGTTTCTTCTCCTGCTACCTTTGATGCACGATGACCTGGATGCCTGCAATGACATGGTTCTTATGTAATCTTATTGCACAACATTATTGTCCACGCTACACATGATTCTTGTGGTCAACTGGAGCATTGAAAGGAGCATGAAATCAGGGCTGGTTCATGGGAAGTCACTAGTTCTCAGCGAAATGGAACTAAACTGCAGGTTTTCTTTACAGGGGGACTACTTTACACTGAGGCTGAAAGCCTATGTTTGCAGATGTAGTTTATAGAAAACGCATGGTTTCCTAATTTGACCTCTTAAAGGCACACTATGCAGTTTTGGTTTTTAGCACCCCCTTGTGTCTGTTGTAAATCACTGTGGTAAAAACGTTAGCATTGTCTCTGCTCAGAAACCCCTAAATCTAACTGTTGAAATGTCTCCTCAGCCTTCACTGCTTTCTACTGGAGCGGTTCATCACTCAGTCAAAGACATCAGCTGTGTTCAAGCAGGGAGAGATGGGAAAAAAATCAGGAATCATGAGCTGAAAACACTCTGGAGCTAGCATAACAGCTAGCCACATTGGGTTAGCCTGACTCTCGCGAGATACGTGACTTTGTGAGACTTCAGGGCACCAGACCAGAGACGGAGATGAAAATTGTAAAAGGCACACTATGTAACTTTTTCATATTTTTAAAATCTTTTTCTTGAGCCAGTCTGTGCTAATATGACTCTTTACAGTGTTAATGAAAAGTCACTCAGCCCCTTCTGCTGCTTGTGTCCAGAATACCACGTTTGCAACTTCCAAGTCTCTGGTCCGGTGCCCTGAAGTCTCACGAAGTCACGTATCTCACGAGGGTTAGGCTAACCCAGTGTGGCTAGCGCCGTAGTGTTTTTAGCTCATGATTCTTGATTTTTTCCCATCTCTCCCTGCTTGAACACAGCTGATTTCTTTGAATGAGTGATGAACCGCTCCAGTAGAAAGAATGAAGGCTGAGGAGACGTTTCAACAGTTAGATTTAGGGGTTTCTGAGCAAAGACAATGCTAATATTTTAACAGTGTTTTAAAACGAACACTAGGAGGTGCCAAAACGAGCAAAACTGCATAGCATGCCTTAATTTTAACGTTACATATATGCATAAGTCTAAATTCTTGCTGTTATTTTTAGGCGTTTTATCCACTGGTGACATGTCTGCTGTGTGTCAGCCAGAAACAATTCTTCCTCAACAGATGGCATGTCTTCCTCAACAACTGTCTCTCAAATCTGAAGGTAACCCTGGCAATAATCATTTCTAATTACATCACAACCCAAATATGTTGCTAATTTTAGACTGTCAAGTGTTTCAAAGTAGTTAAACCACTAACTTTTCTAATTTGATTACAGAGTCGAGACCCAAAGATGGCTCGTGTTGCCCTCGAGTCCTTGTATCGACTCGTGTGGGTTTACATGATCAGAATAAAGTGTGAGAGCAACACGGCAACTCAGGGGTAAATCACTGAAAATATCTTTGATTATTTTTGATATTATTTCCACTGAGTACCTTTGGGATTAGTTTCTGTGCTGAAATAACTGCAAGAATCCAAGACGGTGTGATGTTTTGGTACTGAAGAATTTATCAACACATTTTTTGGGATTTAAGGAGGAACTCCACCTGGAGTCAGGCCTGCAGAATGTTCTCAGGGCCAGAAGCTAACAGATTTATGAGCAGCTCTCAGATGTTCTTATCAGTTTATAGACCAGTTGAGAAATCTCTAACCTTTAAAGCATGTAAACAAAAGGGTTTTATTTTAAAATAAACTGACAGGAATAAAACCACTTGTATTCTCACAACATGATTTTCTTTCTTTTCTGCAGTCGTCTTAACACAATCGTGTCAACGCTTTTCCCAAAAGGATCTCGCAGTGTGGTACCAAGAGACACGCCTCTCAATATATTTGTCAAAATCATTCAGTTTATTGCACAGGTAAACACGATGAGGTATTTTATATAAACACACAGACACAGGCAGTAGGACTCTCTCATTTCTATTATTTTTATTATGTTTCCCAAACAGGAACGACTGGATTTTGCCATGAAAGAAATCATCTTTGACCTCCTCTGTGTTGGAAAAACTGCAAAAGCCTTTAGCCTCAATCCCGAGGTACAAGTTGACTTCATATTTGTAGTAGTTTTTACTGTAAATCCTCTCTAAAATGTACAGATTAATCATAAAAAGACTCAGTTTAGCCAAAATCATAAAGATAATTGATATAATTTTCATGTTTTTCTGATAAGATACACTATTTATGATCATTTACAGCTAAAAAATGATTTTTACCTTCTACATATGTGTGTTTTACTGCTAAAATTTGTCAGTCAGAGTCTGATTTTCCTTTCTGCTCAGAGGATGAATATCGGTTTGAGAGCCTTCCTGGTCGTCGCTGACAAACTGCAGCAGAAGGACGGAGAGCCTCCCATGCCGAACACCGGCTGCACTTTGCCCTCTGGGAACACGCTCCGAGTGAAGAAGACGTACCTGAGCAAAACGCTGACAGACGACGAGGCCAAAGTCATCGGTGAGGACGCGCCGCGATCAGGAATGTCCGTCTTTTTTTAGTCTCGTGTAAGATTTCAGACGCAGATTCAGAATCTGAGACACTAAAAGGGACCGTTCAGATAAAATCTCCCTTGTACTTCTCTTTTTTGTTGTTTACTTTTTAACATTAATTTACTGCATGTTTGAACATATATTAGAATTTCTCCAGAATGGAAATATAGACTTTATATAAAAGTACACAAATCTTGTAAATATTTTTTACATTTGAGAGTGAAAATTTATGCTTCACTGACTAAAATTTGCTCTAAAAGTCATAAAATATCAACATGAAAACACCCAAACTGATTAATTATCAAAAGTTACCATTGCTTTGTGTTTTTAAAAACATTATACTTAACGATGTACATAAATATTATGCCTGATTATAAATAGTAAATGGTCTGAATTTATATAGCGCTTTTCAGAGTTCTGCAACCCCAAAGCACTTTACAACACAGCAGTCAATCGCACACTGTGCACTAATTGTGCACACAGCGCATTACTGCAATTGATATTTAAAAAGTTGCATATGAGAAATGCAGTTTAAAAACTGTTTAGTTTGAAGTTAATTTTCACTTCTCTGCAGGGACATCTCTGCTGTGAACTTTTGTGAATTTTAAATGTAAAAACAAGTATATTTTTCCTTGTCTCATTTAATTTGTCAACATGATTGTTTTCTCATGTCCTCCAGGGATGTCCCAGTACTATGTTTATGTGAGGAAGGCTATTGACAGCATCCTCAGACACTTGGATAAGGAGGTGGGGCGCTGCATGATGATGACTAACGCTCAGATGTTGAACAAGGAGCCCGAGGACATGATCACGTAAGCTCTCACATCTTCTCATTCCTCTTAGGCGACCTAAATGTGTTTCTGTTAATGCATTAGTGTTTTTTATCAGAATAATTGATTCGTTTGTGCTGAGTAACAAACTTTTTTTTGCTTTTTCAGAGGAGAAAGGAAGCCTAAGATTGACTTGTTCAGGACTTGTGTTGCTGCCATTCCTCGCATCCTGCCTGACGGGATGTCCAAACCTGAGCTCATTGACCTGCTTTCTCGGTGAGTTATAATATTATATCATTCGGACCCTTTTTGTACGATATTCTTGCTTTTTATCAAACCATCAGGCTGAACTGATCGTCCCTTTTCTCCTGTTTTCCAGGTTGACCATCCACATGGACGATGAGCTTCGGCTCATAGCTCAGAACTCTCTGCAGAGTCTGCTGGTGGATTTCTCTGACTGGCGTGATGACGTCCTGTTTGGATTCACCAACTTCCTGCTGCGTGAGGTCCAAGACACCCACCAAGGGTTGTTAGATACATCCCTCAAATTACTGCTGCAGCTGCTCACTCAGTGGAAACTCACGCTGGCTGCTGCAGGGAGGAGTCAGGAACACGCTCAGGTTCACACCGTCGAGGTAATCGTTTTCAGGGATTTGTTAACAAAAGGGAATGATGCCTGTCTGTTATGACTTGCTCTGCCTGTTGCAGAAATCTCATGCATTTGTGTTATTTCTGTGTGCACGTTGCAGCTGCTCCAGTCCGGCTCTAGTCTGAAGATGCCCTCAGAACAGGGTCCTCACTCCACCGTGCTGCACGCTGTGGAGGGCCTGGCTCTCGTGCTGCTCTGCTCCTGCCAGCTGAGCACACGCAGACTTTCCATCAGCATTCTCAAAGAGATACGGAGTCTGTATGTGACCATCGGACAGTCGGAGGTAAAACTAAGACGAGGGGATGCACTTCAGTGGCGGTGGATATTTGGTGTTGAGCTTGTGTTTTTTGTGTTTAAACTGCAGGATGATGACAAACCAATGATAGAGATAATGGATCAGCTCAGCCCCGTTATCCTGAACAGTTTTGTCAGCGTCTCAGTTTCCGACACAGTAAGTCGCTTGTTGCATTTGTGGCTCAACTCCAAAGTAAACCCACTCTTATCCGCGCTTTATTTAAAAACCCCAAATTTACAAGGAGAAAGGTGAAATGTTGACGAGTTCTCTGGAAACATTGGGAGTCACTGAACAGTTTAAACACATCTGAGATCTGGTTAGGAACACAGAGAGTTCTAATAAATACGTCATACATTTTTGTGGTAGCATTCTGTCTATATGGAGCTCCTAAACGCAAATCTATTGATGGCTTTATGTGTGAGAAGGCCTAAAAGATCAAGAAGAACATTAAAAAAACTCAAATACACACACAAAAAACTACAATTCAGTTTTAAATAATTAGATTTTCACCCAACAATATGCAGACCAGAGCTAGACTCTTAGAAATAAAACGTTGGATTTAATTAACTGCATTTTGTTGTACTGAAACCTCGTGTTGTTAACTCAATTTTAAGTAATACCATTAAGTTTAGAGTCAAAATTGATTAGGGTAAGTAGTTCTAAAATGTTTACACAATACTAACAACATCGGTGTTTCATTTCTTAGAGTGTATGTGTCTTCTTTCAAATCAGTTTCAATCATGACCTTTGACCTGTGCGACCGTCTCGTTGCAGGCCGTGCTGCCGGCAGGCCACCACGTGGACCTCCAGTGGCTCGTGGAGTGGAACGCGCTGCTCGTCAACAGTCCCTACGACATCAGGAGCCCCTCACACGTGTGGCTGTTCGCCCAGTCCGTGAAGGAGCCCTGGGCGCTGTGTGTCTACAGCCTGCTGCGGCAGGACAACCTGCCCAGGCTCTGCCCCACGGCGCTCAGCTACGCCTGGCCCTACGCCTTCACCCGACTGCAGATGCTCATGCCCCTGGTAGACCCAAAGTAAGTCTCACCCGGCTTTCCTTACATCCATGTTATTGTTGCTGAGAATAAGTCTGCTTTTAAAATAAACTCTAATATTCTGTTTTTGCTTTATTCACCAGCAACCCAGTGTATGCAAAGAAGACGGGTACGTCTAGCAGCGGGGATAATTACGTAACCTTATGGAGGAACTACCTGATCCTTTGCTTTGGAGTGGCCAAGCCCAGTATCATGAGCCCCGGCCACCTGAGAGCATCGACACCTGAGATCACAACCCCTATACCTGACAGCAACGTCAGCCACGACAACAAGGTAGCAGTCTTCCCACTCTTCTGCCTTATTCAGTCCCCCGGGGCTTTGTTTCCTCCGGATCAGGTGTTCGCACTTAAAGCATCGAATTACAGGAGCTTTTTCACATGAACGACACAGGAAGCTGGTGCATTCTTAACCATACAAACACCTTTCTTAGTGCATCTGTGAGTAATTGGTGGTGTTGAAGCAGCAGGAGAGGTTTTGTTTGCGTGACCTCACTGCGGGTGTTGTTGATCTTTCAGGTTGTCGGGAGCCCGTCTGTGGCCTGGCTTCTGAAGCAGCTGGTGCCACTGATGAGAGCGGAGAGCATCGAGTTGACGGAGTCATTAGTCGTGGGTTTCGGTCGCACTAATTCTCTAGTATTCAGGTACATCGCAGAAATGGATTTGCCGTTATTCTTTGACTAATCTTGCATCTTCAAACTCTCATAAAATTTGGGACATTTTAACACTTTAGTGCGACTGATTTGATGTGTTTTTTTTTTTAAATTTACTTTACCAAAAGAACCAGTGAGATGGAAATGAGATCAAATCGTTTCTCGATAATAGAAGTCTCTATAATTAAAGTCTCCATTGACCTAATTTTTTCACGGACGTTAAAGTGATGAATAAAGGATTATACCTGATCGGAGCTTCATCACCGTTTATATCCAAACGACTTCCTGGAGCTCTCTTCTCATTACTTAAATCATTTTCTTTGAAAATAAAATCAGGTTAATATTTTCACTGTCTGCTCACAGGGAGCTCATAGAGGAGTTACACCCCCTCATGAAAGAAGCTTTAGAAAGAAGACCTGAGGTTTGTTTGGACAAATTTGCAACACAAACCAAAAATAAGAGAATATATCATTTGAGTGGCATGATAATAGACTTAATCTGCTCACAGTTTGTTTTTAATCTACAGAACAAGAAGCGGCGTGAGCGACGGGATCTGCTGAGGCTACAGTTGCTGCGCATCTTTGAGCTTTTGGCTGACGCAGGAGTCATCAGCGATAGGTTCGCTTCCAAACATAAGCCAGACAGAACGTAACAGCAATGAATTCCAGTGTCATAACTCAGTTTTGAACCGTGTGATGAAGTGTTTGTGATTTCTCTCTCGTGTGTTTATTGCCACGCCGCAGTACCAACGGAGCTCTGGAACGTGACACCCTCGCCCTCGGCGCTCTCTTCCTGGAGTATGTGGATCTGACTCGGATGCTTCTGGAAGCAGAAAATGACAAAGATGCAGAAATCCTCAAAGACATCCGAGCTCACTTCAGCGCCATGGTGGCGAACTTCATCCAGTGTGTTCCAGGTACTTCCACCTTTCTGTGTCGTCAGGCTCAGACTCACAGCAGCACTAGACTCTTGGCACTGAGCTTGGTTTGGACGACGTTCGGAGTAGATCTAAGAATAGTGCAGCTAAAGGACAGAACAAGCGAATGCAGGCGATGATGACTCATGTGTTGCCAAGCATTCGCAAGTCTCCACTGGGGGACATCAACATCTTAATATCATAAAAACAAACTTCAGTTTTAGTAGTTAAAGATTTCTGGATAATTCTGGTTTGGTTTCTCTCTGTAGTGCACCACAGGCGCTTCCTGTTCCCCCAGCAGAGTCTTCGGCACCACCTCTTCATCCTCTTCAGTCAGTGGGCAGGTCCTTTCAGCGTCATGTTCACCCCTCTGGACCGCTACAGTGACAGGAATCACCAGATCACAAGATATCAGTACTGTGCACTAAAGGTACAGAGGCTGTGTTCAGGTTTACTTTAAAAGTGTTGGTACTTTTACTAGTTTTGTGCTCGATCACACTAAAACAAGGTTGTTTTTCCAGGCCATGTCGGCCGTGCTGTGCTGTGGGCCCGTCTTCGATAACGTTGGCCTGTCTCAGGATGGATACCTCTATAAGTGGCTGGATAATATTCTAGCCTGCCAGGACCAGCGGGTCTGTATGCTTTACTACTGTGGTGCATTTAAAGACCCGTGTGATAGCATGCTGCTTTTTAAAAGGTCGACCTGTGTTCTTGCCAACGACGTCTCATTATTATCATATTAGAAGGCTGGCAAACAGTAAAGGACTCTTTTATTTTGAAATAAACTCGTCTAATGTTGTCTTAACTGTATGATTATTTCATGCATTCGTCCAGAAACCACCTTAATTATGCAGCTTGAGCAGAAACTTTAACTAGGCATGATGCCAATTAGTGAATTATTTAGTCGGTGCAGCAGAATCTTTTAAATGTTCCCTCATATTCAAAATGGAGAAAAGGAATCAGATTAGAGGGACTCAGTGTTGGCTTCTGCTCCTGGCTCAGGTCCACCAGCTTGGCTGTGAAGTCGTCATCCTGCTCCTGGAGCTTAATGCTGACCAGGTTAATCTCTTCAACTGGGCCGTGGACCGCTGCTACACTGGTTCCCACCAACTCGCCTCAGGCTGCTTCAAAGCCATCGCGACCGTCTTTGGCAGCAGGTACAGTTTATAACGACCTCTGTTCTCACTTCTTTGGATTGTCTTTACTCAAATCTGGCAAATTAACCCAAACCTCCACGTGTCACCTCATCTGACTGGCTCTTAGGATTCATTGTGACTGTCTAGTTGTGTTTTTTCTTTGTTTTTACCAGCAAAAACTACCCCTGTGACATTGTTACGCTGCTGAATCTTGTGCTCTTCAAAGCATCAAGCGCCAGCAGAGAGATCTATGAGATCTCAATGCAGCTAATGCAGGTAAGGAGCAGGACAACGATGAAGTGAGTTGCTGTAGGTCAGTACGAAGGCAGACATCTTGGAAACTTTTAGTTAAAATTAACTGATCAATGTGGGACTCCTTCGTTGTCAGCAGACGTTTAGATAATATCAGCGCAAACTGTTTTAAAGATCACTGAAAGCGAAAATACCATAGATATGAGGATCTTAAGGGACTAAAAATGCAAATTAACTCAGTCCTCTGGTAGAAAACGTACTCTAAAAGTTTGCAAAGTGATGGAGATGAAACTCTGACACTCGCCTCCCTTTTGAAACAGATTCTTGAAGCTAAGTTGTTCCTGTACTCCAAGAAGACTGCAGAGTTAAAGCCAAGCAGCATCCTGTACGGCAGCCACGGTCCACTGCCTCCTCTGTACAGCGTCTCGCTGCCTCAGCTCTCCAGCCAGCTGGCCAGGATGTACCCTGAACTCACACTTCCTCTCTTCTCTGGTAACATTTCTCCAACTGTAGTTTACTGTGTTTTAGCACTTTTTAAAAATATTCTCATTTATTTGATTTTTATTAAATAAAATACTTGTTTTTTTTCTGTTGTTGATATTTCGTGTATTTATGGACATTCTCTTCAAATACAACACAGAACTCACCTTGAATTAAAGCCATACTCAGTAGCCAGGTAAACAAACGAGGTCTCGCTAGCTAGTTTACAGAAACACGACTCAGAGCACTCACCCCTCCCGTCGGGTAAAATCCAGAAGCCAGCCTCCCCGCGGACATGGGACCCCGTTTTGCGACGATAACAAAGCAGAGTCTAACTCCAGCCGTAGAAACGTTCCCCCAGCTTTTCCTCTTTTCACCTCCAAACGTTTTTAGTTTTCTGCTAGCTGAACAGGTGTTTTGTTGGGGGGGGACTCTGGTATTTTTATCTTAAAATGGCGATGGCTAATTCGCTAATTCTGTCCTCCTTTCACTTCCGGGATGTTCAGACAGAAAATGTGTCCAGGCGGATTATTGGTGCATCCAAGCAGTGCGGAAATGCGGCAGACAGACAGCTGGGTTGTCCAATCCTCTCGTTCGGACCGCGGGACAACCACTTTATTGATTTCTTTTGGGTTTTTTTTAATCTCCACAATATATTTATGGCTATACTATGTTGGAACGTTGTTAAGAGGCTTAAAAAAAAACGTTAAAAGCTACATTGTTTACCTGGCTACTGAGTATGGCTTTAACCTTCATTAAAGGCACACTATGTAACTTTTTCATATTTTAAATCTTTTCCTTGAGCCAGTATGTGCTAAAATGACACTTTACAGGATTACTTACCCTGAAGTCTCATAAAGTCACGTATCTCACGAGGGTTAGGCTAACCCAATGTGGCTAGCTGTTATGCTAGCTCCGGAGTGTTTTTAGTTCATGATTCCTGATTTTTTTCCATCTCTCCCTGCTTGAACACAGCTGATTTCTTTGAATGAGTGATGAAGCACTGCAGTAGAAAGCAGTGAAGGCTGAGGAGACATTTCAACAGTTAGATTTAGGGGTTTCTGAGCAAAGACGACGCCAACATTTTTACAACAGTGATTTAAAACGGACACTAGAGGGTGCTGAAAACAAGACAAAACTGCATAGTGTGCCTTTAAAATCACGCCAAACGCTGTTATGGTGAAATGAATGTTTTTTTTATTGTTACACAAATAATGCAGTTTGATGCTCTCCTTGTTTCAGAGGTTAGCCAGAGGTTCCCCACCACTCATCCCAACGGGAGGCAGATCATGCTGACCTACCTTCTGCCCTGGCTTGGAAACATTGAGCTAGTAGATAGCGGCTTGCTGCTTCCGATCCTCACTCCGTCCAACCCCAGCTACGACTCCTGCTGCCAGCTGACCAACACAGATTCATCACAGCAGCTGAAAGGGACTGGCTGGGGATCCTTACAGGCCACATCCATGGTTCTCAATAACCTCATGTTCATGACAGCCAAGGTGAAGTCCTGTTACTGATGAGGTGTTTGTGTAATCTGAGAACAAAGCAGTGAAAATGTTGTTTTTTAACCTCCCTGGTTAGTATGGAGATGATCTGCCTGGATCAGAGATGGAAAACGCCTGGAACGCTTTAATCAGTAACGAGAACTGGAGCAACAATCTGAGAACCACGCTGCAGTTCCTTATCAGCCTGTGTGGCGTCAGCAGTGACACCACTCTTCTCCCATATGTAAGGGATCAAAGCCTGTGAGAAAAACATACACAGCTTCTTTGCTTTCATTAACAGATTCTCATCTTTGTTTTCAGATCAAGAAAGTGATCATCTATCTCTGCCGAAACAACACGATCCAAACCATGGAGGAGCTGTTGTTTGAGTTACAGCAAACAGACCCGGTCAACCCTGTGGTTCAACACTGTGACAGCCCTCCTTTCTATCGCTTCACCGCCACAAGCAAAGCCCCTGCAGCAGCTTCAGGTACCGTTTTTTTTTCCATTAATCCTCTTTGGAACCAACCAGAGACCATTTTTCAGATTTTTCCAAGCATGACACGTTCCCTGACAGGCCACTTAGGACTGGGATGTGGCTTTTGTTGTTTTCAGCTTCTGTTTTTAGACTTGCTCTGAATTTTTGGAGGAGATACCTTTAAAATCCACCACTCGCTGTTTTATAGCTTTTTATCTCTTGAAGTATTTTAAAAAAGGGCCAAAAATTATGTCTTCATTCATTTTGTCACAAACCAAAAACAGCTGCTTGCTTTAAATACGTTTGTTTTTTAGAAAATGATAACTCTGTTTCTCGTTTCTTTTAGGCACCACATCAAGCAGCAACACTGTTGTAGCGGGGCAGGAGAGCTTTCCTGACACCGATGATACCAAAATCAGCAGGGAGAATGAGGAGAGGTAAATTATTCAATCACATTTTATTTCTTGTAATTTAAATCATGGCAGAGTTTTTTTTTTTTTAAACAGCAACACATGGTAGATATATTTATTTTTCCTAATTCCAGGGTCAGTCACATGATGAGAGCACACAACCGTCTGGAATCACGATACAGCAACAGCTCAGGAGGATCTTACGATGAAGAGAAGAGTGAGTATCTGTGAAAATGGAGTGGTGAGGTTTCGGTGGGTGTGAAACTCACCGGTTGCTCTGGAGAACGAGCACGTTGCAGACACGGTGTTATCGATAATGCATGAGCCGTGAACAAAATGGCTTCTAAAGGTCTTCTGTGAGATCTGGTTTGGAAACACAAGTATTTCCACCGAACTGCAGCAGTTGAGCCTAAAACAACTGTATTGACCTGATATACTCCTAATGCAAATGAGAATAACATCAGTTTATTTTCCGTCTGAGTGTTTGCCTTCGTTTAGACGTGATGAATTTTAAAACCCAGATCTATGACCCCTCAGGTGAACCCGTGCCCCCCTACGCTGACTGGCTGATGCTCGTCATTGAGAGCAACAAGCCCCATCCTCTGCCCATGCCTCTCAGTGGAGGGTGCTGGGCTCCACTGGTGGACTTTTTACCAGAAACCATCACCCCCAGAGGACCGCTGCACAGGTCAGCCTGCTGCATGGAAAGTTTACTCTGTTACTCCTGAACAATTTGTAGGACTTTTTTTGATTTTAGAGACCATTATTAGGATTTAACTCTCTTTTAGGAAGTACGTTTTGATAATTATTTAAGTTTTATGGGTGTATTTTGTTGTTCTAGGTGTAATATTGCAGTTATCTTCATGACTGAGATGGTGGTTGACCACAGCGTGACAGAGGACTGGGCCCTGCACCTGCCTTTACTGCTACATGCTCTATTTCTGGGTAAAGTTGCTTAATTTTTTAAATTAACCTACTTTTAATCTTAATTATACATAAATATCAGTGATTTTTTTTTTAAGTTTAAGTTCAAATTTTTAAATGCAGTTCAGCATACTAACAGATCACACTGCAAAAACTGATTTCTAAAGTAAAAAAGTCTTGTTTTTAGACATTTTTAATTTATTTTTGTCTGAAAAGAAAATATATTCTTACAGCTCTACTTAAAATTAAAAAAAAAAAAAACAGAGTTCGTACAACAAAGAGGAGTATGTGTACGACAGTATGTGTGGTGGATTTATGGAACAAATTGAGTGAAGATTTGAAAAAATATGTAACTATAAATCAATTTAAGAAAAGCTACAAAAAATGTTTATTGGATATTTATGTTGATGAGCTGGGTTATATACAGGAAGTTGATTGTTAAATATGTTTTAATCTACTTGTTACTTAGTATAATTATTATATATTTTTTATTCTCTCACTTTATTTTCATTTTCACATATGTATGTTTTTTTTATTTTTATATTTTTTATTTTTATTTTTTTATTTTGGGATTTAATATGAGAAGTTGATAAGAGTAAGTGAGAAGGGGGTAGAAATGTATAAGTTTTACTTCTAACTACTCCTTTTCGGACTTTATTTGTTAATTGTTTTGTGTTGTATACAATGTTTTATGTTCGGAATAAATAAAGAATAATAAAAAAAAAAGCCAAATTGTCTTAAAAATGGTCAAATTTTCCAGATTTGAGAGGAAAAAAAAATCTGCCAATGGGGTAAAGAAAAGTTGCTTGGCTAGATTCCTTAAAAATAGCAAATTTCTCTGCATTTAGAATAATTTAGTTTTAATTTTGCTTACCTCATTGCCAGATGTTTTTTCTCAAATCTAGAAAATTTGACCACATTTAAGAAGATTTGGCTCATTTCAAGTTGGGTTGTAAGAGTATATTTTCTTTTCAGACAAAAACAAGTTAAAATGTCTAAAAACAAGACTTTATTTACTTTCTTAGAAATCAGTTCTTGCAGTGCAGATTCATCCATTCATCTCTCTGCTCGTGATGCTGACCTTACAGGTATGGATCATCATCGCCCAGAGGTGTTCGAGCACAGCAAACGTCTCCTCCTGCACCTCCTCATCACGCTTCTCTGTAACAACAACTTTCAAGTCATTGCATCAATCTTACTGCAGACGCGGGAAATCCATGTTACCAAGACCCTCACCTGCAAACCAAACCCAGAGTATCCACCAGCTGGTAAAATATCTGTATTTACTGAGTCACTTTTGTAACTGAACTAAAAGTAAGTGAAGATTTTATTAAAACTGTAAAGCAGGTTGACGTTTGACACTTTTCTTTTTGGCTAATAAAAACTTGAACATTAGTAGGGGATTGCTAGCATTCCTTTAGGACAATAGATAATTCTTATCGGGGTAGGAAATATTTGGACACTGTGCCAAAAGTAATATTGAGCTCCGAGGACATCAAAGGTCTTGATTAAAGCATTCCATTTGGCTATTTTTATCCTCTTGCCTAAATTGGGGCCATCTGCTCAGGCTCTGATAGCCCGTTTTACTTTCCCTCCTCCCTTCTGATGAATTGCTTCAAAAAAAAAGTCTAGACATTGTTGAATTTTGACCTCCAGCAGCAAGTTAAAAATAATTAACCAGTTGTTTTGATCAGACACGTGTTTCTCTGTTCTGATCAGGGAGTTTGGACTTCCTGCGGGAATGTCAGGCATCCCCAGTCCCAGACTCTGGTCTCAGCTCGTCCTCCACGTCTTCCAGTTTGAGTCTGGGGGGGAGCAACAACAACCTGCCGGAGATCACGCAGGAGATGGAGGAGCTGGTGGGCTCCAGAAAGATGAACGAGAAAGTCATCAAGCTCATTGAGTTTTTAACTACACGGTAACAGATACACTAACTTAATGTGTGTTATGTTACACTGCTGATGCATTTTATCAGCAGCATTTGGATCAATCGTGTCCTATTTTCTTGACACAGGATTCCACCTAGTGGTGTTGCTTATGTATTGCAACACATTTCTATATAAACTTATTGCATTTTATAAATTGCAAAAATACAGACACTCTGCAAATTAAAATGCTTTAAGTAATTTTCCAATTTAAAGATGATAAATCTGTCTTTTCATAGCCTTTTTTTGACAAGTTGACCCAATATCCTGAAGTCTTTGTAAAATATGACGGGACATGATTTGGTGAAAATATTCTAAAGTGGGCATTTTCACGGTCTGAAGTCTTTCTATTCTGATTTTATTTTTTTTTCTTCAGTAGAACAAAGCTGCAACATTTGAAGCACATCATTACTGTATGAGATAAATAACGCCAGAGCTCATTCAAGTAACGCAGGGGGGTCCAAACTTTTCAACATGAGGACCAAAATCACTAAGTCCTCAAGGGCCACAAAAGTTAGAATATTTCTTAAAAGAAACAAACAAAAAATATTTTGTTCTGCTCAAAAATTCATTATAAATGCAACATTTTAATGAACAGTCTTTGTCAATACGACACAGGGATCTCGTATGTTTGACTCAATAATAAAAAGCATCAAATTCACTGGATCTGATTGGTCGACTGTTTTTAGGTTTCTACATTTAGTTCCATCCTCAGCAACAAGACCAGGATCTGGGTCTTTCTTCAGTCCTGTTGCTGGATTTTGTCAGGCTTTATGAACAGAGCTCACAAGTCTGCGTTTTGGTAAAAGTCAGTGAGGATGTGTGGTTCTTTTGACCAGGAAATAAAGTAGGAAATCTCTATCTCTTGAATTATCTAAAAAAAAAAATTGAATGTTTTGATTGAATGAAAAATTTAGCATTTAAAAATATTGTAATTTTTTGTTTGTTGGGTTTTATGTTAATAAAAATCTAAAAAATGTCATAAAGCGTCTCTGCATCAAAATCCTGCAGGAAAACTAAATTATATAATTTTAAAAATGCAGCTGAGGGCCACACAAAATCACTCTGAGGGCCACATTTGGACCCCGGGCCGCACTTTGGACATGCCAGAAGCAACGGATTACTTACCTGATGAGTTTTAAAGTTTGTGGTGACATCATACACTGATGAATATGGTTCAATATACCAAACCCTTAGACTAAATACTTCACCTGAATTTAATTGATATCAACACTCTTGAGTTTATAGTGACGAATGGAGTCGTCGTTTTTTTTAGACCATATGGACCGCTGTGGTGCCATGAAGACATTTCACCAAAGAATCAAATCTCAAAAAGCACCGAACAGCTGACGAACTTCCTACGACATGTGGTGTCTGTGTTTAAAGAGTCCAAGTCAGGTAACCCTTGAGTTCTAACTGTGAACTGAATAAACCATAGAACCCTGTCTTTCTAAAATCTAACGTGTCATTTCTCCTGGTCAGATTTCCATTTGGAGCAGCAGCTCAGTGAGGCGGCGCTGCAGACAGCTTTGTGCAGTTCGTCCCGCCACTACGCCGGACGCTCCTTTCAGGTGTTTCGAGCTCTTTGTCAGCCGCTGTCGGCGCACGCTGTGTCTGACCTGCTGTCACGGCTGGTGGAAGTCATCGGAGAACATGGAGAAGAAGTGCAGGTTAGTAAAAGAGCTGAACTCTGAAAAACATAATTCAAAGACAGATGTATTTCTCTTGGTGTGGACTTAAAGGATTATAATATTCGTGCCTCTCTTCCCCACAGGGCTATGTGATGGAAGTGTTACTGACGCTGGAATCTGTGGTGGATAACTTGGCTGAATGTCTGAAGAACAACGATCTCATGGTTTTCTTGACAAGGTTTGTGTTTCCTGTTGAAGTATTTATTTTTAAGGTAGTAATAAAGCAAATGGGATTTTGTTCAAACCTTTAATAACTTTGATTGCAGAGCCTCGTCTCCAGATTTCCTCACCGGTTTCAAGCTGCTGTCCAACAGGAAGAGCACGGGGCAGCTCGGTCTCAGGAGAGACGAGAGGAGCAGGCATCACAGGAGCTCCTCGGTCCCCAAGAAGTTTGGAGAGGCTGACAGGTGGTCGGATCCACCTCGCAGCGCCACGCTGGACCGTATCCAAGCCTGCGAGCAGCAGGTTTTGTTAGCCAAGATGAGCAGCTCTTCTTCATCTAAAGACGTCACCGACCCAATGAGCATCAACCACCCCAGCAACCTGCTGGCCACCATCTTCTGGGTGGCGGTGTCGCTGATGGAGTCAGACTTTGAGTTTGAGTACCAGATGTCGTTACGGCTGTTGAATAAGCTGCTGGCCAACGTGTCTCTGGACAAACTGGAGAACAGGGAGCGGTTGGAGAAACTGCAGAGCCAGCTGAAATGGAGCAGCTTCACTGGGCTCCAGCAGCTGCTGCTGAAGGGCTTCACCTCCGTGTCCACCACTGAGCTCACGCTACAGCTCTTCTGCCAGCTCACACCTGTGTCGAGGGTGCCTGTAGTGGACACATCACAAGCCATAGGTACAGTATGATGGTGGAAACACTAGGAATGTCACAGTGTGAATGGTGGTAGGGCTTAAGGGTGCAGGCAGATACTATTTAAAAATGGTTTACTTGTAAAGAACTAGAAAATACCAACATGTTGTGGCCACAGACCTGGAATGATGTGGGATCTGACTGTGACTGAGTGAAAAGGTGTGTATTCACAGGAGCAGGTGATTAGACTGAGGAGCAGGTAGACCGGGAAACACAAAGAACATGACCCAAAACAACAACAAAACCCCAACACTGTGGCAAGATATTGTTTCTTATGCTCACAAATGCATCTTAATGTAATCATTTTGTTGGTTTTCAGGTTTTCCTTTGAACGTTCTCTGCCTGCTTCCACATCTTGTGCAGAACTTTGATGCACCCACGCCGTTTTGTCAGGATGTTGCCGAGAAGATTGCTCAGGTTTGAATTCTTAATATTTCACATCTTACGTTTTGTATTTTTTATATACAGTACATGTGATTTTAATGCATTTTGTATAGGTTTGCCTGGAGGAGAAGAATGCCAAGCTGTCCAACCTCACTCACGTCATGACTCTGTATAAAACACACTCCTACACGCGGGACTGCTTCTCCTGGGTCAACGTGGTGTGTCGGTATCTCCATGAAGCCTTCTCGGACATCACCCTGAGGCTGGTCACTTACATGGCTGAGGTTCCTGCAGCTGATGTTGTTTTTGCACATTTGAAGTATTTTTGAAGCTCTGCATAAATCATTTCATTTTTTTTTTTTTTTGAAACAGCTCCTGGAGAAGGGCCTTCCCAGCATGCAGCAGACTCTTTTACAAATCATCTACAGCCTCTTGAGTCACATGGACCTGAGTGGAATCCAAGCGAAACCCTTCAACATAGAAGTCCTCAAGACCATAGAGAAGTTTGTCCAGGTGGGTGAAAGCTTTGACAGCAGATTTTCAGATTTAGTTTCTATTTTTAGGACTACGCCTGCATTAATGTAATGAGTTAAAAGACTAAAAGAATCTGTTTCCTGTCCCTCTTGTTAGTGCTCGTATAAAGGGAGGAGAAAAGCTGTTTTGTGTAAATGTGCAGACACACCCAGACTATAAACAGTCTGCCTAGAGCCTACTACTGGATCTCATATTGCGTCTTTTTTCCTCTTAACACCTCTGGTTTTAAAAATAGTCACAGCAATATTTGTACCCATTTGAATGTTTTGCATGTTATTTTAAACTTTAAATGTATTTGTGTCTGCAGACTGTTCACTGGAGGGAGGCGCTGAACATCCAGAAGCTGGTGGTTTCTCGATCAGCCAGTTTGGTGCAGCCTTCGTCCCCACAGAGCGACCTCTTCCACGAGGACATCAGCCGCATCTGGGACCGCTCCTCCAAGGCCTTGCCTGGGAAAACACTGGATTTCCACTTTGACATATCTGAGGTGGGAGGTTCTTTCTTATAAGAGTCTCTCAAGCCGGTCAGCTGGGTAATACTTCCATGTTTGGCTGTGTTTTTTTGTCCTTTATTTTCCAGGGTGTGGTGTTGTTGAGGTTGTGGCTCATTGGAAAGGAAACATTTTCTTCCGCTTCCTTATTGGTTGTATTTATTATTGACCAAACCCTTTGAGATTAGCTTTAAAGTTCGAAAGGTAAACACAATTAGCCAAGAGGGACTGAGAGTGATGTAGAGCAGAGGGGCGTGTGTGTGTGTCTGGGAACAGGACAGGGAGCTATTTGTGTAGTTCTTGAATGGCAGGAAATGATGTCATGTCTTGGCTGCTGTGTTTTTGTATGTGAATCGGTGAGGTGCAGTCGAATTTCCTTTACTTGTGAGTTCACATCTAAGACAAACTGGACAAAACACTTATAGTAGAGAAAGAAAGTGTTTTCACAAGCAGTCATCCTGTACAGTGGAGACATGAAGTGACAAAACAGCGAAAGAATATCTGGATTTTTTCCAGAGTCACCATTATTTCTGTATCTGTTTGTGTTCAGACGCCAGTGATCGGTCGGCGTTTTGATGATCTGCAGCGCTCCGCAGGCCACGATGCAAAAAGCATCACAACAGCAGTGACCCGCAGCACCTCCTCTACCTCGTCTGGATCCACCTCCAACAACGTCCTGGTGCCAGTCAGCTGGAAGAGGCCTCAGTCGTCACAGGTGGAAAACTTTACTTCTAATCATTTATATTAGTCATGTTTATGCTCATTGTATTAGATGCCCATTTAACACAATATGCTGGGGAAGGTTCTCAGTCCTCCAGGTCATGGTACTCCTAATGGGTTCAAATGAAGACAACTGGACTTCTTTGAATCCTTGAAGACGTTTTGCCTCTCATCATTTAATCATGTGGAAAATGATCGGATATGTGTCATCTAGCTACAGAACACATGCCAATATCAGTCATATTATTTTGAAATGCTTAAAATATCTCTATTTACCTTCTGCAGAAAAGAACCAGAGAAAAGCTGGTGCATGTTCTGTCTCTGTGTGGACAGGAAGTGGGCCTCACTAAGAATCCTTCGGTAACACAAAGTTCTATTATTTTACCTGTTTTTTGATATAACTTCAAATATTTGCTTTGCAGCTTATCACTATGTTTATTCTCTGTGTAGGTTATCTTCTCCAGTTGTGGGGAACTGGACCTGATGGATCACCAGCCCAGTCTGGTGTCGTCTGACGACGGGACCCGGGAACTGGAAAACACAGACGACACCACCTCGGAGCAGCAGTTCAGAGTCTTCAGAGACTTTGACTTTCTGGATGTTGAGCTTGAAGACGGAGAGGTGAGTCATCTTACATTTGATTTGATTTAAAAAACGTATAAATCAAAAGCATCAGCAGTGAGAATGTGGATCTATGTGTCGGGTAAGGCCCCTAAACTCTTTGTAACTTGGATTCTGTTTCTTTTTTCCCTATCTGTGCTATCTAGGAGCTACAGGTAAGTTTAGTCATGTTTGCACTTGGTTGTGTTTGTGCAGATAGTTTCACTGTCACGCTGATGGCAGAAATAGAAAATGTTCTTGCATGCTAATGTACAAAACTGATTTTGCCACAATTAAAGGAAGAAGAGGGAAGATTTGAAAAACGAACCTTATGAGCGCCTCGTCTGGTGCTGTGAATAACTACAGTCTTGAGCGGGAGCGCGCACAAACTTCTCAACTATCTCATAAGGGTTCAACCAAAGGAGACATGATTCCATAAATAAAAATACATTTTATTAATACAAAAGGAAATATAGTAAAACAATGCCCCGCGACACACACACACACACACACACACACACACACACAGAGACCGCAGGAGCCGATCTAACAGAGCTAATCTCGCTAGCCGCAATGTTATTGCTAAAAGCTTTAATCAGTCGGTGTTCTCTGACTCCCGGAGGTGAATTTGAGAAATCTAAGGTGATAGAATTATGTCCCGCCACATACATCACCCTAGATTTCTCAAGTTCGCATCACGGAGTGGAACTCCGAAGCACCTGGAGGAGCGTGCGCTGCACACCCGCCTTTGATGCACCGTAAGCGGACTGAGGTCCAGGAAACAGTCGGGGATTTGAGGCCTATCGTCCCGAGACCCATAAACATGGACAGATTGCTGTGCGGTCGCCTATAACAGCACCTTTAGCTCTGTGGAACCCTATAATCCATCAGAGAGGTTTTCAGCTCCATAAACGCTGCCAAGATAACACCAGTTTTATGAGAAAAACCACTGATTAGACCGCCATAGGCAGCAACACAACACAACGGTGCAATGCTGCCACCTACTGGATATACATTTATTATTACTTTCTTAACCCTCCATGAACGCACAGCAGCGTCAGTTGACGTCACATCCGTAGGACAGCGCGGGAAATTCGTTCCCAAATTGCAGAACATTTTACAGCTCACAGCCTGTTCAAGATTATGGAATGATACATGGGTGACCTCATTCTTTTTTATTTAAAATGCTTCATCACTTAAAACTGAGCATACATGATTATTTTTATTTAAAATCTTCCCTCTTGTCCCTTTAGTAGAAAATTTGCATTTTGACTTTTTAGTTTCATCGAAATCACTTTAGTTTATTTGAAAGTTTTTAAAGATATTTAAATTCCATTGAATCCAGTATTTAATGTGACATTTAATTTACAGCTGTTTCCACAGAAAACAATTTTCTTAAAACCAACTGAAATTACATAATTTAAATTTTCTATAAGTAAAAAACAAAATCATAGATTTAGATTCTTTTGAGGTGTTATCTATATTCGTATCAGAAAAAAGTGATTAGTTATGGTCAACACACTTTAACTTTATAATATTAACTTAATTCAATCAGCTAAAATATTAAAAGTTGGGTAAAGTAAGTCCTTTCTTATCTAACTTGAATTATAATAATACGCAATTCTTTACCATAATAATTTTTTCCTTATAATAAGTCTGTATCAGACTCATGAACTCATTCATGAGTTGAAGAGAAAACAAAATAATGATGAATAATATTTTAAGCAATGTGCAAAAATATGTTGTTATTCCTACAAATAAATAAGCATAAAACTAAAAAACTGAAACTAATTTGAGTACCGTATTTGCCCGAATATAGGACGACCCTGATTATAAGACGACCCCCATTTTTCAAGACTGATCTTCAGAAAAAAGAATAAATTCACTTTTTAAATAAACTATTTTTAATTAAAATTTGAGCAAATAATTTATATGATACCTTAATTATAGACTGCTTTAATATTTGCATATTAATCAGACAGGATTTAAAGTTCTATGAGACAACATATTTCAGTCAATTGGGGAAAAAAAGAGAAAAAAGAAGCTCTCTCTTCCTCACTCTGGCTGTGTGGGCCCTCCCTCCTCCCTCTCTCTCTCACTGAGACTGTGTGTGTGCGCGCGCGCAGCTTCAGAAACCGGTCCCGTGTGTGGACACAGGCAGCGCAGGATCCTCAGGTGTTTTTCAGGCTTGAGGATGAATGCGTGTGTGAACCGAGCGCTCACCTGTACAGAGCTCACGCTGAAAACACTGCAGCCGCCGCGGGTCCAGAGGTCCGACAGAAGGTGTCGGCTCCATACGTACTAAACAGAACCGGACCGAACCAAAAACCCAAACTAGTCTGAAAACGCCAGAAGCTGGTGCTGGACTTTGCCATCAGGTGTTTTTATCCTCAGTGGACCTGTAACTTTGAGGTGGAGCGGACGTCTGGGACTGCTCGCGGTCTAAGAGCTGTTTCCTGCAGGCGCCGCTTCTGTCGTTTGAACATAAAGCATGCGCCCCCTGCTGGGGCGCGATAGTAAGACGACGCCCCCTTTTTAAAATTATTTTTAATGAAAAAAACCTCGTCTTATATGCGAGCAAATACGGTATTTTTGATATATATGTAACTCCAAACATTTCGTTCATGGAATTTCTGGATAATTTTCATTTTGAAATGTAATGAAACTAAAGTTTGTGGTCTGAAACAACGTGTGAGAGTTTGTGTTTAAAATGTGTGTACGACGTCCACATGGCTGCTTTAAAGAAGAGTGTTTGCTTTTCATCAGTTGTAGGTTTGAACAGCTGCAGGACGTCTGAAATGTGGACGTCGTTTGACGTGTTCAGAGTTTTGTCAACTTAAGTCACTCGGCATTTTAAACATCATAAAAAGACTGTAGACATTTAAACACTGGGGTTCTCTAACAAGTCCATGCGAGTGTGATGAGCTCATAACAGTGTCATGTCCTGTGATTAGTTCTAAACTGCACTTGTGCTGCGTGGTCGTGTGGAGACACTGAGAGATTCCCTGCATCTTTAACACAAACCCTTTGCAGGGAGAGACTATGGACAACTTTAACTGGGGTGTGCGCCGACGCTCTGTGGATAGTTTGGACCAAAGTGACCTGCAGCCTCTGGAGGACAGTCAGCTGTCCAGCAGCATGCCCAGCCTCAGTAAGATTACCCATGAAGACTCAGACGAGTCGTCTGAGGAGGATTCCCTCACCGTCAGCCAGATACTCTCCCACTCCCAGCTTGTAAGTTCCTATCTTTATGTTCTCATCAGAGCTTTTGAAAGCTGTATCTTATTATTTTTAGGACTGTGCTCATTTTTCTCATTTTAGCTAGCTCTAAATGCAGCACAGTCAGCTTTGTAACACCATATTTATTTATTTTTTATTTAAACAAGTAGTAATATTGTGCCCAGAATCTGTAGCAGGGCTTCAAACCTGTTTCATTTTCATTTATTTCTCTATTATCTCACGATTTAAAGTAGTCCTCAGACTGTTTAAAGCGTTTAAACAGAAGCCGTGGCAGCAGATGGACACCCATATGTCCACACAGCTGTCACCCCACTGCTGTTTTGTCTCTGACGTGTCGGCGGCTCTAGCTCTAACGGCACCGTCAGGAACGCTGAGTGTTTAGCTGTCTTTAATTCAGGGTTTTACCATTCTAAAGTGGTTGTTCTCGTCTCCTTTCAGAGCATCAGCTTTTCTCCAACAGCAGAGATCAGTAGCATGGACACCTCCTCTGCCCTTTTCGATAGATCTTCAGCAGACTCAACTCCTCTGAGCACCAGTAATCCCAGTTTCGAGGCCCAGGTGCCAGAGGACTCGAAGCAGCTGGTGAATAAGGGCTTCAGAGTGTCTGAGATTCTGGGAACTACTAATTCCTATCGCAGTTCTATCGTGGAGTTCTTTACTAATTTTGCCAAATAGGAGCTGTTCTGTTGCATAGTTTCCTTGAGTTGTTAAATGCGCTTTAGGTTTAGTTTATGTTAAAGCATGTTTATGTCTGTATTTCCTGTCTTTAGAGTAGAAGATTTTTCTCTCAGAGGTTGCATGTGGGAGGAGGTTTAACTAAAACCTGCAAGCAGGCGATCTGTAGCATTCTGGGCTTTGGGTTCTTTTCTTTAGCTGTGGCAGAGATTGTTTGGGAGCCTGCACTAAGAAAACCCAACATGCTTCTGTTTGTCTGTTTAAGGCAATGTGTATACCTCTTGCTTCTGTGTGGGTGGCTCTGAGTAACTAAACACTCTCGGCATGCGGATGATTAGGAAAGGTTTACACATTGCCTGTCTGAAATCACAAAAGTGTGCAAAGCCACAAGGCTGGCTGAACATTTATATTAGAATCTATTTAATTGGCACAAGTTAAATTAACCAAATCAGTTGAAACATCAAAGGAGTGTCCATAGGGTCCCCATGCAAGGTTAGTGCATTAGTTTTATCTACAGTGCTCGGTTTAATAATGAAAAATGTACCAGAATAATAGATCATTATGCATGCTGGTTCAGAAATTATTAATTAATTTAACAATTTACAGAGTTTCTATATGTCCCTGTGTTCTCCCAGAATGAGGTGCTAAAAGATGAAGATGTCCCTGAGGAAGACATCCTCCTCTCCATCAGCGAACCTCCTGATTATCAGCGTGAGGACAGTTTGACGACGGAGCTGGTTTACAGCGATCACAAAGCAGAGCCGGACGTGGACAGCTGCCCACCCAGGTACCCGGCGTCCGTCCACACTCACATAAAACGATGCATCGTTTAACGAGTCTTTATCGTTCAGTCTCGCCGAGGAGGAGAGAGACGACATGCTGGAGTCCCGCTCCTCGCCTCCACCGTCGCCCTTCTTCTCCGCCATCCTGGCGGCGTTCCAACCTGCAGTGTGCGACGACGCAGAGGAGGCCTGGCGGAGTCACCTCAACCAGCTCGTCTCTGACTCTGATGGGTCCTGTGCAGTCTACACATTTCAAGTGTTCTCCTCCCTTTTTCAGGTGTGCATTGTTTGAAAAAACCCATTTAAGAGCTAAACTGTATACAGAATGCAACCTATACTGCTTTATAAAAAGAGGAAAAGCAGAGACAGAAAAAATGTCAACTGAAAAAGTATAGATGCATGTAGAAAATCAGCATAGAATGAAAAATATTAAGTGATTTCATTCAGTGATAATATGCAGTTTTGCTTGTTTTGGGCGCCCTCTGGTGTCCGTTTTAAATCACTGCATTACACAAGTTAGCATATCGTTTCAGCTTCTAAACACCTAAATCTACCTGTTGAAATGTCTCCTCAGCCTTCATAGCTTTCTACAGGAGCGGTTATTTACTCCTTCAAAGAAATCAGCTGTGTTCAAGCAGGGAGAGATTGAAAAAAATCAGGAATCATGAGCTAAAAACACTCCAGCGTTAGCATAACAGCTAGCCACATTGGGTTAGCCTAACCCTCGTGAGACACGTGACTTCCTGGGTACCGTGACGGCGACGGAGATCTTGCAATTGTGGTATTCTGGATCTAATCACCAGATGGGGCTAAGTGACTTTTCGTTAACTCTGTAAAGGGTCATATTAGCACAGACTGGCTCAAGGAAAAGATTTAAAAATATGAAAAAGTTGCATATTATCACTTTAACATGTTTTTTGTCTAATAAATAAATGTAAAAGTTGGGAAAAATATATGAATATTCAGCTGATGTCAGCATGATTCCTGCTGTTTTCATCAAATTAGCTTTAATTTTTAAATTCAGATCTATTTGAACTTTAATTTTTATTCTTATCAATAAATTATTGTCACTTATGTCTTTTTAATGACCAAATTTAGACGGAGAAGTAGGGACATGTCTAAAAACCATTAACTTACCCCTCAGACATGCAGCTTAACAGCAGGGGGTGGAAAAAAATATCAATTTAGCAATGTAAAAAAAACAGATCGAGTTCAATTCACATAAATGGATTTGCCAAAAACATTATTTACCGTAATGCCTGGAATTTGGCTTTTAAAATAATCCTAAGCTTTGCTGGTGTATGTTGCTGCCAAGTCCTCTCTTAAATCCTAACAGATTGCCTGCTCAGATTGATTAATAAAGCTAAAAGGTTAACAGGATTAGTTATCTGACTGGTCAACCTGTAGGGAAGAGGTCTGCCAATAGCTAATAGGTCAATCCATGGATGCTATTAGCTCGATTATCTTCTGAGATTCATTAACCAGATGTTCTTTACATCCCTGACCAGAGTTGACAGCTGAGAACTTCTGAAGTAAATCATCATAATGAAGAATGTATATTTAAGTTAGCTTTTGGTGGTATTTTACTCATCGTGTCCTTTGGTTTGCAGAATATCCAGAATAAGTTTTGCTCCTTGACCTGCGACGCTGTGAACTACCTGGGAGACAGCTTGAGAGGATTAGGACTGAAGTTTCTCAGGTCGTCTGAGATGCTGTCGTCATGCTCAGAATGTCCGACTCTGTTTATCGACGCTGACACTGTGAGCAACCTGACATTTACAGCGTGCTGGCGAGAGATGAAAGAAAATAAACAGCAGATTTCATGTTTGTTTCTGCAGATTATCTCCTATGGACTCCTGGAAAAAATGAAATTCAGCGTGTTGGAACTTCAAGAATACCTCGACACGTATAACAACAGAAAGGAGGCGGCGCTCACCGTAAGGAGATTAAATACCGTTCGTTTGAGTGTGTTATTATTTTACTGTTTTGTGATAAAGCTTCTTTTTTTTACACGCAGTGGCTGAACAGCTGTAAGGCCACCTTTCCTGTGAGTGCTGAAGGCACAGTGATCACATGCCAGCCGATCGAGAATGAAGAAAAGGTAAAACGCTTAAATCATTTATTAACTAACGCGCATTCATTAGAATAGAGGAGGAATAACCTTTATTGTCCCTCAGTGGGGAAATTCAGGTGTATCAGCAGCAAAGTGACAGGTTAGTTGAAGCGTGCAGATTCACACAAAGGTTAAAACAAAAATAGAAAATAAGAATAGCAGACTATATATTTAAAACATAAAAAATGATAGTACAATCATTAAAAATGAATACTTTGATTCAGATTCAAAGAAATATGCAACTAAGAATTATTGTTATTATTATAGGATTGAAGGATAATGTTTAAAATAGCATGTTTTCTGCTTATCTGCTGCATTCAGCCTCTGTTGCAAGAAAAAAAGTGTAAAAATGATATCATTGTTATGAAAATGACAGAAAATCCTCTGATCTTTCGTACTGTACCTTCTGCCTCACGGTTTCTGTGTGATACTGTAGATCTGTGAGTCTTTTTTCTCTCAACCTTTAACTCAGAGCATGTCACATTGATTACCTCCTTTTATGTGCACCCGCTTTTCTTTCGTGTGAACACCTTCAGCATTGCTAGGCAGCAAGCCAAGAAGGTTTTGCTGAAGAATCCATTCGTTGGAAGGTGTTTGTGCACAAAAGACGGAACTTGTTTTGCCTGTTTCAGTTTCCTTTTTGATTAATTAACTGCAAACTCCTATTTTTTAACATGTTTATCCATTTTTTTTTAAACACTGCGTGTGAATAAAATATTTCTCACCCATTTCTGAATGGAGACCAGCTTGTTGCATGCTCTTGATTTTCTGTTTTCTTAACTTCTTTTCTGCCGTATAAACATGCTTGCTTGGTAGCAAATGGAATCTCTGGCTGTAAGTTTGATGTGGTTTCTTTCTCATCTATTAAAATGATCAATGTTAAAACTTTATTTTGTGAGCTGCTGCAGAAGCATGTGCTGGATGTGTTTTTGTGAAAAATCTAAATCACATTTCAGATTTTGTTTTTATTTCTAGCAACTGGAGCTCTGTCAAAGACTCTACAAGCTCCACTTTCAGTTGTTGCTGCTTTTCCAGTCGTACTGTAAGCTGATCGAACAGGTTCACACGTTAAGCTCTTTTCCACAGGTGTGTAATTCCCCTTTTATTTTATTTTTAAACTTATGACACTCACTGTCGCCTTTATGTCCAATTTTTATTAACACAATTCCATCTGTGTTAAGCTCACAGATATATCCAGAGAAGTAAATGAACTACGGAGCAGCCTGAGGGTAGCAGCAGCGTCGGTGACGAATGAGGAGATTTCTACCCGTGAGGATTCCTGTTCTGAGACCATCACGAGCTCCTCTGAGGCTGCAGTTCAGGCCGTCCTGGAGGCTCTGAGAAACAACGAGTTTCTGACAGCCATTCACTACATTCGCGAGTGCAGGTAAAGCGAAATGCCTGTTTTTATATCCAACGCGTTCGCCTAAATTTCCTTCCATTTCTACTCATCTTTGATTCGTTTATTTTTACAGAGCAATTTGGCCAAATGACATCTTTGGCGGCCACTCAGAGGATGAGATCCAAACATTACTCAACATTTACTTCAGACATCAAACTTTGGGTCAGACGGGAACGTTTGCTCTGGTGGGCTCAAAGCAGGACCTGACAGAAATCTCTGTCAAGCTGATGGAACTGAACGGAGAGACTCAGGACATGATCCGACGAGCGCAGGGTTACAAAGCAATCACAGCTTTCCTCCCCGATTCGAAGGTTTCAGGCTCGACTCTCTGATGGAGGTCTGGCTTTGCGTCACGCTTGTAACCTTACTGAGGCAGCTGCTGTCGTTTTTAGTCAAACTTTTCCCTTTTTTAGGGAATTACCAAGAACTCCCAACCTCATCTATCACAGAAAATCTGAATGCCCTGAAGTCAAATCTTCAGGTGTGAAGCAATAATGTCTTTACAGTTTATTTTGCTTATTGCACTAATAAAATAAACTCACAAAAACTGTCCCATTTAGCAATGTACCAAAGCTTAGTGATTCTCTCTGTTTTGTTTTACTCATCAAGGGAAAATGTGCAATTTACCGAAATGGAAGACCTTTTCTGTCTCCTAAAAGAATGTATTTATATGTCCTAGCATTTAAAACACTGTTAGCAGCGAAAAAGGGAGGTGTCATTATTTAGCTGTAGTACTGAGGTGTGTGTGAGTGTATTTTTATAGGTTTTATTGTGTTGTGACTGTGCATGAGTGTGTGAATTTAAATTAAACTGACCATCTTGGATGGATTTTTGGGTTTTGATTTGTATGAATGGTTCTTGTTCAAGTATTCCAACATGCTGCAAATCTACTGTAATCACAAACCTACACGACACCTTGTGGGTCATTAGTTACATCTTACTGTACCATTTAACTAAGTAGCTTTTTGCAAATAAAATATTTATATTTTAAACTAATAAAAAAACATTATCTGACTAGATTCATAAAGAATATATATTGTATTATCTGTTAAAGCTGCCAAGCTTGCAAATTTAATGTACTATAAAATAAATAGAAATGATCAAATATCTATTTTAACTGATTGATTGTAAATAGTCAAATGGGAGCTTTGCTCAGACTCATAAGAATGTATTTTTATGAAGTTAAATTTGAGTTGCATCCAGAATAATTGTAAAGCTTCCACAATCGCTGTTGCAGCTTCTGGCCTTGTAAATACTTCTGCCTTGGCAATGTATTGTTTTTTGGTGTTCTGTACTCATACGCAGCATTAAAATCTAATGGATTACTTAACGGTTGTCTTGTCATTTTTATGCATAAATAAAATATATGTTCAACTCCATAATTTTTTACCACATTTTTTGCTGCAGCATCCACAGGAGTGACAGGATGTTTGGTGCAAAATTGGATCAGATGCAGGAAAATGCTGAAGGATGTAATTATAGTTGAATGGCAGGTGCATACCGCCACCTGCTGTATGTTTTGTGTAGGACATGTGGCTCGATCTGAACCTTGTCTCTTTTAGTTTAGAACTGTTTAGGCACATGTTGGAACACTAGTGTATTCCTGAAACTTTTTGTTAGTTTATTTTTTTAAATCGAGCCTTGTACATTAACATGTAATTTAAGTTTCTAACTGACTACTTACATTATATACTCGCACTGTTAGCTAAAATAAAATGAATTAATTAAGACGACCTTTCTTTGATTATGAATCTTTGTGTTTTGGTGTTCCTTTCCAGAGCTTAGATCAGCTTCACTTTGAGCTTTTATTTTGAAGTCAATGTGGCTTCCGGGAATGTGGCGGCGCGCGAGATTTGTGTTTTGCTAAGTGGATGTGAAAGTTAGCTAGCAGACTGGTAGCTTTTAACAGTTTTTAGCTCACTGTTTCGTGGTTTGTTGACAACGTTATGTTTTAGCGCGACATGAGAGCCTTGTATAGGTCGTCATGGTAAGCTTCTGTCTTTTGCTGCTTTGTTAATTTTGAACATATATTTAGCACATCGTAGTTACCTAAGTTTTGTTCATTTCTACGGCTAGAAGATAAGCGTTGTCTAAGATATTCACCCAACAGTTTAAAAGTAATAACCTTAGTGTAAATTGTTTTATATATTTTGTAACTGAGCAAAGCTTACAGAGCTTTTTTTGGTTTTTACTCGAAGTGACTACGTTTCTTCTCAGGTGTACGAAGCGAGCTTTAGATGTTACTCGAGTGGACAAATGGATTTATCCTTAAAAACCATGTACGATGCTTTCAAAGATGACATTTGGAAAGGTAAGGTTGTGACTTGCTCATAAACAAAGTGTTAAGCTCATTGTGAAATCAATTACTGTGTAGGATCTGGTTTCGTAAGTTTGTTTATTTACCAATAATACGATTTTAATGGTATGTTTAATTTATCCCTTTAGAACTGGGACCATTAGACCCGAACTGGTTTGAAGTTCTGACTGCTCAAACGTCAGTTACTGAGGAAAATGTTGCAGATAAAGATGACCTGAGTGCTAATCAAGAGGGACATTTTAAAACACCTTTAAACAAAACTGCAGTAGACAGCCAGCTGTTTTCAACCCCCAAAGTTTTCAGACATAGTGGAGTTGTTTCACCTGACTCTGAGGAGGAGCACTCGTTCACAGCTGCACAAGGTAGTTTAAACTTTGCCTAAATGTACATTTAAACTTCGTTTTGTATTGTTGAATACAATTTTATGGCAAAAAACTGTTGTAACCTCTTTGTCTCTGTATTTATGAATGTTTCTCAACTTGTTTTAGAAAAAGGATCATTACCATGGATGGCAATACAAAGTCCCAGTCTGTTTCTGCCATCATTACAGGGGTGAGTTTGTTTAGGTAACTCATCATTGGAGAGTTGCTGGCATCAGGTGCTATTAAAACAAAAGAGAACATGTAAAGTTAATTTAAAAATATCAGTTGATCCTCAGAAGTTGAAAAACATTCTGATGAATGGTTTATTCCTCATAATGTTAAGGTAGTATTTCAATAAGTTACTAACGTCTCAGTGTTTAGGTTTTTTATTTCTTCTAGTTTTTTGTCTGTTAATCTTTTCAGAGCCCACGATGTGAAAAGTGAAGGTGTCAAGCCACAAAGTGAGGACAGTTTTGGTGAGCTGCAAATGTATTTGTTATTTATCAGTATGATTTGCATATTTATAACATTCCTGTACATTTGGTTGATTCTTTTTTTATCTGTACAGATTTACTGAAGACCCCAAACAAATCCCCAGTAAGTATGCAAATTATTATAATAATTTTACCTCAAGCAAATTTTTGAAGAACAGCAATGAAGATCAATCTATTTTTACTTTTATTTGAATGATACAGATCAGCTATGCCAAGAATATTTCTGAGAGCCTTGGTGCACAGATTAATCCTGACATTTCATGGACCAGTTCCTTTAATACACCATCAGCAGTGCCATCCACCCTGATTTTATGTAAGTAAATGAAACAGTTGATTAATTATAAATCAGAGGATGTGATATAACTGTTTATGTATCTATTTTATGTTACAGCAAAAACTGACGAGAGTCCCTGTCCAGTGAGCGTTACTGCAGACAGAAATGTTGTTGTGAGTACTCCAACCTGTCCGATCATACAGACATAAACAGAATATACTGACATCATCTTGTTTGTGAAATATGAACGATTGTGATTGTAAAAGAAATGCTTTGAAATATACTTGAAAAGAGACAAAATACGAGAACAATGCACAGATGGAGAAAACAAACTAGAATCTAACTTTGCATTACTTTTTGTTTTATCTTTAAATTGTCTAGTTTGTACGGAAACTTTTCCCGTCACTCTCAAAAGCATCCTCTGTTGGGGCACCAAAAAACAAAGATACGTCTTCTGTTTTTCAAGGTACTGAGTTCTTCTTTTACACTTTTTAAAAACATATCATGATGTAGCTGAGGTAAACATGAAAGGAAATAAATGTGTTGCAGCACCTTTTGATAAAATAATGCTGTTTGTTGTTCTGTTATCAATAGGTGCTGTTTCTCCTGAGGCTCATGCCTGCCCGCAGTCTCCATTACGCCAGAGTGGAGCTGTTTGGCAACTGGGAGTTCCAGATGCTGTCGAAGATAAAGAAGTTCACAGCACAGTGGTGGGAGCTCTTGATGGAGCAGAAAATTTTCTTTCTAGTTTCTTTGCCAACAGTAGTTCAGCTCTGAGAAAAGTGAAACCTGACAGAATCAAAAGGAAGCAAATCATTCAGACGAAACAGAACTTAAGCAGCTCTAAAGATGACGCTGCTGCATCCACTGAAGAGGCAACATCTGATCAGGAATCTGGGCAGTTACCCTGTACCCCACGGGTAAAGACTGTAGATCCTGCCATCAGCCAGTGGTCTCCTTTAAGTTTATCTGAAATTCCACCTTGTGCTTTGGAGAGCAGTATCACGACAGAACAACTACAAGATGACACCAGTCCTGTCCAGCTCACCAGTCCTGTCCAGCTCACCAGTCCTGTCCAGCTCACCAGTCCTGTCCAGCTCACCAGTCCTGTCCAGCTCACCAGGCCTGTCCAGCTCACCAGTCCTGTCCAGCTCACCAGTCCTGTCCAGCTCACCAGTCCTGTCCAGCTCACCAGGCCTGTCCAGCTCACCAGTCCTGTCCAGCTCACCAGGCCTGTCCAGCTCACCAGGCCTGTCCAGCTCACCAGGCCTGTCCAGCTCACCAGACCTGTCCAGCTCACCAGGCCATCAGTAAACATCACAAACTCTGGATTTGTTAAGAAAAAACGAACATTTATTTACACGGTTTCAGCTGTGAAAAGGCAAGATCAAAATAAAGAAGGCCAGTCTCCGAAAAAGGACCCATCACCAGGAATTTGGGATTCTGGTAACTTATTTCTTATGCCTATTAAATTTGTAATATGAAAGTTGTTTTTATTTCAGTGATTTAATTCTTGTTTTTAAAGTTGTATACTTTCCTTTAGGACAAGAAATAAAAGTTAAGCAGTTGGAGAAGGCCCCTGGTGAAGGGAGGAATACAGACCAACCAAACCAAAGAAAAGCTGATGGAGAAAACATTCCATCATCTGGTGATGCAAAAGTCCAGGATTTTGACATGTCACAGCTTTGCAAAGACTTTGCACAAGACTTTAGCCAAGTGCCAAACTTTGGTCAACAGGAAAAAGTAACAAAGGATATTTTAAATAACTTTTCTCCTTTAGCCTGTCTCTCGGTCATGAAACAAGCAAAGCAAATAACAAGACAGGCAAGTCTTCTTAAAGAAAGTGATGAGAACAGAAACATGGGACAAACTTGCTCTATTGCAGAAGGCACCGTAAGTGACAGCGGATTCCAGTCAAGTGTTGCAGACTTTACTCGTATGACTGCCTCATCAATCCTTCGCTCAGAGGACACCGGTCAAAGTCGACAGTTTGCTGCCACCCCTTTTCCATCAACAAGCAAAGAAAATGTACATTTGGATGCTGAAGCTGAAACTACGCTGCAGAAGTCTAAGAAAAGCCAAACGCTGGATTCTGGAAAAGAAAGTGAGTTGCACGGTGGAAGGAGAACACAACAATCCAACAGTGCAGGAAATGTGGATAAAAATGACTTTAATCCATTAAATAGTCAGATTACTGACAGTCTGCTGGAGAAAACACTTCTTCCTCTTCCTTCTGGATCTGCATCAGGATTCAAAACGGCTTCAAATAAAGGCATACACATCTCCTCAGCCAACCTGGAGAGAGCCAAGCGCCTCTTTGAGGACACTGAGAGTAAAAGGACTTTTAGTAATCAGTCCATCAAACGTGACCAAGCTGCCAAACAAAATGGCTGCCAGAGTAATGAATCAATGACAAGTAAAACTTCTAACTCAAAGCAGCTACAGTGTGCAGGAGACGCATTTAGAAATCTTAGTTCTCAACTAACGGCTTCAGAACAAGCTGACGTGACTGAACTGTGCTCTCTGTTAGAAGAAGCAGACAGCCAGTTTGAATTTACACAGTTCAAAACTGCAAAATTAAAACGGCACAATCAAGATGCCAACACTCCACAAAAACCGGACAAAGAACTGGACCCAGATTTTCTCACAGATATAGATTTTGATGACAGCTTTAGCTTAGATAATGGAAAGCACCCAGCAGTCTCTGAGATACCTGATGAAATGACCTCAGGTTCAGAAGACAAACCAAATAATGGAATAGCAGAAACCACAAATCAATACATGGTTCTGTCATCAAGTACAATGAAAATAGAAAATTCCTCTGTAGCTCCTTTCTCAGATAACATTTCTGTAGACAAGCAGTGTCTTGTGTTAACTAAACCAAATAATCTTTCCAGTTCAGAGAATGATATCGCCAACAAGATGGATCACAGCAGTTCTTTGATGCACGGTGCTGGATTTACGACCGCCAGGGGAAATGTTTTGCGAGTTTCAAAAAAGTGTCTCAGCAAAGCAAGAGCTCTGTTTGCAGATTTGGAGGCGAATCTAACAGATCAGATATCAAATGATAAGCAAAATGCAAAAACCAATGCCATAACAGAACAAAATCTGAACATGTGCAGGAATGATTTGAAGTTATCCCTCAAAGATGACTGTGATGTTGGGGAGAAAATCCAAGACAGTTTTCCTGAAAAAGAGGATTTTGGCCGTTCAGACCAGCAGGTCCTAAGTGTTGGAGGTCAGGGTAGCACCAAGAGTTTAAAAAATAAAATGTTTCAAAGTGAGTCCAACATGGCTAATGGAAAAAGCATTTCTATTTCAGCAAAATGCATGCAACAGACAAACAACTCTGTAAACAACTGCAGCGTAATGAAGCATGGAGACACGTTTGATAAGAGCACAAAACGTCTAGCTGAAAGCCCTGAGAATAAAAGCTTTTTAGAACACAAAACCTTGCAGGTCAGCACTTCTGAAGAGCATGTCACTGGATGTACTGAATCTGTAAATGTAAACGCTGGACCGACTGCTCAACACACAAAAGGACAACATGTAGACACAGGACAAATGAGCAGTAATGGTTCACTGGCTTTGAAAAATGCAAAGTCTTTTCATGGACACCCTTTTACAACTTCAAAGCCATTTTCCCCTCTTTGCACATCAACAAGCATTGATTCATCTGTGACTGCTGATTTGAACACTGGTGATGGATTCTGTACCGCTGGTGGGAAGAAAGTTTTTGTGTCAGCTGATGCAATGAGAAGAGCTGAATGTCTTTTGAATTATACCCAAACACCTGAGGATATAAACATACGACCTAATCAAAAAGACCCAGCACCAAAATCAGGACCTTGCGTTGATGAGGGTCTAAAAGAAGAAAACATTGGATTTCAGACTGCAAGTGGAAAAGAAGTTAAAATTTCAAAAGCAGCTTTAAGGAAAGCAAAAGCTTTGTTAACAGGATGCGAAAGAGGCGAGGATGAAGTTAGTGAATCACTGTCTTGTTCCAAAAACCAAGTTTCTGTTGCTGTGCCACCAATGAGGGGTCGTGGATTTTCTGCAGCCAGTGGTAAACCTGTGATATTGTCATCCAACGCCTTACAGAAGGCTAAAGCAATCTTCAGTGACATCAGTTCTTCTAACTCGATAAGGAGTGACGAGAAACATGAAGATGTTCAAGACGATGCAGAGAAAATGCACGTTGGTTTCACAACTGCAGGAGGAGCAAAAGTCCACGTGTCACAGACGAATCTTTTAAAAGCCAAAGATCTTTTCAAAGAATTGGATGATTTGGATTTAACCAAAGCAATGCAAGAAGCAGATGCTTTCTTCAAAGATTGTGATATGGATGACAATAATAGAATGTTGGCTGAAGACACGAAAGATCAAGTAAATCTTGAACAACTTGATCCAAGTGAAAGAGTGAGGGTGAATGTTTCTGAGGAGTCCAAACATGGATCCATTGAGAAGACGAACGAACAAGTGAAACAAAAAGAAGAGGCCTTAAAACGACAAAACAATGGATTTCAAACAGCCAGTGGAAAAGGAGTCCATGTTTCATCTGAGGCTCTACAGAGAGCAAAAATCTTGTTAAGTGATTGTGATGGAGTTGAGAAGAAAATTTATACAACGCCTCTACAGACCAAAGTCAATGCTCTGCCAATCAGAAATGGAGGATTTTGTTCTGCCAGCGGTAAACCTCTAACACTTTCATCAGAGGCTGTTCAGAAGGCGAAATCTTTCTTCAGTGATATCGGAATGAGCACAGAAATCAAAAAAATTTCAACCACGATGAGAAGTGACAGAAAACAAGACAGTGGCACCAAAACAGACAGAATACATTGTGGTTTCACAACTCCTCAGGGAGCAAAAGTCGGTGTGTCGCAAAAACCTCTCCTGAAAGAAAAACATCTTTTTCAAGAATTTGATGATTCAGCTTCAGTGAAGGCATTGCAGGAAGATGTTTTCTGCCATGAAGAAACAGACGGCATCACAGATAATCACAGCGAAATCCTGCCAGAACACACAAGTATAGCTCCTGTTAGTGAAAGTGACAGCTTGAAGGATAATTTGTCCAAATGTAAATCAAATCAAAGAGTAACAAGAAACATTTCTGAAGAGTCTGGAAATAGATGTACCAAGGACACAAACGATAAAGTAAAGCAACAAGAAGACATTTGGCCACATCAGAGTGGTGGATTTCAGACAGCCAGTGGAAAAGCAGTTACTGTTTCAAGTGAAGCGCTGACAAGAGCACAAAAAATCCTGCTAAGTGAAAATGAAGGAATGGAGGACAGAATTCATGTTTTCAAGGTTCCTGTCAATGATACACCAGTTTGGAATGGTGGTTTTTCTGCAGCCAGTGTTAAACCTGTAGCCTTTTCCTCTGAGGCTCTACAGAAGGCTAAATCATTCTTCAATGACATCCCAGCTCTTCCAGACACAAAGAGGAGTGATGATGTTCAAAGTAATGCTGAGAAAATCCACTGTGGCTTCACAACCGCAGGGGGAGGGAAAGTCCACGTGTCAGAGAAGAGTTTTTTGAAAGCAAAAAATCTTTTGAGAGAACTTGATGATGAGGATCACCATTATTCATTCTCAATCCCAACAAGCCCACAAAAGGCACAAAACATAGAACTTTCAAAAGCAAAAGATGTAGAAAAAATGTCAATTTCTACTGTTGCGTCTTCCAATCACGGGAACATCCCTTTAAAGAGAAGAAGCTCATTTCAAGGAAAGTCAGTGAACCCTACATCAAGGTTAGATGAACCTAATGACATCCCTAAACAAGAAGATTCAAACCTGTTGGATCGGGATGTAAATGAGACCAACTACAGCAAGAGATCTGAAGTTCTACGATCAGAGCCGTCTTCAGATCTAAACCTAAAGTCTCTAAACCTCATGGACTGCACAGAAACCCAGCAGAGGTTTTTAGCTCAAGAAGCTTTGGACTGCACTAAAGCTCTGCTAGAAGATGAAGTTTTAGCTGAACAGACTTCAAAAAGTTTGTCACTGCCAGATGATCCAAAATCAAGCAACAGATCTGCAGAAGAAGAAAAAGGAAGGATGAAAAGATTAGTGAGAGATTCAGATCTCACCGGTAAGTAAAATTTAATTAAAAATATCAATACTGACATGTTTTTTAAAACTAGCACTGCTTTGTTTTGGGTGTTTATTATTTTAAGAGGCGAGTCTTGAAAACTCAAATCAGTCTTGTTTCTTGTTACTACAGTATCTTGAGTTAAACAAATACTTATCTCACTGCATGTAAATCTGTTTTGAATTTGATTAAAATGCGAGGTCTCTACTGGCTTTAGGCACTATAAGATCATTAAATGTACTGAAATGTTAGCTTTCTTACTCTAGTCATTTTGGTTTTCTTGACCCTGTTAATGTAGGCCAGCCTCCTTCTAAAAGAAGATTGCTGGAAGAATTTGACAGAACGGTTGATGGTCCAAAAGCACTCCATCCTGTGAAAAGTTGCCCAGACGGTATATCTTTAACCTTTGACCATTTATCTAAATGTAAATGTTCTCATATACATCATTTTTTATTTCTTTATGCCCAAGGTTTACTGAAAGACAGGAGAGTATTTAAGTACAGCGCCGCTCTTCATCCAAATGTCACAAAGCCTCATGGGTAAGTAGTTCAGGGAGGCCTGGTTTTTAAAGAGCTGAAGTTTTGTTTTTTTTAATGATTTTTTTATTTTTTCTTACAGGGTTGCAAATATGTACACGGATACAAAATTCCAAAGGACAACACTACCACAACGTTCAACTTCATTAGGTGGCAGAGTGTCGCTGTCCAAGATGCCGGCATTTGTTCCACCATTTATCAGAACTATAAGGAGGGAAACTCTCAAGAATCCAGAGCTTAAAGAAAACACAAGAACACCAGCGTTTGTTCCACCGTTCAAAAAGCAAAGAACAGCCCTTCAAGAGAGCTCCTCTAAACAACAGGAGGAGGTTAAACGCCAGCTTTCATTTAGAACGGAGTCTAACAGTAACACATTTCCACCATCTACTGATGTAACTTCTTCAGCTGACCCCAAAAACCAAAATATGACAAGTAATGAAGATATTCCTGTAAACTGTGAGGCTGTCAGTTCTGGAGCAGAGGCATTAGATGTCAATAACTCATTTTCAAGAATCCAAGGTACATAGCAAGTTTTTTTTTTTTAATTTTTTTACTGAAGTCTATTAAAAATAAAACTCATATTTTATAAGATTTTGTTTTCTCATAGACAAAGAGAACATTGAGCTGGCTCGGGATATGCAGGACATGAGGATCAGGAAAAAGAAGCGCCACACCGTTCAACCTCTACCCGGGAGCTTGTTTCTGACAAAGACCTCCGGAGTGGCAAGGATCCCGTTAAAAGTTGCAGTGAAAGGAGAAAACCCATCAAGATGTTCCTCGAAACAGGCAAGATAACTGTCACTTAAAGCTTGGGTCATTATGTTGTCATCTCAAAAACTTCACCTCTTGTTGTTTATCTATTTCAGCTATACGAACATGGAGTCCAAAAGCATGTTTCTGAAATCACAAGTGAGACCGCAGAATCATTTCGCTTCAGCTTGCTGCAGTTCATCAAACAAGAAATAATTCAAGATGGAGGTGGTGTTCAGCTTGCTGATGGAGGATGGTTGATCCCCAGCAACGATTGGACTGCAGGAAAAGAAGAATTTTATAGGTAAGAATGAAATTAGGCTGATGTTAAAGTAGCCGTGATACCGTGAGAGGTGTAGTTACTGCAAGATTAACGCACTGACTTTATTCTCCGCAGAGCTTTATGTGACACTCCTGGTGTGGATCCTAAACTGATCAGTGAGCCGTGGGTGTATAATCACTACAGGTGGATTGTGTGGAAGCAAGCTTCCATGGAGAAGAGCTTTCCAGAAACAATGGGCAGCTTCTGTCTCACCCCGGAGCAGGTTCTCCTTCAGCTGAAGTACAGGTACATGTGGGTAAATCTTACTGTAGTTCTGTAGATGACAGTAAGTAGTTATGTTTATAAATGTCACTAAGCTGTTGTCACACTTTGAGGTATAGAATAAGATTACATTTTCCAGAAATGTTGATGGTATCTGAAAATTTAAAGTCCAGATTGTGTAAAATTCAACATTTTTATTTTAAATAACTCAAAACAGAAGAAAAACAACTGTTCTACTGGAAAAAATGCACACTGTGCTTTAGTTTGTCTCTAAGGTTTTTATTTTGTTTCATGTATTAGATACGATGTGGAGGTGGACCACAGCCGTAGGCCAGCTCTGAGGAAGATCATGGAAAAGGACGACACGGCGGCTAAAACCCTTATCTTGTGTGTTTGTGAGATAGTCTCCAAAGGTCACTCCCCAAACAAACGGAGTCACGACACCAAAACGCCACAAAGTGCTGACGCTAAGTTAGAAACTTCGTGTGCAGTCGTTCGGCTTACAGACGGTTGGTATGCCATTAAGGCCCAGCTGGATGAGCCTTTGGCTGCCATGCTTCATAAAGATCTACTGACTGTTGGTGGCAAGCTGATCATCCACGGTGCACAGCTCATGGGATCACAAGATGCCTGTTCCCCGTTGGAGGCACCTGATTCTCTCATGTTAAAGGTACGTTGAGATCGATCTATAGGTTCTCTAATTCTGTTCCACTCTGTCTAATACAGCAACCACATAACATGAATTTTGTGTTTAGATTTGTGCCAATAGCAGCAGGCGTGCACGATGGGACGCTAAATTGGGATTTCATAGAGATCCACGCCCATTCCTGCTTCCACTCTCCAGTTTATATAGCAGTGGAGGGCCAGTGGGGTGTGTTGATGTAGTCGTACTGAGAAGCTACCCCATTCAGGTGTGTAGAAATGATTTCATATATTTCTGTTAACTATAGATCCCTCCTCCTGACTGTTTGTGTTTGATTTTCAGTGGATGGAGAGGAAAGCGGATGGTGTCGTGTTCCGGTCGGCTCGCGCAGAAGAGAAGGAGGCGAGACGTTTCAACAGTCACAAACACAAAGCTATGGAGACGCTGTTTGCCAAGATTCAAGCTGACTTCGAAAAAGAGGATCAAGGTAGAAGTCTTCATTTTGACTTGTAATTATAGAACTAAGTGTGGAAAACCTTTGATCAATTTTTAATCATTTTAGGGGATAAAAAACCTCAGCAGAAAAGGAAATCAATGAGTCATCAAGATATTGCGAGTCTGCAGGACGGAGAGGAACTGTATGAAGCGGTTGGAGATGACTTGTCTTGCTTTGAGGTAATATGAGCTTTTTTTTTAACGGATGATTTTGTTTTTGTCATGAATATTTTCAGCACTTTTTGTTGTGTCCTAGGCTTGTTTGAGTGAGCTACAGTTGGAGACTCTTCATGCCTACAGACGCTCCCTGATGGAGAAGAAACAGGTCGAGTTACAGGACCGATACCGTCGAGCTTTAGAGGAAGAGGACTCTGAAATGAGCTGTCCCAAAAGAGATGTGACACCTGTGTGGAAACTCAGCATTGCTGACTCAAGAGTCCAAAGCAGCTGTGGTGTGTCTTCAGTTTTTCTTTTTCATCTCATTTATTGCATTAACCTAATTGTGCAGAAGAGAAGGAGGTGACATGATTTCACATAAAAGCCTTTTGTGGTTGTTGTTTTTCTTCGTTGTAGTTTACCAATTAAACCTTTGGCGACCTTCTTCAGATCTTCAGTCTTTATTGAAAGAAGGTCGTCGATACAAAGTTTATAACCTCGTTACCTCGGATGGGAAGAAACGAAGCGGAATTGAAGCAGTTCAGCTCACTGGAACAAAGAAAACACAGTTTCAGGATCTACAGGTGATGTAGGAAGTAACAAAACACTAAATATACGTTTTAAATGAAGGAAAAACTTTCTAATAGTATCTTTAATTTATCACACAGGCTTCCCAAGAATGTTTGGCAAACTGTTTCCAACCAAGAGTCTCCACAGACTTTGTGAAGCTTCAAAATGCAGAATTCCAGCCTCTGTGTGGGGAAGTCGATCTCACAGGATATGTCATCAGAGTTACAGATGAACAAGGTTTGTGTTTTATATATGTTTGTTTTACTTTTACAGCTTTTTTTGTGCTGAATGATTCATGTTTTTATACACAGGTTCCTCTCCTGCCTTTTATGTGGCTGATGGGATGCTGAACTTTGTGAAAGTGCGCTGTTTCAACAGCTTATCACAGGCTGGCCTTGAAGATGTGGTAAAACCTGGTGTCCTGTTGGCTCTGAGCAACCTGCAGCTCAGAGGTCAGTCCTTACACCCAACTCCTGTTGTGTATGCTGGAGATCTAACAGTCTTCTCTGCAAACCCCAAAGAAGTTCATCTACAGAAACCCCTCAGCCAACTCAGAAACGTGATCCAGGTACACCAAAGATTCAGTCTCCCTAGCTGCTGACGTGTTTCAGAGACTCTTTACTTTTCACTTTCTGTAGGTATTTTCACAGCCAAAGTGCCTAATATTTCACTTTAAAGTATTTTTAGGTGTTTTACTGTAAATTTGGTTCAAGTGTTGTGATAAAAATCTATCATGCTGCAGCTAATGATAAATGGAAAATGGCTTAATCTAAAACGTTTTGATAGGTTTACTGATTTGATCACTGTTTGAATTTCTTTTTTTTTTTAATCTTTGTGTTTTTTCCCTCATGTTTTCAGTGTCGAGACGACTTTTTTCAAACTGCTGAGGAAAAACTTTCACATTTACTCAAGTCTCAAACCACAACCTCCATCTCTTCTCCATCTTTGCAACCACAAACCCCAATCTCTGACACAGACAGAAAACAAGACCCAAACACAAATGTGAGTTTATGTTTTCCTAATGTTCGTCACTGACTCTTTTGTAGATTTGTTGTAATCACATTAGACTAACTGAATTTGTCTTTTAATTCAGGTAACTTTTCAGAAACCAGTCCGAAGCCTTGGATCATTTACACCGGTCAGTAGGAACCCTTCTGCTGCAACACCTTCATCAGAAAAAGACCCCAGAAACCTGAAAAGAAAAAGAGCACTGGATTACCTGTCTCGTATCCCGTCTCCACCACCTCTCTCTCATCTGGGCTCATCTGTCTCTCCGTCTATAAATAAAACATTTAATCCTCCTCGAAGGTCTGGGACACCCAGCACTTTAAAACCTCCAGTACGGAAACCCACTGACTCTCCGGTGGAGGATGAATGGGTGAATGATGAGGAGCTGGCTATGATTGACACTCAAGCTCTGCATGTTGGTGATTTACTGTAGGTGGACATAACTTTTAAAGTGTAAATGATTGAATGTGAAGACTGAAAGCTGCTTCTGACAGATTTTGTGGTTGTTTTTGTTGTTTCACTGAAATATTAAAGTGGTGAAATTATTTTCATAACAATCAAATTTTCACTTTTATGTCAAATTTCATTTCTCGGTGAAATCTGCAGTGTAGCCTTCAAGTTATTCACCATAAGAAAGGTCTAAGATTTAAAAAAAAAAAAAAAAAGTTAAGGGCTTGTTGGTCCTGTTTATATAAAGGCGTCATAATATTGAACTAATACAGTTTTTGACAACATTGATTTTACAACAAAGCAAGTATTTAAAAAAAAAAACTTCAAAAAATGTTTTTATACATATAGTCTTCAGGATGTTTTCTTTTGAAATAATAGAAAAGAAATGCATACAATTATTTGTATTGATGTATATTTTAATTGCATTTGGCATACTTTACACACACACTACCCAAAAAGTTCATGTATCATGAAAGAAGGACTTATGTAGAACCATGCAATGGATCTGTGCATTGAAAAGTTAAGAGGTCACATTAAAGTTTTCTGTAAAGGTTCATTTGAATGAATGAATGAATGTTTTATTTCAGACAGACAGACAGATATCATGAACAACAAAACAGTCATTGTACATACAGTTTTGGAGCAATACCGAAAATTGAAATGAGAACAAAACAATATAATTACAGCTGTCTGAAAGGGAGTGGGAAGAAGAGAACTTATTTAATCCCACCCCTATTTCCTACTACATGCTTTCCTATTATACTCTTTAATTGAGCAAAGTAACACATACATACATCACAGTAACAATAACAATTTAACCAATTAAATCTTGATTATTCTATTTTTAAAGTTGAATACCAACACGTTATTTTTAACAATAACCATAATACCCTTTTGGTATAGGTACAATTTCCTCATAGAGGCACAATAAATGTTTTTTCTATTCTATTTCAATCTATTTAATTCTATTTGATACTAATCTATAAAGGTAATCAAAAATTAACCTGAGTAACAAAATTGTAGACCACGTTTCGCACAGGTAACATATTATTGGTGTACATTTAAGACCCTCGCTCTGTATATTTGGACCATATCCTATGTTTATATAACTTTTTAAATAGATGAATATTTTGACATTGCTTGTGGCGTGTATCCAAACTGTTCCATAATTTCACGCCATGTACAGACACACAAAAACTTTTACGAGTGGTTCTGACTGCTGGAATTATAAAATGTCCATATCCTCTGAAGTTATGTGCTCTTTCTCGAGGTGTAAAGAGTTGTATGTTTTCTGGAAGCAGCTTATTGAACGCTTTATATAAGAAAACGATTGTATTATATTCTACAAGATCTCTAAATTTGAGTAATTTTGACTGGATGAACAAGTTATGGGTATGATTTAAAAAAACAACTTTATGGATTATCCTTATTTGCACGTTTCTGTAATACTATTAATGGATTAATTACGTTTTGATAAGTGTTTCCCCACACTTCAACACAATATGTGAAGTATGGGAGTACCAGTGTACAGTATGACAAACTTTTTATGAGTAGTACCAACATACTATGTGTGTGTGTGTATTTTTTTTCTTTTTGAGTGACATTAGTTTAGCCCCACTGATCCATAGAAATGTGTTTAATGAAACGTGTTCGCCCAATATCGTCCTGGTCGTGGAACTGTGGACCAGCTCTTTACCCTCGCTAGGGTGATGGAGGGGTCATGGGAGTTTGCCCAACCAATCCACATGTGTTTTGTGGATTTGGAGAAGGCTTATGACCGTGTCCCCAGGGACACCCTGTGGGGGGCGCTCCAGGAGTACGGGGTGGATGGTCTTTTGTTAAGGGCCATTCAGTCCCTGTACCAGAGGAGTGTGAGTCTGGTCCTCATAGCCGGCAGTAAGTCAGACCTGTTCCCAGTGAGGGTTGGACTCCGCCAGGGCTGCCCTTTGTCACCGGTCCTGTTCATAACCTTTATGGACAGGATTTCTAGGTGCAGCCGTGGTGTGGAGGGTGTTGAGTTTGGTGACAGGAGAATCTCGTCTCTGCTTTTTGCAGATGATGTGGTCCTCCTAGCTTCATCGAGCTCTGACCTTCAGCTCTTGCTGGGGAGGTTTCGCAGCCGAGTGTGAAGCGGCTGGGATGAGGATCAGCACCTCCAAGTCTGAGGCCATGGTTCTCGGTCGGAAAAGGGTGGATTACCAACTCCAGGTCGGGAGAGAGGTCCTGCCTCAAGTGGAGGAGTTCAAGTATCTCGGGGTCTTGTTCACGAGTGAGGGAAGGAGGGAGCGGGAGATCGACAGGCGGATTGGGGCAGCGTCTGCAGTGATGCGGACGCTGAACCGGTCTGTTGTGATGAAGAAGGAGCTGAGCAGTAAAGCAAGGCTCTCAATTTACCGGTCGATCTACCTCCCAATCCTCACCTATGGTCATGAGCTCTGGGTAATGACCGAAAGAACGAGATCGCGGATACAAGCGGCCGAAATGAGTTTTCTCCGCAGGGTGGCCGGGCTTAGCCTTAGGGATAGGGTGAGGAGCTCGAACATCCGGGAGAGACTCGGAGTAGAACCGCTGCTCCTCCATGTCGAAAGGAGCCAGTTGAGGTGGTTCGGGCATCTTGTTAGGATGCCCCCTGGACGCCTCCCCAGGGAGGTGTTTCAGGCATGTCCTGCCGGCAGGAGGCCCCCGGGTCGACCCAGGACACGCTGGATAAAATATATCTCTGGTTTGGCCCTGGAGCGCCTTGGGATCCGAGAAGGGTCTGGCTGCGGCCGCTGTGGAGCTCCACAGTAACCGGATACACGTCACCTCCACACTAACCGAAAACACGTGACCTCCACAGTAGCCAGAAGAGAGGCACCTGGGTCAACAACCCTCCCCCTAACCCTAACCCTAACCCTAACCCTAACCAATTCCGGTACGGTATACGGAGGTTGTGTAAAAGTCGATTTAATTGAAGTTTCGTGTTTCCGGTTAGTGTGGAGGTCACGTGTTTCCGGTTACTGTGGAGCTCCACAGCGGCCACAGCCAGATTCTATTGTGGGATCCTGCCGGAGGAGCTGGTAGAAGTGGCTGGGGAGAAGACCGTCTGGAACTCCCTAATTGGGATGCTGCCCCCGCGACCCGGACCCGGATAAGCGGAAGAAGACGAGACGAGAGGAGACGTGTTCACCCAATAAAAAAGGCCAATAAAAAATCCAATAAATAATAATAATAATAAGCCCAATAAAAAAAGTTTTTTTTCCCCCCTATCACACTTCAGTCCTGCGGGGGGCGCTCGCGCAAATAGACAGTCTCTTGAGTGACACGAAGAAAACGTCACTTCCGTAAACACAAAAGACTGTAACCTCAAGATCGCCTGCTAGCTGTTATGTTAAAATCATTTGTACTTTCATTTTCGCATCCTAAATGTGTACGGTAAGCATTCCGAATACCGGAAATGTATACTTTATTGTTACAGGAGGTTGTTATTTTCTTAATATTTACTTTCTACGTATTTTTTGTTGCATGTTTTAGCTAATCAAGAACCCGACCTTTAGTCTTGGTTTATTGCTTTACGCCTGATTCGTTTACACAGACATTAGAAGAATTATTATCAAAAAACGTATAAAGGCTTTTTCTCCGAACAAGAATATAAACTCAGCATGTAGCCTGCAGTTCAGGGGCCACGTGTGGAGTCCGGTAAAGTTAGCAAGAAATTGGCAGATTCGAAGTTTGCAGTTCAATAGCTTCCGATCAATTGGGTGTAATAACAAATACTGCACCTCATTAGAATCGTAGGAAGGTGGTCTACAAGCTACAACCTCGATTTTATAAAAAACACATCTCCTCCGCTGCAGACGTCATACATTGATTGCTATGGTTAGCCGAAGATCCGCTGATTGGGCAGGGACCGTCTACAAATTACCACTCTGTTGACAGCTCTTAGGAAAAAATTAAATAACTACCCTCTTCTACACTGTACCTTCACCAAACTTATACATAGTGTCAATGGACATTTTCTCTTCATATTCAAATATACTATGGAAATGTGTTTTTTTTAAATGATTTTTGGAGAAATATTGTTTTATATTTTCAATAACTTTACTTTACCGGACTCACGTGTGGCTGTTTGTAAACTTTGACCGAACATATCATGGACTTTAATTATGAATATGTCCACAACCACACTTTAAATGCTACGTATAGGTTTATTTGTATACATATTGAAATCTCTGTGACAGAATGATAGTAACAACACAAGCATCCAACGTTTGCTTTCAATAGTTTGCTAGCCTGTTTGGACAGTTTTAATCCATCTTCCATCCAGAGTGTGACCTTTTTCTGAAGTCCACTACATTTTAACAAATACAACATATTTAGGCAAGATGCTGAGGAGAAAGAAAGTGTAGTTTTCACTCATATGACAGATTACTATAATGCAGTGAAATGAGGTTTTCTACAAAAAATTGGAAAAGTTTTTCTATTGCAGTCTAATAAAGCTAAAGTAAATGGCAGCTTCTATTTATAAGAAGAAAGTGGTTAAGTCACAGTTAAATTTTTAAAGTGGATTACTAATAAGAATTGAAACAGCTTTATGTTGATAAATCCTGAAATTTTATAAGAAGGGTAAAACAAGATCATTTTTTTATATTTTCTTCTTAATGGGAGTTTGGTTTATTCCTTTGTTCTAATGTGAAAATACCAATAAATGTCAACAATTTATTATAGTTCCCTAATGGGACAGTGCAACCAACTAAATTTTTTTATAAAATGCTTAATGAGTTGCTTTATCTATTTTAAGCTTTTGGTACATGTTTCTGCTCTGAACAAAGTGTGAAGTCAGAGAAGACAGAAATGGCATTTAGGATTATAAAGGCAGCCTGACCTAAACACATGTATCTAAAATTGTAGGTTTGTATTTATTGTGTTTTTTACATGGCGGTTGCATAACTATTGTAAACTGTTTTCTTGCAGATGTCTCACCCTGGTTTGTCTTCCACAAACTCCAGTGCTACGAAAGAGTCTCGTGTGAATGAAAATACAGAGAAGTTTGAAGATAATGTTAAAAGTGCCAAGTGTGTGAGCAATGACCGCAGCAGTCCAGACCGATGTTTAAGAGACCGAGTGTTAAAGGAGGTAGGACTCACCAGCTCAGCCTTTATTGGTCCAGCATTTCCACCAGAAACATCCACAGCCAAGTGTGACATTGAAGACTCGCTGAGTTTGTTTTACAAAGAGCTTGAGAAGATTGATACGCCAGATGGTGTTAAAGATAACCCAAAGGGAGATGTTCCTGTTCCACCTACCAGCAAAAATACCCAAAATGTTCCTGATGGGAAAATTAAAACCATGACGACTCCTGCAGAAACAAACAGCTTTCAGAACAATAGTGGACAGAGAGAGTCCTCCTGGCCTCACTGGTATCGGAACGAACCGTACCACCATAGAAGACCAGTGCCGAGATCTGTTTCTACTCCGTGGCCTTATCCTCCACCACCAAACAGACCACCATTCCCCAGATTTCACAGACCAACATTCCCTCACCAACCACAACAATCTGCATATCAAACTCAACAAAACCCTCCACCACGTAGCAGTGTCGCCTCCAGCAATTCAGGAATGAACAATCAGTATTACGATGAGTTTATTCATCCCGCATTTCCACCTCCAGATATATGCAATCACCCCTCTCAGGGCTTTCAGGGAAATCCTCACTTTGGTAGGGATGACCAGGTGTACTGTAACAACGATTCAGATGGTGTAACTGCTGGGTGGTCTCAGGGTAGAAGAGACAAATGGTCTTGGTGTGATGAAGACTACGACAGACCTCAGAGATGTATATCAGAAAACAAACAGTGGCAACAACAGCATCCCTACCAACAGCATGACAACACACTCAAATATAATGCTGCCTCGGTGTTGATTTTAATGCGAGGATTACCAGGATCTGGGAAAACAACACTGGCCAGGTAAGTTGATCACAAGTTGACTTTTCACATATTTAAGCTTCTTCTTTTCTTACATCTTAAATGATTGTGTTCACAACTACCACAGGGAGCTGCTCTCCATCGGTCCTAGTGGGGTGATCCTGAGCACAGATGATTACTTTGCCCAAAAAGATGGCTACCGCTATGACTTGAGCCTTCTCGGGGCAGCACATGAATGGAATCAGAACAGAGGTGAATACACTGTAATCCTTATTCAGATTTGTCACTTTTTTAATGTTAAAAATGTTTATGATAACCTCGTTTTGTGTGTGTGTTTAATTATCTGTCAGCCAATGATGCCATGAAGGACGGCCGCTCTCCTGTTATCATTGATAACACAAACCTCCAAGCCTGGGAAATGAAGCCATATGTCAAAATGGTGAGAAGCATTTGAATTATGTATTTTCATTCAACAATCAGACACAACATTATGACCACTTACAGCTGAAGTGAAAAACATCACCTCTTCGCAGTAGCTAATGGCAGTGGGCAGAAACATTTAGCGGCAAAACAAATCAGTTTTCAATAGTTTGAAGTGTAGAAATCTGAAAAATGAGCAATGACGAGAATCAAATTGTAATATTAGGAAAATATTGAATGAACATAAAGAGTGGGAATCTCCACAGCTGAAGCTGAGTGACGTTTCCGACATACAGTGGTCAGAATCATCCTAAAGCGACCTAAAGAGGAAGAAACTATAGCAGCTCAAAGACAGGGTTACATCTGCATACTGGAGTTATATGTTCAAGATTTGAACTTTGTTCTCACAATAAATAGTAAACTTAAATCAGAGAACAAAAACATCTAGATGACGAGCTCAGTGTGGTAGTTTTGCAGTCTGTACATCTAAAACACATAACACTGTTTAACAATTGGAGAAACTGAAAGTTTTAAAGTATATGTCGAAAAGTCTAAAGGATAAAGAAGGTGCTGTAATGAGCCCCTGCACTCAAATACAAATTCATATTTAATACCCAGAGTTATTTTTGTGCTCAAACTTTGTACTTCTGTTTGCACGTTTGACTTGTTTAGCCTAACTAAAACTGTCTAGTGTCATTCTATGTAAAATGCATATGATTCTATACATTTCTAATGATTATTTTGAGACACACTTATCATAGGAGTGTTTTTTTTAAAAAGATACATTGTAAAGACCTTGTTGGTAGATGCAAACTAACTTACTCATTCCACTAAGTGACTTACTCATTAGTCTAATGTTTTGGCTTATTAGTGTACCTCTTTAATTTCCTCTGGAAAATGTCAAATATATTCTCCAGGCCTTGGAGAGAGGATACAAAGTGGACTTTCGTGAACCCGACACCAGCTGGAAGTTTGATCCCTACGAGTTGGAGAAGTAATTGATTTTATATCAAATCAGGCACGATGAATTATAAAACAAACTTCACATACCAACAGCATCGTGCTTTAATATTTGTCCTCCAGGCGGAACAAACACGGCGTTCCTCAGGAAAAGATCGCACAGATGATGGATCGTTTTTCATCGTCCATATCCATAGACGTCGTTATGAGGTCTGAAGAACCCGCTCACATCAACCAGAGACGTCTACCGGAGCAGCTACAGATTAGGAAAAAATATTAGTTTAATGCAGGGATTCACCTCTAAAGACCAACTCTTATACAGTGGTGTAAATATCAGAGTTAAAAATCAGTAATATTTTTAATTTATTACTTTGTGTTTTGTAAATTTATATAAAAATCGAGAAGCATATTTTTTTTAAGTTGCTCCTGTTTGTAATATGTTTGCTAATAAATATTCAAACACATTTAGATGTTTTTATTATATGTTAACATTTCTTTCACTGATAAGTTCTTGCACCACATACATCTGGAATAAACATAAACTTGCAGTTTTTCTACATTCCAGATACGGATTTATTCATTTACCCTCTAATTGGTTTTGGCATCTTTTGATTTTCCTTAAAATGTCAGATAAATCTCAGCTTTTGTTTAGGATTTGTTTTATTGTTTAGGCTTATTTTTGTTTACTGTAGGTACCTAGAAGACAAAGGGACCTTAAATATTTTTTTATGCATTTATATGAATCAAATCTAACCTCAACACATAATAATTTTCTACAAACTTTGTGTACACACTGTACAGAAATCATTTTTTATAGCTCATTGTTTTTTTAAGTGGATTTCTGTGGAAATATGAGCATTTAAAGTTTTACCTGTTGTAGATAGCTCTTTGAACAACCTCAGTTTTTAGAAATAAGAGTTTAATCTGACCTGACAGATGAGCTAACAGGTATTCAGTGTGGCCCGTTACAGAGTGGATTTCTGTCATCTTAAAACAACTTCAGCAGTTCATCAAAGCGCCTTTTAGATTATTTTAAACCTCAGCCCTGCAGTTAATTTCACATCACACAATTATTTTTGGCAGAAATACGAAATTCTGAATGTAAAAGACCATGTATGGCAGTGGAAAGGTTAAAGGCATACTATGCAGCTTTGGCTTGTTTTTAGCACCCCCTAGTGTCTGTTTTAAATCACTGTCGTAAAAACGTTAGCATTGTCTTTGCTCAGAAACACCTAAATCTAACTGTTGAAATGTCTCCTCAGCCTTCACTGCTTTCTACTGGAGCGGTTCATCACTCATTCAAAGAAATCAGCTGTGTTCAAGAAGGGAGAGATGGAAAGAAAGCTGGAATCATGAGCTAAAAACACTCCGGTGCTAGCATAATAGCTAGCCACACAGCTAATCCTCGCAAGGTACACGACTTTGTAAGACTTCAGGGCACCGGACAGGAGACTCAGAAGCTGCAAACCTGGTATTCTGGATCCAGGCAGCAGATGGGGCTGAGTGGCTTTTTATTAACCCTGTAGGGTCATATTAGCAGACTGGCTCAAGAAAAAGATTTTAAAATATGAAAAAGTTACATAGTGTGCCTTTAATGAAATATTTTCAGCGTAAACCACCATGACGTGTTGCAGATTAGAGTTTATTTCAATGGTACTAATCCACTTGGAACTGACTCTACTGTGACTAGCCGTTAGCTCTTCAGTCTAATAAATAATCTCTATTTCTCTAAACCGAGTTTGTTCATAAAGCTGTCGACAAATAATTGTTCAATTTCCACTTCAAAAAATCCAAAATATCCCATTAATATGGCTAAAAATAGTTTATTTCACAATATTTTTTTAAATTATCGCTGCGATATTATCAAGGTCGCGAACAAAAAGAAGCCAAGCTGTTACTTGATCTCATTTTCCTAATATCAGCCATTAAGAAATACCTCGCTAATCAGTTTTCAGGCCACAGTTGAAGTGAACATGTAACCATGACACCTCAGCCATCTGACAAATTAATATTCTCTGATGTTTGTGATGAATTCTGTTTCAACAGAGTCGTTATTTTTATTCAGGTGGAGGAAAATGACATTATGAGATCGAGTTGTTCTAAAACAGCTGTTGGTGATGGGAACACAGCTCAAATGTTGATGAATCACCAGAGATGTGTCCCTCATTCACAAAGCAAACCTGTGTGAGTGATGGACACTGACTGCTGCCTCTGTAGACGGGTGAATGGTGAACTGGTCTCTGAGTGGGCTGCAGAGGGAAAGCAAAGGAATAATAAACACCAGCATTTTAAATTATTCATTGATAAAAAGGGCTTCTCATTACACCAGGTAACGGTGTTCACCTTCAACAAATCACAGTGATAATACAACATCAACCCCGGGAGAGCTTTTCGTCTGATACTTTATTACTGTGTCTCACAGGAAGCAGCACAACGTCCTTTTATTCCCTCTGGTTCTCATTAAAGCAGCACACAGGTGCTGTTTGGTTGACATTTTTCTACCTACCAATGCTGTGTGGAGGTTTAAAAAAATTAACCTGAACCTCTGAGCTCTTTTTATTAAAATTTAGATATGATTAGTGGATTTTTTTAAAGTTAATTTGTGCGTTTTAGGTAAATTCAGGTAATTTTTTGTGGATTTCTGGAGCGATTCTCATTTTTCATTGGAGCTGATGACAGATCTGGGTTAGAAGTCCTCCTCTCAGCTTCACATTATGCTGACTTCACTCCAGGCAGTTGGTTAGAAATAGAACATGGATTCACAGAATGGGTTTTAATAATGGGGTCAAATCAATAAAATACTAAAGCAAAAACAAGGAATGATTCGCAAAATTGACCATCTTCTTGAGAGGAAATGACTCTGTGAAGCACTGCCGTTCATAAAAGTGTGACAGATGGTTCTGTTTAATTCATTTTGATTGATAATGGTGGATATCTATTTAATGTATTTCTAATTTCTTTGCATGTTGATCTCCCTTCTTGTACCTTAAACATTTATTTATATTATTAAGTTCAATTTCAGAAATTCTGTTTCCAGCATTGCTTTTATCTTCACTGATTATTTAGTCAGACTTGGTTTGGAAATAATTGTTGCGATGATCAGACGCGTGGCTTTCCAGAAAGCGTGTTGATCATAATGAAAAAAAGGAGCATCTGCTAACTGAAATCAGTAACCATTCATGAGGCGAGCCTTGTGACCTTTTAGAAGCATGCTTAAAAGGGATCTTCCTATTATTAGAAATGACATGATTTAACACCTCAGCTCATCCACAAACCTCAACGAAAGGTTAATGTCTCTACTGCTTCATTAAAACTGTTTTTTTTTTTACTTTTTTGCATTTTATGTTGGCGCTCTTGCATATTGATAGCGTGGTGTTGATTTGTGCAGAAAATTACCTGCAAGGCTCCCTAAATCGTTTGAGCAGCAGTTACACAAAATGCAACTCAACAGGATATCAGAAACGGGAAGAGACATCTGCATCACCGTTAACGAGGCACGCTTTTATGTCTGGCACCAAAAAGAAATCAGTGCACAAAAAATGCACATTTAGAAATAAAGTGTTCTCAAAAATTCAAAATTTTTGTGCAAAAAATGTTGCTAAAGTTGGAGTTGGGGAATACAAATAATAGACAAGAACAGATTTTGAGCAAAAACTCTAAAATTAGAACTTAGAAAATCATGTTGGCCTTGTTTTATCCTCCTCTGCTACGTCTGAGAGCTTCATTCAGTTATTTTTAGATTTTCTTTTTCTTTCCCAGTGACTTTACTTTCACCTCAGGACAAATTGAATCCTTGAAACACAAGAAGGATGCTGGCTAATAAATTGTTTTATGATTGCACAGATTAAACAGACCTCCACCAAGGAAACACCTGTGCTTTCTGCATATTTGTCATCATCTTTTTATGGCGTTGTATTTGCCAGCAGCACCATATGTGTTGGTACACATGTACTTGCCAGGTAGCGTCTGGTTTGTGAGGCGAGGACGCTGCAGCAGCCAACAGCAGGCGTGCTTAGAATGATGATTATGTAAGACAGCTGTGATTAGTGATTTGTGCTCACTGAATGGCAGTGATGAACCACTTACTGCTGTAATCATCATAAAGACAAAAAAAAAAAGCTAATCAGAGTAGGTGCACACCAGAGCATAATAAAACTGATGTAGGAGGGTAGTTTCACATTTAAAGCATTATGGGAAAAGGCACTGGGGCAGAGGCAAAATTATTTCACTTGCTTATTTTATTTTCTGCTCTTGCACATCAATCCATTTAAGCTTTTCCAAGTGTAAAATCAGGAAGAACAGGAAATACAGAGAGAAATATATGAGCAAAACTTTAACCTGGTCCAAACCAGCTCGCTGTGTTTAGCACAAGTTCATTCAGCCTGATGGGGAAACGGGTTGAAGCATGAAATTAAAGCTCCTGAGAGTTCACGTTGTTTGTTGTGGTTGTCACGTGATGCTGACAGCCAATAACGAGCGTGTGCCGCGACCACACAGCGTGTCGTTTATGTACACAGCAACGGCCGGTAGGCGGAGTCAAGTGGAGCAAAATCAGACAGGAAATTAGCTCTAATAGGCTTCAAAATAAAAGCACAAACCTATACAACAAAAACATCAACAGTGAGAAGAAGAAATGTCAAGCTATGATAAATGTGTTTGGCGTGTCTACAATTTAACTAATTTTGAGACACTAACATATAAAAAATATATAATTTTTTTTTGGTTTTAAAAAATGTATGTGAAGGAAATAAAGAAAGGAATCGAAGAAGATACATTATTTTGTTAAGCTGTTTAATCTCAGATTTAACATTTTGATTTTAAAACTGGGTTCAGAGTTTGTTCTCAGTCTCTCCTGATATTTTACAAATGTAAATGTAAATTATTATAATACTGCAGTTTTTAAAGACTGCATTTAAGTAAATTCACAAGGTAAGAAAATAAATTGACAAATGTGCAAATAATTGTTTTTATACAGTATCTGTTATTTAATTATCTGCACTTAATAATACAGTGATTTCAAAATTGTGGTCAGGACCCCACTGGGGGATGCAAATACTAAGTTTTGGGTCTTGAGATTAATTTCAGCAAACAAATGAATCTGAAACTAATGCCTAATAAAATATTTTCACTGTGACTAATGCCAAAACTAACAATGATACAGGCAGAAATGTACAATACAAGTTTCAGCTGTTGACATTTTCATTTAGTTTTAGCTGTTTAGCATGGAGTCACAGGTATTTAGCTTAGTAATTTTATAGGTCAAAAGCTAAAGTATTTACTCGTCTCGTCTCGTCTTCTTCCGCTTATCCGGGTCCGGGTCGCGGGGGCAGCATCCCAATTAGGGAGCTCCAGACGGTCTTCTCCCCAGCCACTTCTACCAGCTCCTCCGGCAAGATCCCAAGGCGCTCCAGGGCCAAACCAGAGATATATTTTCTCCAGCGTGTTCTGGGTCGACCCGGGGGCCTCCTGCCGGCAGGACATGCCTGAAACACCTCCCTGGGGAGGTGTAGGGTCCAGGGGGCATCCTAACAAGATGCCCGAACCACCTCAGCTGGCTCCTTTCGACATGGAGGAGCAGCGGTTCTACTCCGAGTCTCTCTCGGATGTTCGAGCTCCTCACCCTATCCCTAAGGCTGAGCCCGGCCACCCTGTGAAGAAAACTCATTTCGGCCGCTTGTATCCGCGATCTCGTTCTTTCGGTCATTACCCAGAGCTCATGACCATAGGTGAGGATTGGGAGGTAGATCGATCGGTAAATCGAGAGCCTTGCTTTCCGGCTCAGCTCCTTCTTCACCACAACAGACCGGTTCAGCGTCCGCATCACTGCAGACGCTGCCCCAATCCGCCTGTCGATCTCCCGCTCCCTCCTTCCCTCACTCGTGAACAAGACCCCGAGATACTTGAACTCCTCCACTTGAGGCAGGACCTCTCTCCCGACCTGGAGTTGGCAAGCCACCCTTTTCCGACCGAGAACCATGGCCTCAGACTTGGAGGTGCTGATCCTCATCCCAGCCGCTTCACACTCGGCTGCGAACCTCCCCAGCAAGAGCTGTAGGTCAGAGCCTGATGAAGCTAGGAGGACCACATCATCTGCAAAAAGCAGAGACGAGATTCTCCTGTCACCAAACTCAACACCCTCCACACCACGGCTGCGCCTAGAAATCCTGTCCATAAAGGTTATGAACAGGACTGGTGACAAAGGGCAGCCCTGGCGGAGACCAACCCTCACTGGAAACAGGTCCGACTTACTGCCGGCTATGAGGACCAGACTCACACTCCTCTGGTACAGGGACTGAATGGCCCTTAACATAAGACCATCAACCCCGTACTCCTGGAGCGTCCCCCACAGGGTGTCCCTGGGGACACGGTCATAAGCCTTCTCCAAATCCACAAAACACATGTGGATTGGTTGGGCAAACTCCCATGACCCCTCCATCACCCTAGCGAGGGTAAAGAGCTGGTCCACAGTTCCACGACCAGGACGAAAACCACATTGCTCCTCTTCTATCTGAGGTTCAACTATCGACCGGACCCTCCTCTCCAGGACCCTGGAGTAGACCTTTCCAGGGAGGCTGAGGAGTGTGATCCCCCTATAGTTGGAACACACCCTCTGGTCCCCCTTCTTAAAAATGGGAACCACCACCCCGGTCTGCCACTCCACAGGAACTGCCCCCGATGACTTGCAGAGACGTGTCAACCACGACAGTCCTACAACATCCATAGCCTTGAGATACCCAGGTCGGATCTCATCCACCCCCAGGGCACCGCCACTGCGTAGTTTTTTGACTACCTCAGCGACTTCTGCCCCAGAGATTGGACAGTCCGTCCCCAGGTCTCCCAGCTCTGGTTCCTCATAGGAATGCGTGTTGGTGGGATTGAGGAGCTCCTCAAAGTATTCCTTCCACCGCCCGACTATAGCCCCAGTTGACGTCAGCAGCTCCCCGTCCCCACTGTAAACAGTGTGAGCGAGTTGCCGCCTTCCTCCCCTGAGGCGCCGGATGGTTTGCCAGAACCTTTTTGGAGCCGACCGATAGTCTTTCTCCATGGTCTCACCAAACTCCTCCCACGCCCGAGATTTTGCCTCGGAAACTGCCACTGCTGCACTCCGCTTGGCCCTCCGATACCTATCTGCTGCCTCTGGAGACCCACAGACCAGCCACGCCCTGTAGGCCTCCTTCTTCAGCCTGACGGCTCCCCTAACCTCTGGTGTCCACCAGCGGGTACGGGGGTTACCGCCACGATTGGCACCGGCTACCTTGCGACCACAGCTAGCAACAGCCGCCTCAACAATCGCAGAGCGGAACAAATAAACAAGTAAAGTATTTACTGCAGTATTATATATTATATTGTAGCTGTCATTATAATAAACATGCTACTTATTGGCATCATTAGGTTTGTTGCTCATTTGTCAATTATTTTTTCTTTTAAATATTCCTGTATTTTAATTAACCCACAGGTCTACACATTAGCTCTTGTACCTCAAACAAACATTTACCTGAAAAAGAAATCAAGTTCATCCTAAAAAAAAAAAAATTGCTACGAAGTTTGTTCTGATCCCATTTTATTTTGAAACGCAGTACCGGAAGTACTCCTCCACACCCTCGCTACTTGACGGATGAGGAGCTCGTCCTGATATGGATATGATGCCGTGCTGCGGTTACGCTGCAGGCGGCCACACACGCACGCAGGACGCGTTTCTTCTGGTTCTGGTTCACTCCATCCGCCGTCCTCATGTCGGCGAGGCGGCTGTCGGTTCCTCCGTGACCCGCGGGTTCCTCTGATCCTCACGGCGGGTCGGTCATGTCGCTCCATCTCATGAGCAAAGAGGGAAGTTAAACTCCAGCGACCTGAGGAGGACAGGGGCGGATAAACCCACAACAACGGTAAGCGAATTAATACCGTGGGGGGAAATTTACGGGGAAGGATGTGTAAATACCGACAACTCCTGTCAGGTATCGTAGAGGATAAAATGCATCTTTATTCAAGGTTAAACGTGCTAATTATGAGAAAGTTGACCATTGTTTCTTTAAATTCAGGGTTAAGATGCAGAACGTGCCTTTTTAGAAACTTTGATGGGAAATTAAGCAGAAAAAAAAACTTGGTACTTAAAATGATAAAATAAGTAATTGACTAATTAAAAAGAGTCTATTACTCAATATTTCCAGAGATTCCGTCTTTTGTCTGAGTGCTTTAATCATTTACCTTCAGCAGAGAGGGAAACACTAGACCCCTCTGCACATTGTGATTAAAGCATGAACCTGTTTGTTCCCTGAGCTCAGCTCAGACTGTTCCTTCAGCACATCAAAGCTCTGCTCAGGTCTGTCTGGGCTGCATTTATATGGTCTGGGGAACATTACACTTAAACTGAGATAAGCTTTCATTTGCAACTAAAATATATTCAATATCTATGCGCATCAACAAAATCTAAACCAAAAAGTGTCTCATTCCTCCCAGAAATCTTGCCAGCCATTGCATCTGTCCTTTGATTTAATTTTAGCTCCAATTGTCAGTCAGAGGCAGAGCTGTAGCCTTCCCAGCTGCTGGTTACATAATGTCAGCCGAGGACTACCACAGTCTGGTGAGCAGAGGGAAAAGCCCGAGGTTTAGCACAGATAATGCTGTGATTGAGCTCGTTTTAGAGCCTTTCTCAGTGGACGTTTTACTTCCACTTGGCTGGAATGATGCAGATAATCCAAAACTGGGTCAGAGAGAGATGCTGCATAACCAGTATTTATACCCAGAGGACTGCAAATGGAAGTTTATTTCTGCATATTAAAGGTATGGCTCAAACAACCAGTGTATTTATAGAAAAAATAGTTAATGTGATTTTGGTTAGTATTTGTAATAATAGTCCCGTTCCCAGTCGTTTTAATTACATGAACTTGTGAATATTACACTCCTTGACATATATGAGACTAATGTGTTATCTGCCAGGTTTAATTCTTGTGAATCTTATCAGCAAAGTGCAGTGTGGCATTACGAGATTCACAGAAACACAACGTTTTGGATTCATTATCATTCATGGCACATTTAAAATAGCCTGATGGGCATGTCGGTCCTCTTTCAACCGTTACACTTGAAGAGATGAATTAAGCTTTATGAGTCATGATTGGAGATACATAGTGAAGTTGCTATATTTAGTGATGTTGATTTTAAAACACGCATCAACTTGCACTGAGCAGAAAATGTGTCATTTTGCCAAGGAACTCAAATTGGTGGAGCTGTTTTTAAAATGCAGGTCTTGTTTCTCAGAATCAGCTTTATTGACCAGAAAAGTGACGTCTCACAGATCAGGAATTTGACTTGGTTACAACCGAACCCGGGCAGCCACTAGATGGCGCCTTACTTGCAGATGGAATGTGCAAACAGTGTGAAATGTGGTTTATCAGAGGAGAAGAGAGAGGAAGACAAAAATGACCGTTTTCAGCTAGACTCCAGCGGGAAGCCGGCTGATAACCGGTGGGAAAACCTCAGCGTTAAAGTCACTGGGGGCGAAACAGAGGGAGGACATTCTGGGAGGTTTAGGGTGAGGGGGATCCCCTGCTATCTGGCGAGAGTCTCCGTCTTTGCGTGACGTCATCACATTCAGGGAGGAGGGGGGCAGGGTGTTTTCAGGACGGAGGACAGAGTTGGAGTGAGCATTTTCCGCATTCTTCCTGTCAGCTTGTTTGGGGAAATCTAGGGTTATCGTGATTTGTTGGTTTAGTTATGTCTTCAGGCAGCAATTCTGTTTTGTTCACCACCTTGCAGTCCGTTCCACTGGCTCCATTAATCCAAAGTTTCGAATGGCTTTTAATTACCTTAGACCTGAACCATTCGCTCCACGGTGTTTTTCACCCTATAATGAGTTCAGCACACGAGACCTGTCCCCGAGTGAGTTCATTCAGCCCAGGAGTGATCAAGTTCATGATCCGAGCTTGATTTTCCAGGAGGGCAGAGAGTTTTCCGATTGCTTCCGCCATCTCCTCTATTTCCTTGATTGAGTGCGATGGCCGAGATAGTTGCCACATCCAATCAGCAAAAAACCGACCATCATAAATCCAAAAACGTACAGATCCTCTGCGTCCTCCACGGAAAGCAGCGCCAGGCACAAAATGTCCCATTTCTTCCATAGATCCATCATATAACCGGCTGCATACATCCCAGTAGGACACGCCGGAGTTCCCACCTCCGTTTTCATCATGGAAAAGATTGAGTCAATCGAACTGAGAGCCCTTGAAACAAGATCCATGTTGAAAATAATGTTTGATCTGGCAGTGATTTCAAAAATTTGTAAAGATTTTTAGGTTCTGCTCAGTTTGGTGGAACTCATCAGGATTTATGTTTATCTAAAAAAAAAAATACTGGCATCATGGTAAAATTTACTGACTTTATTACACACAGGCAGAAACTAGTTTGTTAGGTGGCTGAAGAATACAATTAAAAAAAAAATTGAGATGCATCCAAAAAAATCAACTGGTGATTGAAAACAGCCAGTGCTCAGCGTGGTCGGCTTCATTGCCTTACTGTTTTCCAGTTATCTGGGTCATGGGAGCAGCATCTCCCAGTAGCTTCAGTCTTGGGGCGAGGAGCTTGGACATCTGGGAGGGACTTGGAGTAGAACGGCTGTTCCTCCACCTCAAGGCTTCAGTCTTGGGGCGAGGAGCTTGGACATCTGGGAGGGACTAGGAGTAGAACGGCTGTTCCTCCACCTCAAGAGGAGCCAGCTGAGGTGGTCAGGATACCTCCTGGACGCCTCCCTGGGGAGGTGTTTCAGGCCCCTGGGCTGACTCATAACATGCTGGAGGGACTGTATCTTGGTTGGCTTGGGAATGCTTTGGGGTCCCACAGAGGTGGCCAGGAAGACCTGTTGAGAAAACAAATTTTGATAGCCTGTATTTGTAATCTTGTCCTTTCAGTCATTACCCAAAGCTTGTTACCAAAGGTTAGGATTGGGACGTAGATTGGCCGGTAAATCAAGAGCCTCCCTTTCTTGCTCAGCTCCCTCTTCACCACAACAGACCGGTTCAGCATCCACATCACTGCAGATGCTGCCCCAATCCGCCTGTCGATCTCCTGCTCCCTCCTTCCTTCTATTGAACAAGACCCTGAGGTACTGAAACTCCTCCAATTGAGGTAGGACTTCTTCCCTGGCCTGGAGTTGGCAATCCATCTTTTTCCAGTCGAGAACCATGGTCTCGGATTTGGAGGTGTTAATCTTCATCCCAGCCCCTTTACACTTGGCTGCACACCTCCCCAACAAAAGCTTAAGGTCACAGCTTGATGAAGCTAGGAGGACCACATCATCCACAAAAAAGCAGAGACGAGATCCTCCTGCCGCCAAACTCGACACCCTCCACACCACGGCTGTGCCTAGAAATCCTGTCCATAAAGGTTATGAACAGAACTGGTGACAAAGGGCAGCCCTGGTGGAGTCCAACCCTCACTGGGAACAGGTCCAACTTACAGTTAGCTATGTAGACCAGACATGCGCTACTTTGGTACGTGGACTGAGTGGCCATCAACAAATGACCATCCACCCCATTCTCCCTGACCGCCTTCCACAGGGTGCCCCTGGGGACCAATCATAAGCCTTCTCCAGATCAACTAAACACATGTGGATTGGTTGGGCAAACACCCATGACCCCGCCATCACCCTAGCAAGGAAGAGCTGGTCCACCATTTCAGTCAGGACGAAAACCACATTGCGCCTCCTTGATCTGAGAACTATTGACCGGTGTAGGTTCCAGATCAGCTCTGGGCCCTGTGCCTGCTGTTGACGTCACACTAGATGATTGGCTGAACGTACGACTAACGGTAGTTACGTTATCACGTTTGTAAAAGTTCCGTTAGCACGTTGACGATTTTGATTGGTCCGGACACATTTGCGATTGTAGTCCTTTTTTGTTGAACGAAGGATCACAACTTCTTTTTGAATTATTCTTTAAATTTATTTACATAACAACTAATTAAATATACAGAAGAATTCAACATTTATACAAACGGCCAGGGCTGCTAATTATGTAAATACATTTTAAAAATTCACATATAAGAACTGTTGTGCTTTTTTGCCACAGTCTGATGTTGATTTGATGTAGTTTAACATTCTTTCCAAAACAAAGACAATATCATGTTTTATTAACAAATTACAGTTATAAAGAAAACATTTAGGTGGTAAGAAACATGTGTTTAATTAACACATTGGCTAAAGTCTTTCCAAAACGTGTGGAAGGACAGCATCGAAAGAGATGTGCAATGTACTTTGTCTGAGTGGTTTTGCCGTGGTTTGAAGTCGTCGGCAGGCGCAGGCCCCCGAGCCGATCTGGTACCTACACCGGACCCTTTTCCTCAGCACCCTGGAGTAGACCTTTCCAGAGAGACCGAGGAGTGTGATCCCTCTATACAGTAGTTGGAACACATTTTCTAATCCCCCTTCTAGAAACAGGAACCACTACCCCAGTCTGCCACTCAACAGGCTCTGCATCTGATGACCATGCAACGTTGCAGAGAGGTACCAACCAAAGCCCTGAGATCCCCAGGATGGATCTTGTCCACCTTTGGTTACTGGCCTAATTGGTGATTAGCAAATCTGAAATTCAAAAATCAGATTTTTTTCCCTGACCACCTTTGCCAAGCAACAATAAAAATAAATTTTCCTGGTCACAAATTCACAAAGCACTTGGAGATCTTTCATATTCTGAAATCTTTATTTTGAAATTTGTCAGAATTTCAAAGAAAAAAAAAACTATGTATTTTGTTAATTAAAGCTCTCGAAATGGGCTAAAATTAGTATCAACAGGTCAAAGCTGTAAGAATCAGTAAAAACCAGTCTGTGCATCCTAAAATATAAAAACATGGAGCCACATTAAAAATGAATGAATAAATTAATATTCATGCATTTAAAAAAAACAAATGTCATTAATATTTAAAAAATTTATGTAATAATCAATTTAATTGCTTTAAAATGTTCATATTAAAAGCTTAATTTCACAGAATAATTTCCAATAATCATGTTTTATCTTAAAGTAGGTTCTTTTATTTTGTAGAGTTTAATCATGCTCAGAAAATGTCTGGTTGAAACCAACTGGACAACTTCTTCACGTGACGCTTTCAGGGCCAAAAGAAAAATAAAAAGTCAAAACAATTCAAAAATAAAACTCATAACATGCAACAATAGAGGCAAAAATAAAATCATAAAAGGTTCTAATAATGGTGATTTCTCCAGCATAAAGTAATCTAATATGACTTTTCAGCTGAAAAACTGAAGTTTAAAACTCTTATAATACAGATGTATTGCAGAAGATGAACGTTAACAAGAAAATACAAAATAATATGTTTAACAGACTTTTAGACAAGACCAGCTCTGGAAACTGTAAATAACTTGATCTTTTGCTGCTTTTATCATTTCTTTGAAGTTCATGTATAACTATGGTTTAATCATAACATTATAAGTCATATTATACGTTTGGATAATGAGATTGTTTTTGCATAAAATAACACGATTCTGTGTTGTAGTAATAATAATGATAAACTCTCTTTGCGCTGCCCTGTGAGGGCACCACAGCAGCAGCGCTGCAGGAGCTGAGAGCTGCATCCTAATAAACACTGTGGACTGCAGTGGGAGCTGTGAGTAACACAAATTACATAATCCCTGAAATTATGAGTCCATGGACTCATATAGACCCTCTCTAGTGTTGATTTAACACTGGCGTTTTTACTGCGAACATAAAAGTGTTGAGTATGAACATGAAAAGCTGTAATCAGAACCAGTTCCACTGAAAACCCCAAACAGAATCACTCTAAATAGAAGTTCACCTAAAGCTTTAACGCAGACCCAGAGCAGCAAAGTATTCACCTGTAGTTTTTAATCTTTTGCACAAAATGTTCATATTTGGATCTTGTTGCTGATGATTTATTTGATGACCTTTTAGTTTCTGCTTCACCGTGAAAACCAGCTGCTGCAGAAGCACGATGACTCGTCTGTGTTGAGCCTAATAGGCGTGTGTTCAGCCGGAGGGCAGTGGCTGCAGGTACTTGTGGCACACACAGCAGCAGGTCTGGCATTAAATTACTGCTGCTGCCTGACACATGTTTGTGTGTGTGTCTGCTGATTAGGGCTGCTCGCTGGCCCTGTTGGAGCTTTAACAAGCATGTGGTGGAAAAACACCACAGCCCTGCTCCTTTTCAGGGTTTTGTTTTTCTCAACAGAAAAACTGTGTAAATATGTGATTATTTTTGTCTCTGCGGCCAGGATGCTGTGAGCTGTGAGGAGGCAGCCTGGACGGACATGATGGAGGAGGCTGCCAGTCAACTTGAGCGAGACCACGTGCACAGCGTCTATGACAAGATTGCTCCATATTTCAACGACAGCCGCTACAAAGCCTGGCCTAAAGTAAGGCAGTTCCTGCTGGACCTGCCGCCTGGGAGCATCGTCGCCGACATTGGTGGGGGTCGCCTCCAACATGCTCCCTCATTTAAAACAATCTAAAGATGAATGGAGACGTTTCCTGTATTTATAGCTGAGTGTCTTGTCCTTGGCAGGTTGTGGCAATGGCAAGTACCTCCACATCAACCAGGAAGTGTTCAAGCTAGGGTGTGATGTTTGTCGCCCCCTGGTGGACTTTGCTTGGAGCCAAGGACATGAAGTACAGATGTGTGATGGGCTGCGTTTGCCTTACAGAGACGGCTGCTTTGATGCTGTTCTCTCTATTGCAGGTAATGAAGACACACACACACACACACACACACACACACACACACACACACACACACACACACACACACACACACACACACACACACACACACACACACACACACACACACACACACACACAGATTATTTATTTTACATGCATGACCTTAACAGCAGCAGCTGCTTTTTGCACTGAATGTTGCCTGTGAAATAATTCATGCACCCTTTAACAAGGATGCAATAAGGCTCAAAGAGGGGAACAGTCACCCACTGTTATTTGTACTGTGAGCCAGTTTATCCCTCTGCATACTGTGCTTTGTTTTCTATAAATAAATGTCAAGTTTCTTTATTTCCTTCCTAATAGCGTGTGTTTTTTTTTACACAGTCATTCACCATTTTTCCACCAAAGATCGTCGCATTCGAGCAATAAAAGAGATGGCTCGCACTCTGCGTGTGGGTGGGCGCATCATGATCTACGTTTGGGCCATGGAGCAGAAACGGCGCAAATTTGAGAAGCAGGACATCTTCGTTCCGTGGAACCCCAACCCTCATTTGGCCTCCGGCTTCAACAGAGAGGACGTCCGACCCAGGAGAAGAGCCACGGCGCAGAGCGTGAGCGACGCCATAGACAACACTGAAAAGCACAGGAAGGTCAGAAGCACATCGTCTGTGGCAGATGAAGAAGATCTGAGCCGCTCCACGCCACAGCAGAGAACCCAGAGACTGTGGTTCTTCTCCAGGTCTCTGGATTCTGTGTTTGACTTTGGAAGCTTAGCCATCTCATGGCCATCTTCCAGAGACCTGAGACTTTTATCCTCGCCTACAGCTGAAAACGATGGGGGCAAGTCCAACCAGCGCGGGAGGGGACGAGGCCTCATCAAGCAGGTCTCAAGCTTCTTCTCCCCTGCTTCTGTGATCGGATCAGCGGAAGACGTCTTTGACTCGGTCACAGATCTGCACAAGGGACAGGATGGTTCTGGAGGCACAGAAAACCAAGACGTCTCGGTATCTTTAGCCCAGGACTGTGGCTCCTTGGCGCTGCCTGATCTCATTTCTCTGCAGGGCGAGCATCTGAAACAATCTGGGGTTGAAAGCGATGGGGTTCCTCAGGGAGAGGAGCAGCAGGTGACCACACAAAGTCTTGAGAGGAGCGAGGGGCAGGACGGCTCCTGCCTGAGGTACTATCATGTCTTCAGAGAAGGAGAACTAGCAGAGCTGATAGAGCATCACGTAGAGGAGCTCCATATAAAACACACCTACTTTGACCATTCCAACTGGTGCGTGGTGGCAGAGAAGGTTCAGTTCTGGAAAATTTGACTTTATTTCCCCCAAATTTTAGCACAATAAAAAGAGACATTTATTTTGTAATGAACTGATCAGCTGGAGCCGCTGTTGGAGGCGAGCGTTAACGCTGACCTTAGTGGTCTGGTTCTCCTAATTTTAACGTTTTTAAGTGTTCTGTTTGTCAGATTTAGCACTATTCTAGAAGCATTCATGGAAATATTTTAGGATGAACATTTGCAGCAACAGTTATTTTCTGTTTACAAAACCATCTTTTAAGTATTTATTCAGTTTTAACACATGAGGACAAAAAGCAGCGCCCTAATATTGTGTGGTTTTTTTTACTTTTTATCAGTAAGTTTAATTGCTGCTATTGATTTTATCCGTTCTTAAAGGTCTCGTCTACAAAACGATAAAAATGCAGTTTTCTTTTCAGGGTCTAAAGGCCAAATTTAAAATTAGAAAGACTAAAAGTACTCGTTCCCACCTGCATTGAAATGTTTTGACATTTTTATTTTTGTGCAAATGTCCTAGAATGTTGTCTGTTTTAACTCTAAATACGAGGAGCCAAACATTCAGCAGGTCCCTCTTAAGTCTTTCTTTGTTTTGTGACCTTCATCTAACAATAAGAGCTCAGAGCTGACCAGAACATCTTCCAAAGCATTTGTGCTTTAGCCTCAAAGTGACTGAAACGCCACGTCGGCCATGCTTAGTGTTGATATTCGGAGTAGCTGCATGGCGTCTCGTAACAAGCTAAATATACCAGTTAGTGTGTTTCAGCAATTAAACTGCCTCATTTACTGTGAATCAACATTGCACTGTAACACTGCTTGATGTCGGAGAATGACACTTAAAAAAAAACTTGAAACATCGTCTGTACTCGTCGTGCCAAGAATGCAAAGTATTTGTTTTAGTAAAGTATGCGTAGACCAACAGTGTTTCAAAGTGATTCTGGTACCTTAATGTCTCATGACTTTGAAATCATTTTCTCTTAATAAATACTTTTTGTTCAACAGTTCCAATTATTTATAGTAATATACCTTATTTACTGGGAGATGCAATCCCATAGCCTCTGTGCACGCATCAGTTCCGTGTTTGGCGTGAGGGTGGTACGAGACTTCCAGTCTCCGTGCTAAAGATGGGAGGTGGGAAGTTGATCTTGTTGATACTGTACAGAACGGCACACAGCAGTGGTGGTTAGACCTGCTATCAGTTTGTTATTGAAACGCAAATTTTGTCAGTGTACATGTCATGTTTAGGACATGAACACATAAAAGCAAGATATAGAAGGCCACGCACAAAAAAAGAAGAAAGATTTGCAAAAAAAGAAAGATTTACAAGCTCCCGAAAAGGAAACTAGCAAGCGCAGTATGTGCTTCCAGCGGCTACCGGAAGTTTACGTCCATCCTGACCTTCTACCGGAGCTTACGTCACGTAGCTGCGTGCACAGAGCCCATTGGAGGATGTTTATTAGTTGTATAGTTATTAGGGTGCCTGGTTTGAGAACTTGGGACATCGTCGCTGCTGCTTGTAGATGATGTCATTCTGATGGCGTCTTCAAAGTGATTCACAACCAGGATGATTCAAATTTGGAAAAAGTTTGAATGCTCCCTCTGGATTAGGAGTTTGTAGAGGACTTACGATATCTTGTTGTCTAGTTCTTGATGTTAGATGAGAAATGGACCAGCAGATCTTTGTTGACGAGGGTGTTACTCCTGTTGTGAAGAAGCTGAACCGAAAGGCAAACCTCTTTATTTACTGATCTGTCTCTGTTTCAAGCCTCACTTATATGGCCAAAAGATTTGGATTGTGATCAAAAGAGTGAGATCTTGGATACAAGTGGCTAAAATGAGCTTCTTCCATCAGGGAGCCAGGTTAGCCTTGAGTGATAAGGGGCAGCTCTAAGTAGGGTAGCCGCTCCTCCACATCAAAAGGAGTAAACTTAGGTTTGAGCATCTGATTAAGATGACAGCCTGATGCAGACCCAGAACTCCTCAGAGGGACTGAGAATGCCTCCAGAAGGAGCTGGACGGTGTCTCTGGAGAGAGGTACGTCACCTCTTCAACCTGATGCCAGATATGTGGTAGAAAATGAATGGATTACATTTCGATGACCATAATCACCATCTTTAGGTTTAAATAACCTCACTAGAACTCTCAATAATAGAGGGGTGAGTTCTTTAAACTTTAGCTTTTTATTTAATCCCCAATCTTCAGTGTGTAAGGTCAAGAAATGCAAATTACAAATGTAAATGTCTCTTTGTACGGCACTGCAGTGGAATTCAAATAAGGCAATCAAAATGCAATTGACTCGTAACACTGGGAATCCAAGCCTGGAGCTGATGGACATCACAGTTTCCTCTCTGATGATTTAAAGAGCCTTTGCTTTACTCCTTGCATATGGATTTTTTTCTACCTTCCATCTTTTTATTCGAGATTTTAAAAAAACTGGTTGGAAGTGAGGCGACTGACGTGGCCACGTAGAAAAGTTCAGTTGCTTTCACACCATGATGTTCGCCATGATCCAGTTATGCTTCTGCAATTTTTGTTGGAAGAAACCTGAAATCATACATCCTCTAATGTCATGAGAACCACTTTAACCTCTTTATGGTGTCTCTTCAGGTTTTCTCTCTCCAGGTCATGAACTCCACTCTCATCCTGTTTAGTTTTCTATTTTAGGACTGAACTAAACTAAAAAAAAGAGATGAGGTTATACCTTACACTTTAATCATATCTTTATTGCATCATTTTAATTCCACTGAAACAAAGAAACTTTAATTTTTTAGATAAATTTGACAGTAAATGGTGTGAAATTTAAAACACGGTTTAACCATTACAACCAGACTTTATTAATGATGTTGGATTTTGTGCTTATGGATCCCCGGAGGTTCCCCTTGAATGACTACAGGTTTTACATTTCACACTCCCTCCAAACCTGATATAAGTAGAACATGAATCACTTTCTGAGTCTGATATGATTATATTTATTTGTAGAGGTGTGTTTTCTTTACCTGAGTAGCTGCTCTGTGGACTATGGAGTGTCTGAGGGCCAGTTTGTCCGTGTCTCTGGAATATCCTCCACCGATAACTGTAGCAACAGGAATCCCTCTGCTCACTGCAGCCTTCATCACATAAAGATCTCTTGTGTAGAGCCCTGGAAGATTTTTGCTGACATTAAAACAATTTTTTCCACACTTGAGCACTGGAGAATCTGCAGACAGATTTAGACTTTTTTAGCAGCTGCTGTTCATGTACTTCAGAGGAGATGTGCAGAGAACATCCGTCTACAGCCTGCAGGAGGACATGAGTGTTTGCTTTACAGCACATGAATTTTACTTCATCCACAATTATGGCGAGTGAATAAAACGCGGCACAGAGGTCAGCACACCCACTTGCTGTAATTGCACACAGAGATTTACAGCTACTTTCACTCAGTATGTGACTCACTGACATTCTGTACGTTTTACCAGCAGACTGACTGGAAGTCTGCAAGAAGCCTGGAGCAAATCCAATCCACAGATGTTTGCAAATGTGTGAAAACAGCTTCTGAGATCTGTAGGTGAAAATGCCTCAATGAAAGAAAGGTGAAACTCACCTTGATCTGTCAGACGGAGTCTCCCGAGTTCATCCTCCCAGTGAGGATCAACACCGGAACGTCTCCAGAAGCCAGGGGAGGTGAGCCGCCACTGTTCAGAGTGTAGAAAACTGTTCAAATCACTAAATAAGTCTCAATAAAATAGTTCTACGATCTTCTTTTGAGGGGCCTGTGAGAAAATCTGAAACTAAAGATTTAAAAAACACATTTACTGCATAGATTAATGATATTATGGTCTGTATTAACGTGCCTGTGGAGAGGTACTCCTTGTCCTCCAGCCCATCCTCCACACTGACATCTAGGTCACTCTGTTGTTTGCGGAGGGGAAAATTTTTCCCACAATGCACAGAGAATGTAAACACAGATGGGTCTTCTTTAAATATAAAAGCAGTGCCGTCACCCTGTCGGATACAAAACACAAGAGAAACTCTACCAACAACCCAAATGCTGGGTAATGAGTCAAATAAAAGTTTTATTCTACCTGATGCACATCTAGATCCACAATCAGAACCCTCCGTTTGGTGTTTGAGTTGCTCATCAGATGTTTGGCTGCCACTGCTAAGTCACTGAGGAGACAAAACCCTGCGCCGTAGCTGGGAAATGCATGATGGGTTCCTCCGGCCGTGCTGCAAGCCAGGCCCCTCTGCAGAGCTACCTCAGCAGCTAGAACAGTCCCACCTAACAGACAGAGCAGCAGCGTGGTGTGATGCTTCTTCATGGAGATGTCAGCTCTCCTGTATGGTTCGGTAACTCATACCCGTTTCATATCGACGACGTCTCACTATGCCCTCACTCCAGGGAAACCCTGTCCTCCTCTGCTCTTCCTCGTTTATTTTCCCACTGATGAAGTTGTTCAGGTATTCCTCAGTGTGCACACAGCTAAGCAGGTCCTTCGAGGCAATTTCTGGGACCCAGATCTACTGCAAGGAAGGAAATTTACATCAACTAAACCGTGTTTTGTCACTACTAACAATCACCTAGTGTACATGATCATGTAGCGTACTGTGCAAAAGATCTGAATTCATTTTTTAAGAGTGTTCCTGCACATTTTTTCTCCAGACTTTCTGAAAGTATTTCAGTGTACCGTGTGTACACGCAGCTGAGAACTAGCAGCTTGCAAGGACATATAACTGGATTTCATTTTTTTCCAGTTATAACTAATAAAAATGCCCCAAAACTAAATTGTTCCTACAAATGGTTGAATTTAAATGTGGTATTTTCAAGGATTTAAATGTATTTGTATTTTATTCAAGTGTTTGAAACTATAACAAAACCTGGTTATAGCACAAAAACACTTAAAATTGTGAGACAATGATAATAAATGATTTTTTGAAGCACGTGAATGATTCTTCAATAATTTTTAAAAAATAATTATACACAACTGGCTCATCTTTTTTTTTTGTTTTTTGTGCTTCTTCATGCTTGAATCTGTATTTAGGCTATAACTGCAGTGAAGAAAACAAAAACTTATAGTTCTAAATGTTCAATCTCATTTAAAGATTTATAATAAATTCTGGGGTTAGAGTAAGATGTTCTCACCTGTGTATCTGTGACAACTTGGTCTTTTAGTAAAAAGTGTAAAACTCGTGAAAACTTGGCCATTGGAAACCGCTGGTTGGGTGGAAGCTCACATACATACTGGCCGTGGTGGACGATGGGAAGTCCGCTGGATTCGTCTCTTACCTGTTTGGACAAGAGAGGTTACTGTAAGATGATGTCATGAAGGTGAGTGTTGATGCGACGCCTTTTATGTTCTTACAAGTTCCGCGTGAAAATATCTGCAGGAGGTGACGAGCAGTCCCGCAGTAATGCGAGGAGTCTGAAACATTAACCGTTTTATACAAGTCATTGCTGCTCACAGAAAAGAACGTTTAGCCTGTATATGACCGTGTTTTTCTCAGTGCTACTGCCACCTGCTGTCCCGGAGTAGAAACTGCTACAAGGGCTCGTTTCATGGCTTTTTGTCGCCACCTGCTGACTGTAAGGAAACACTGCATCTGTAAACCACCACGTAGTTAAAAACATCCTTTTGATTCATTTGATAGGTATCTAAAACAGCTTTTAAAAAAGGAAACTATTTTTTAAATTAAGTTTTTCTTGAAACATGTTGAAATATACCTTTTGGTAGGCCTATATATAACTTTTTTAAATCAACAATAACAATTTTTGGAATAAGTTTAAAATGCTTTCACTGAAAATAGACTATAAAGATTTCTTATATTGTTTTTTTTTTTTTTACTATGTATGCAACAATATGTTCATTTTTTTTTAAACAATTATGATATTTGACCATTTTTTAATAACAAAAAAATCTTTCAAACTGTTTTTGTTATTCAAGTATATGGAAAACGAATATCAAGTAGTTATCTAACCATTTGATATTAGTTAAAGTTTGAATTCTTGTTCTGTTTAGTTTGATTTTTAAGTGTCTTTCTGTATCATCCAGTGAGCTGCATGCAGAAGAGTTGAGTAAATGCAGCCTCATGGTTTTCATTTTGAGCTCATTTTAAATTCCACATCTTCTTTCCCTTCCTTTGATACTCTGCGTGCACACTGAATTCTTTCTATTAATAAAAAGTTAGAGTGAGATGGAGACTTCCATGCAAATTAGGTAAATGTATCATTCACCCAATTTCTTTCATTCTGCACCTTTTGAGGTCTTTTTTTCTTTTCCGATTCGTGAAACGATAAAAAGCTTCTTTTACATTTAGGATTCTTAGCTTTCCACCCATGACGAATTGCTCATCCTTCCTTGTGTATTGACATGTATGAGGGTAGCTGTGTTTCTTTGAATTCACTTCCTGTCTGGTTTTTGTCTGACCATCTTTGTGCATTCCCCCTGGATGCTCCTAAGCAGCATTCACAGTGTGGGTGGATAATAATATTAAGTCAGAATGGAGATACTTATAGTTTCTCATCATTGAGCTAAAATGGTTTTTGATTTCTGCTTTTCTGTCTGGTTTTACGCCTCCATCTGTCTGTTTTACATTGCTGGCAGGCAGCTCAAGGCTCTGTCTGGCAAACTGTCAGCACTGACGTGACGATCTTCAGTTAGTGTGTGTGTGTATGAAGAGTCTGGAGGATGAGGATTATCCTGTCCCCCACCAGGGATGGGCAACTCACGGTCAGATAAGGAAAAAGACGAGGCCCCAGGTGCAAAGGAGAAATCTATGCATAATAGAGAAAGGAGATTAAAAGCTAAAATCAATTACTGACTTTAGCACCGTTAACAGGCTTTTCAAATATAGAGAAATGAAGGAGGAGACGTTACTCACTGCTGAATAGAGGTTTTCAATTTAATTTGACAAAGAGATTGTGTAGCTTCGTCCAAGTGTTAAAGGTTATGTTAATTCATTACCATATAGATTTTACACTCTAGCTCTTTTTTAAATTATTGCACTGCTGCAGAAATGTGCTCTTTTATGATAAATCACCTCTACACTTGGTAACTGTTTTTGCAAATATGGTTGTGTTTTGTCTTTCTGTAGGAAATCTAATTGTCCTCTCAGCGTTTATCATGTTTCATTAATCTATGAAAATTTAATTTCAGATGGACAACATTTTTAACAGAACAAGTTGGTCATAAAATAATCATTAAACATCTTAGTTTTAAAAGAATAAAATCATTGTTCATCTCAAATTTAATAAACAATTTCCTAAATTCATAATTATTTTATTTGAACATACTTTTGTATTTTTAATTTTTTTTTTAAAACAAATAAATACAGTCATGACCAAAAGCAGATAGTTACATTGCAAAAAATATATTTTTACATTACAATATGTACCTAAACAGCATCACTAGCAGAGATGAGTAGTAACTGGTTACATTTACTCACTTACATTTACTTGAGTAACTTTTAGAAAAAAATGTACTTTTATGAGTAGTTTTACTTCATCATACTTTGTACTTTTACTTGAGTAATATTTTTGTTAAAGGTGATATAGGTAATTTTCAAACAAGTTAGATAGCTAGCTATTTTACACAAACACTTCTCGAGCTCTCACCCCTCCCATCGGGTCCCTATGCCACGCCTCCCCCGGACATGGGACCACACATTGCCATGGTAACAATAGAGAGCAAAACACCAGTCATTGAAACACTATGCTATAATGTTCACCCTGGTTTTTCCTCTTTCTACGTCCAAACATTTTTAGTTTTCTCCTAGCTGAAAAGGTGTTTTTCTATTTGGGACTCTGGTATTTTTTCCTAAAATTGAAGCGCTAACAGCTGGCTGTTTCTGTCTTTCTCTCACTTCCGGGATGTTCTGCCTTAAAATGCTCCAGCACACATTAATGGATCTAAGTAGCGTGGAAGTGTGGAGTTTTGACTAGACAGACAGCCGGATTGTCCAATACTTGCTTTCGGTCTGAAAGGTATGATTGGCTGAGGTTTTTAGAGAACTGCGAGGGAACCACCGCATTAATTTCTTTAGTTGTTTTTTTATCGCCACAATATATTTATAGCTATACTGTTAGAATGTTGTTGGCATGAAAAAAACATTTTAAGCTACCTACTGCGAGTAACTTTATAGAAGAACAAACACTTTTTAATAAAAATACACCAGACACAGACACACACCTAAGGAAACCACCTGTTTCTGCACCAGCTTTGTTTCTGTCATTTTCTAGATACCTATCATTATCTAGCTATAGCTAGCTTGCAAGAAAGCTAGATGTAGCTAGCTAGCTAAATAGATAGCTACTTAGCCAGCCATATAGCTAGCTAGCTAGATCTATTGCAAGTATTGGCATTATATTGGAAAAAACATTCTTTGAAAAGTGTTTCTTCTGCTTAAACTTGGCTATTTTGTAATTATGTTATTTATTTGCATCACTGTTTTTCATTTTAGCGTTTAAGATACTAGGTTTATCCACAACTTTATATTTTTGTCTGGCTGATGACAATAATAAAAAAAAATAATCAGATGGATTTTACTCAGTACTCAAGTAGACTTTTTACCAAATACTTTTTTACTCTTACTCAATTTTTTGGACAGCAACTTTTTACTTTTACTTGAGTAAAAATATGTTAAAATACTGCTACTTAAGAACATTTTTTGGGTACTTTACCCACCTCTGATCACTAGAGAGGCACCAGTTCTAGTTTTTACAGCCTATTTCTGATTATACACACAAAATATCACACACAATCAAGTTCAGGAATCAGCTTTTAAAATATTTCGCCAGTGTAAAGCGAACAGTCTAGCAATAAAAGCTCCCACAGAAATCTAAAACTTTAAAGCAAATTAAATTTACCACCAACATGTTAAAGCAGTTTTTTTTAAACACTTTTTGATCTTGGAGGACGAACCAGAACAGTTGTGATCTGCAGATTGCTTTGAGCTAGCTGTTGTTGCAGCGCTGCATCCTGTACTTTAAAGCAACAAAAATAAAGTGGCAGCTGTGGAGGTTTGATGTGATTAAAAACAACGTTTGACTTGGTTCAGTCCTTTAAAGTCCTTTTTATTTTTCTCCTAACATTTTCATTTTTCTAAACTAAGCTGTTTCCTCGCAGGCCTTTCTCTTGACCTCCTCATGTTCTTTTCACACAGATGAGATCCTTTGTGTTGTTTCTGCACAGAGTGTGTGTTTATTCACCCTGTCACCTCTGAATAGTCCTGTCATCCTGGCATGTATTTTCATGTTTCTGGAAGCAGCGTGTGTTTTGTTGTCCCACCACACTCGGGTACTGGGTGGTGTAATGTTTGCGTCAGACGCCGAATGGGAACATACCTGTCAATTACACAACATCACAATCGCAACATCAATCCCACAAACCCCTCTGTCCTCACCCTCCACCTCGCCACTCTGAGCGGAAGGAATTCGCTGGCTGATTGCGAGCGATGGCAGAGCGTGTTGCAGCAGGTGAGGGCAGGGGTTGTTGTTGGAGTGAATTAATCTGTAGCTGCTGTCGGCCTGCTGCCTCATTCCTCCGAGGAGATCCCTCGGCCACATTGATTCACCTCTGATCCGACACTTTCCTCCTGTAATCACAGAGGAGCAGGAGAGACGGGCTGAGTTTGTGCCACGCTGTAATTTCCTCTGAGTGTAGGAGGTGTTTACATCCCTCCATTCATGGTGGATCGTGGAAATTATCTGCTTTTATCCTCTGGTATCCCCAATTGTTTGGAAATGTCCTCACAATTGATTAGTGGGTCTTATTGTGTGGCTGTCAAACCAGAAAGACACATGGTTATTAGAAATGTTGTTACCAGTTTTTCATCAGAGGGATTTGGGCTGATCTGTGAAGTGGGTTCAACTTCATTCGGAAAAAAAAAAAAAAAAAAAAACCCAGACACAAGTCAAGTTTCAGATCAATTATCAGAGCTTTGTTATAAATCAATCACATAACCACCAATTTTGCTCAAATTGGTATTTTCTCAGAAGTGTGTGGGTTTGTTTTATTAGAGAAAAAATACATTCCAGTTAATTATCAAATCAGATGAACATCTGCCACCTGCCTAAAGTGACGGCTCTCCCGGGCTTTTAGATGAATTAATTTAACAGGATGTTTGATTTCTAACTAAGAGGACAGATGTTGCATTTCATCACAGCTTCTTTGTTTTTATAATTCATTCATATAATCAAAATAATAAACCCAAATATCCTCCAAAGGATTCTGACTTTTCGCTCTGACACTCTGATCTCTGGTACCTTGAACTTGCTGAACTTTATTACGAGGGTTAACAGATGGTTTTTTTTTTACACGTGCGGCTCAGGGTCTGTGTGCAGCTGATGGTTCGTGTCAGAATATTTATCCTGAGAGGTCAGAGAGTAGTTTGTTGGCCAACAGAAACAGATTGTTTCAAGGCAGAAATCTGAGGACTTTCTAGTTATTGATTATAAATTATATGTAATATTCAGTGATCACATATGTATTCAGCCAGCTAACAGTCACTTTAAAAGCACTATATGTAACTTTTTCATATTTTTAAATCTTTTTCTTGAGCCAGTCTGTGCTAATATGACCCTTTACAGGGTTAATGAAAAGTCACTTAGCCCCATCTGCTTGTGTCCAGAATACCACGTTTGCAACTTCTGAGTCTCCAGTCCGGTGCCCTGAAGTCTCACAAAGTCACGTATCTCACGAGGGTTAGGCTAACCCAAAGTGGCTAGCTGTTATGCTAGCTCCGGAGTGTTTTTAGCTCACGATTCCTGATTTTTTCCCATCTCTCCCTGCTTGAACACAGTTGATTTCTTTGGCGTGATGAACCGCTCGAGTAGAAAGCAGTGAAGGCTGAGGAGACATTTCAACTGTTAGATTTAGGGGTTTCTGAGCAAAGAACATGCTAACGTTTTACAACAGTGACTTAAAACGGCCACTAGGGGGTGCTAAAAACAAGCCAAAACTGTATAGTATGCCTTTATCCAGACTGAGTTAAAGAGATACTATGCAGTTTGCTTGTTTTTGGCTCCCTCTGGTGTCCGTTTTAAGTCACTGCCATAAAAACATTAGCACACATTGTTTCTGCTTAGAAACACCTAAATCTAACTGTTGAAATGTCTCCTCAGCCTTCACTGCTTTCTACTGGAGCGGTTCATCACTCATTCAAAGAAATCAGCTGTGTTCAAGCAGGAAGAGAGCGGGAAAAAAAATCAGGAATCACGAGCTAAAACACTCCAGTGCTAGATTAACAGCTAGCCACATTGGGTTAGCCTAACCCTCGTGAGATACGTGACTTCCGGGGCACCGGACCCCCGACTGCAGACTAGCAATGGTGGTATTCCGGATCTAAGCACCAGATGGGGCTAAGTGACTTTACATTAATCCTGTAAAGGGTCATATTAGCACAGACTGGCTCAAGGAAAAGATTTAAAAATATGAAAAAGTTGCAAAGGATGCCTTTTAAGTTTTGGAAATGTCAGAAACTTAGAGAAGCAATTCACAAACCAGACCTTTACGAAGGGGCTAGAATTGAGCTATTCCGCACTAAAAGGCTTCAAATGATCAATTTAGAGTTTGCCAAATGGCAACTTAAGGACTTACTAATTATATAAATAACACCAGATGCTCTAAAGAAGCAACAATTCATTCTTTTTTCTTTTTTTTTGCTAATAAATCCTAGTGACATATGTGGAGAAAAGTAAGGATTCATGGATTTTTTAGTAAAATGTCCATAATGATCTAGTGGGGATGATCTTATGTGACAAAATCTGGAAGTAATTCCTGAGTAAAAGTTTCTCAGTGAGTTAAATATCTCCGGCTGTGGGGAAGGTTTATATTTTAAAGAGATAATGATGTGAAAATATCTGCCATATGGGTTTGGAGGAGTTATGTAAGATTCCTGGAGTGCCTAAAATATTGGGAGAAACTTCATGAACAGATTGTTTTGCAGAATTGTGTGTTTGGTGTTTTTACTGTTAAGATTGAATAAAGTGTGCAACGTAACAGTGACGTTTGCTTGATAATTAAATGCATTTACATTCTCTGTTTTATCACTGGTGCTTTTATTGCAGAGCTGATATTTTTCAGTTTAGACAAGAAATGATTTTCAGGTGAATCTGCGAGACATGAATCACTCCCTGGTTTCCTTCTCTAAGAGCGATTAGGGAGAAGATTTTTCTACTTACTGTATTATCGTGTCAAACTGTGAAATTATGTCTCTTCACGTTTACCCTCTGGTCACAAAAATAAATGTCAGCCTCTGAAGTGAACATTTTTCCGAGTCAAACAGGAAACCTGGGATCACACGGTCTGTTATCTCTGCACACACAACAGCTGTGTGATGATCGGAGCAGCTCTTCAGATGGAGGCAAAGTAACAGAAACAAGTGATAATTTCAAACATCTGTCAGTGATCTCTGGTATGACAGGAATCTGAGACGGGAGATAGTCAGGCTGTGGTATCGCTGGAATGTTTTCAGATGATGTTCGAGCTCTGCATCTTGTTTATCTGTTGCTGTACGGCTCGTTGATGCTGCTGCATGAAAAACAACCCCATGAATGCAGCGTGAGTGTTTTCGGTCTAGAGATAAATCAGTCGTCTTAACAAACTCCCTCTTGTTCTGTGTAAAAATAACATTGCTGGCAGGCAAACCTGCCACATGTTTCAGCAACACAGCTGGCTCCGTCCCCCCCCCTCACTGTAATCTGACTGTGCCATAAGAGGACTACAGTTTCATCCTGACAGCAGCGTCGATGCATCTGATCAGGACAAGAGGGAAGACTCTGGGGTCTTCAGTCTGTAAAATGTCCTCAAAAGTCTAAAACTCTTCAGTTCTTGATAAAACACTCTTAATGAAAGTAGCAATCCTCATCTTTCATACAAATGCACGATTTGTATATTTTTAAAATCACTTCAAGGCGCACTATGTAACTTTTTCCATATTTTAAAATCTTTTTCTTGAGCCACTCTGCTAATATGACTCTTTACAGGGTTAATGAAAGTCACTCAGCCCCATCTGCTGTTTGTGTCCAGAATACCACGTTTGCAACTTCTGAGTCTCTGGTCCGGTGCCCTGAAGTCTCACAAAGTCACGTATCTCACGAGGGTTAGGCTAACCCAATGTGGCTAGCTGTTATGCTAGCACCAGAGTGTTTTTGGCTCATGATTCCTGATTTTTTCCCATCTCTCCCTGCTTGAACACAGCTGATTTCTTTGAATGAGTGATGAACCGCTCCAGTAGAAAGAATGAAGGCTGAGGAGACATTTCAACAGTTAGATTTAGGGGTTTCTGAGCAAAGACAATAGGCCCGTTTCCACTATCAGAACTTCGGGGTAATTTTACCAGAACTTTGAGGTGCGCAACTGTTTCCATTGATGCGGGCCATTTCGAGAGGGCCGTCCTCAGGGACATTTCAGGGACCAACGGAGTCCCTGATCAGAGGCAGGTACTCGGATCGGCCCGATAGACTCGCGGAGTGGGAAATGTGGCTAACTCATGCTGATTGGTTGTGGGATGAAGGAAAATGATGAAAGCAGACCGTGCCGAGATAAATTACCTGTGTGTTGTTGGCGGAGCTTGCAAAATGACCGTGTCTTCGAAGTTGGATTAGTTCGTCATCAAGTATACTCATCCTTCTGTTCAGCACTCCCATCACTATGGATAAAAACAGCGAAATACGCCGCAACCATTGCTTCTTTGTCCATTGTTGATCTATTTCTTATTCTCCGCTTCCTTGTCTGTTGGCGCTTTCACGCTTGTCAGTGACGTCGATGCTGACGTCTTACAAAAGTTCCGGAAAGGTGGAGCTGTAATGGAAACACGAGCGCAGAGCGGAATGAGCCAGCTGATTGTCCAGGTCAATTTCACCCTCTAGGATTTACCCTGAAGGTCCGATAGTGGAAACATGGCTAATGCTAACGTTTTTACAACAATGATTTAAAACGGACACCAGGGGTTACTAAAAACAAGCAAACTGCGTAGTGTGCCTTTAAATCTGAAAGGAAACCAAAACAAAAAAAAAGGCTAACTTTTCTAAAATAGTCATTCTGACACAATTAGGTTAAAAGGAGAAAAAAGGAGAGAAAATAGAAAAAACATAATTTATTCAGTTCAGGTATCATTTATACGTAAAGATGGATGTTAAAGGCTGAAATACTTTAAACAGTTTTGAGTTGTATGGTGTCAAACTCCCCTTTCTGAAGCAAGAATGAAGCAGAAAAAACATCCACATAGAAACCAATGCATTCAACAGATAAAATGTTGTAATAAAAGCATATTTATCCAGCCTTACTGGAGATTAATGGTTAACTGGCTGAGGTGTTGTGTAACCTTTGGTGTTGCAACCTTTTAGTCATGAACTCTTGTCAAACTCTTCTACTTCCAGCTGAGGTGGAGTGTGAGCTGACTGAGAAATCATCCATTTTTTATCACTCTGTAAACCAACCAGCCCGACGCAGAGAGTAACATCCTCTTCCTCACAAGATTCTGAGAAAACTGAGCTCAACCACCTACAGCTCCTGGAGCCTCTGGGAGTTTTCCTCATGTCCCCCTGCTGATGTCCAACCTGTTCACACAGTTATCAGTGATCTGCTGCAGGAAAGCGTCTTCAAATTCCACTTAATTCAGCACAGCTCTGCTCACGACTGCTTAGAATGAATAAAGTAGAACTTCAAAAGATGCCCATGACTTTTAAGGTTAGTATTATTAAAAAAAATATATATGTTCTTATTTTTAAATCTAGGCAATTAACAAATGAATGATTTAAAAACATTTTTACAGATTCTGGACAGGATATAAAGATTAGTACATTTTAGTAGTGATCTGAGTTAAAGCACCATGATTAGATTTTTTATTTCTAGGTAAATGTCAGTGCAGTCTCAAGGTCGTCCCAAGGACAAAGAGGAATAAAGCCTTTTGGTGATTTCTCCAAATCAGATTTTTAAATGTACCATTCCATCAAGTTGAATCTGTTAGAAACAGATGAGTGTCGGTGTCAGCGACGTTTGGCTATCATGTAAACTGTCCTATAGGAATAATATCTGCTGGAAAATCTTTTGGGCATGTTAGCATGTGTTTATTGTTGTCATTTAACAGCAATATAGGAAAACTAAAACACGTTACTCGGGCCAGTGTAAAACAAACAATCTAAAAAGATGTATTTAACAAAGTGCAGAAGCTTAAAGTCTTACTATGCAGTTTTACTTGTTTTTAGCACCCCCTAGTGTCCGTTTTAAATCACTGCCGTGAAAACGTTAGCACTGTCTTTGCTCAGAAACCCCTAAATCTAACTGTTGAAATGTCTCCTCAGCCTTCACTGCTTTCTACTGGAGTGGTTCATCACTCAGTCAAAGAAATCAGCTGTGTTCAAGCAGGGAGAGATGGGAAAAAAATCAGGGATCATGAGCTAAAAACACTCCGGAGCTAGCATAACAACTAGCCACATTGGGTTAGCCTAACCCTCGTGAGATACGTGACTTTGTGAGACTTCAGGGCAACGGACCGGAGACTCAGAAGTTACAAACGTGGTATTCTGGATCCAAGCACCAGATGGGGCTAAGTGACTTTTCATTAACTCTGTAAAGGGTCATATTAGCATAAACTGGCTCAAGGGAAAGATTAAAAAATATGAAAAAGTTACATATAGTGCCTTTAAGGGTCAGAGTTCATGAGCCTCACAGCCTCAGGGAAGAAGCAGTTTTCTTTACCACTTCCTTAGGTCAGCCTCAAAACACAAACACGCCTCTAAAGCTGCTCATCATAGGGCAAAAAATTACAAAATCAGAGGCGAGGGAGATTTTTTTCAAATCAATTTCCAAAGATTTCATCTGAGCTTTCAAATATAATGTTGAAATTGCATGTTTTTTTTCTAATTCTGTCACCTTCCCTCCTTCAGGCATGCAGGCTGAGCCGACTGAATGTCCAGACAACAACTCATTTCTTTATTAAAGCAGAATAATCCATAAAACAGATCCTCATGAAGTCCGAGTTTATTTATAGGATTAATATAAAAACAGATGAACTCACGTAAAGAAAAAGAAACATGAAATAAAGATAATTTAAAAAGAAATTCAATAACATACACAATAAAATCCAAAATGTTCTGATCAGACTAATATAAAAGTCAAATGATTTGATCAGCTCTGACTTGTAGAGGCTCTCCACAGATTCAGGAGCCACTGCTGGAAATGTGTGGATCTCTATCTGGAGTGTGATGATGAAGAACGATCACACATAGTAGCGCTGATTTAAAAATAAGCACGATAATCATCAAATATGAGAATAAAAGTGGCGCGCCTCCATCTTGAGCGCAGAGCCCGCTGGTTGGTTAAAAGGGGCTTTTTAAATGGAACAATCTTCCTTTCTTTTTCCCCTTAAAAGCAGCAAAGTGAGCATTCTTTGTTGTTTTCTAAGTGAGCTGATGAGAACGTCCAGCTGCGGTTGAGCTGAGCTGTTCTCACTCCCACTGGCCTTGAACCGCTCACCTCCCCGTCTTTGATAAACCTCTCTGTTGCCTTTTTGTTCTGTGCTTTTCTCTCACTCGTTCATTGAAACATTTTCAAATTTTCCGTCAGAATAAAAAAAGCATTAACTTCACATTTTATTTATAAGCAAACGTGTCAAACTTTATGCAGAAAAAAAAAATCTCATATAAAAAGAAACGACACCAGTTTTGTGCTTCCTGCAACCTCTAAACCAACATGTTTCACGGGTTGGGTTTTCTTCTTTCAGTCGATGGATCACAGCTCATCTTTCTCCTGCTAAGCTGTTAGTCAGCCTTTTCACTCCGTGAGGCCCTGGAAACTTATTTCACCTTGTTCTTTAACAGTGCCAACCACTGCGGCTCCCTGCGCCTCCTGCACCCGCCCCCTCTCTCCTCCCCTTTCCATCCCTCAACAAGTACACATTCTCTCTACTCTTACGCATACTCTGAATGGTGAAGTCACTCCAAGCCGATCGGCCTTACAGCCATCCAGGAAACACATGGACTAGTAGGAGGAGGAGGAGGGGGGGCGGTGATGGCGGGTCTAGCAGGATGGGCCTCTGGGAACAGAAGTGTGTCTCCTCGAGGGGCCTCTGCTCTTACAGGAATCTGCCGTGCTGCTGCTGTTTTCGTGATCTCCACGTTTTACTCATCAGGTACGTTTTTTATTTTCATTTCAGCTTCGTTGTGATGCCTCATAAGGAAAATCCAGTGGATGCTCATTAAGTCACTCTTCGCTGATCACACCTGGCTGAGTTGGATTAGACTCTATATGTTGTTTCTGCATGAGGAGACATGTTCGGGACCTTTCTGTTGAACATTGGACTGAATGCTGTTTTGACTCTTCTGAATAAGTTGCCTTGCCAGTCAACACACCCAGTTAATTCTTGCCCTGTAAAGGGTTCTTTTCGTTTCAATCTGAGAATAATGGGAATCTATTTGTGTGTGTTTTTAACAGAGGGGGGCTCTATTTGCTTGTGTACTTCAAAATCACCACCTACAGTATAGGACAGACTTTACAGAAGACACCAGGCAGAAATGTAACTTTTATGTATTTTTTTAGATTTACAGATAGATTGTCTTGATTTTTCCTGTGGTCTGAATACATTTGTGTGCATGCAGCTTTCTCTCAAATGTCAGAACCCCTTGTGTCCAAAATCTATTGCCTTTTCAACTGAACATGGACCTAACTGATTATATTAGAGGAAACCTCTGTCTGGAGACATCAGGTTTCTCTTAGGTTCTGTTTATTCTGAGTTTTGTTTTTTGTTCCAGCTGCACGCTTATCACATCTAAAATGTTCTCTGAAAGCATCTTTGTGGTCGACTGAGATGATGAACACACACAGGAGTGATAATGAAGTTGTTTGATTTTCTTTGGGTTCAGATTAGCCCGCGGTGAGTTTTAAGGGATGGGTGGGTAGGATGTCACCCGCCGTTGAGCGGGAACATCCTCTGACCTGATGAATGGTGTAAAGTGCTGGAAATCACCAGCTGTGGAAGGAAGAGCAATCAGATTCCTCGGAGCAGTGATGTCATCGCTCGTACGTGAAACAGATCCAGACTTGAACAGCTCAGGCTGAGTTTAGTTTCTGCTGTATGTTCACGACTAGATGGCATGTAATCAGAGGACTGGATTTAGGTGTTTGACACAGTACATGAAAGCTGAGACCTTGGTAACCACAAAAGGTAAAAAGCTGCAGAAAAACAGCCAAAAAATCCTTTGTAAACTTGTTCTGCAATTAGTCTTTTGCAATCATCTCATTTTCTGTCTTTTCTTTTCAGGTTATCGCATTTTTTTGATTGGATGAAAATGATGGCCATCCTACTCACCGAATACAAGTACCTGTGGTTTTATGAGGAAACTATAGAATAGAATAAAAATGGAGACTCCACTTGTGGTGAGTTTGGAAGAAAATCCGTCCTGGAAAATTTTGCACAGTTTCACCATCTCGTCTACAGAAAGGACTTCAGCTAACGCCTCACCGGACCACAGAGAGGAGGAAAGCTTGGTGCAGCCAGATGAGGATTTACCAAACCTTAACCAGAGTTTTCCGTCTGCTGATCATAACTGTGTGGAGACTGAGTGTCTTCAGGACCTTGGATCATATATTCAATCCAGTTCACCTGCTTTAGATAAAGACCGTCCACCTCCTGCTCCACCAGCAGACATCCAGTCATACCAGGTGGGTCAGAATCAGCCTGGACACACGCTGAACTTCAACTCTGAGTGTGAAAAAACAGACTTAAAGCAGCCGAATGGATCCGTTACTCCTACCCTACTTCAGGAAGTCCTGGATCTACCACACATCGTGAGGCACAAACAGAGCACAATTTCCTTCTCAGCGAACACCGGTTCCTCCAGTGGCAACAGCCACGCTTTTACCTACGACAGCTATGATGGTGGAGAATCATCACCGGAGGGGGAGAAAGAGGAGGAGGGGGGTTCTCCTGATTGTGATGATGATGAAGATGTGTTCCTAGAGTCGCCTGTCATGAGTCACAGCAGGAGAAACACAGGCAGAAACAAACAGAGGAGGAAATATAGTCTGGATGCACAAATTGGTCATTCATCCAGCAGCTGTGGGTATGAGGCAGAGGAGGAAACGAGCAGTATGGAGGTATAACACACTGTTATTAATAATAACTTATAGTTTCAGGCCAGGTGATAAATACGGCACCTATTAAATGTATTAAAGTCAGTGTGCGATTTGTTAAAAAAGTGTGGTGTTCATTGTGAGTTTGTCTCACAGGGGGGGGGGGGGGGGG